>CM019716.1:63509849-63954849 GCA_009760885.1 Achatina immaculata | reverse complement strand
TACTATTAACCATTAGCATAATATACCATTAACATACTATTAACCATTAACATAATATACCATTTACATAATATTTAATGGCGATGACTATGAGCAAATTATCTAACTGTTATACAACATCTCTACAAGCCCTCCTTTGCAGGTCGATGCACTCCCTGTATAGTTTCACTAGTTTCTTCGTTACTTGGGAGAGAGAAGCTTCTGGCTGCTCGCCAGGCCAAACCTCATCATTGCAGGCGTGAACTCTGCCAGATTATCTCAGGGCACTAGATCAGGACTGCAAAGGAGGATGAGAAAGGCGTTCAAATCTCAACTGTTTCAAGACCTCCCCTGTTGACAATCTCCTGCATGGAGATAAGCACTGTTGTGGTAGCTGCATGGAGAGGAGCACTGTTATGGTAGCTGCATGGAGAGGAGCACTGTTATGGTAGCTGCATGGAGAGGAGCACTGTTGTGGTAGCTGCATGGAGAGGAGCACTGTTGTGGTAGCTGCATGGAGAGGAGCACTGTTGTGTATTAGCTATAGGGAGAGGAGCACTGTTGTGGTAGCTGCATGGAGAGGAGCACTGTTATGGTGTAGCAAGACTGTCTTTGGACAGCATTCCTCTTCTTTTGCTGCGAATGCAGGCTTCAGTTTCTCTTATAGCATAGGACACAACGTTACGCTGGTCCCTGTTTGTTCGTTCTCCGGAAAATGTGTTAGGTTAGGGCCCTTTATGCCCAAAAAGAAGGTCAGCTTGATTTTCTTGACATAGGGCCTTGTCTGAATTTCTTCATTACCGGAGAAGAAGAACGTTTGCATTGCATGCTTTGAATGGTTTACATTCATGGATCCATGTCTCACTGCATGGATCCATGTCTCACTGCATGGATCCATGTCTCACTGCATGGATCCATGTCTCACTGCATGGATCCATGTCTTACTGCAT
This sequence comes from Achatina immaculata, assembly GCA_009760885.1. NCBI lineage: Eukaryota > Metazoa > Mollusca > Gastropoda > Stylommatophora > Achatinidae > Lissachatina > Lissachatina immaculata. The sequence goes on along the minus strand of CM019716.1, from coordinate 63,953,920 downwards.
GGATCCGTGTCTCACTGCATGGATCCATGTCTCACTGCCGAAGACAGTCTGCTTCAAAACAGTCGGATCTTCTTCCTAATGTTTCAAGAATTGGGTTGCAAACTTATACGGGCTGTTGCATGTTCGGATCAGTAAGCTGTGTGGATACAAATCTTAAGCAGACTTTAGGTACCTAAGTAATCATGCATTATGGCATGTGTGAATCTATACCTGATATTTAAATGTGCAACAGCAGTGGATAAAATAATCCGTCGGTCCTCTATGATCAAGAATTCCACCTTATGTGCTTGTAGCACGCGGCTGACGACCGACCAGATCAAGCATCATCTGCTACACTGGTTCTTTCCGATATAAACTTTTCTACACATTAATAAACTTTTCATTGCACCATTATGTTCTCATTTCCCTACTGAGTCAACATTCTAAGGTGAATTCCAGCATTTTCACTCCCTCTGCCCAAGGATCTCTTACTACGCCTGGTTTTCTTCAACAATGGTGCGATCCCGCAGCGGAGTGTCCATGTTTATTTGACCTTGGCTTCGATTAGACAGACTAATAATGGAGGGATGCCCTGTTCGGTGTTCGAACTAAACCCCCCCCCCCCCCCCACCAGTTAGTCATTGTGAACATCTGTTTTGTGTCAGCTTCTATCGACTCAAATTGCCTTTATTTTTTTTCCTTTAAGGGTTTATATATATATATATATATATATATATATATATATATATATATATATATATATATATATATATATATATGCCTTATAGAATGGGAACCAGTGAACAGTCGTATAATAAGAGAGAAAGATACAACCTAAGACACGGAAGAATGACAATAATACAGTATTATGCACCCACGAACGATGCAGATAATGAGGTAAAAGACGATTTATATCACCAATTACAACACCTCATTAACAACAAAGTCCCTAAACACTGCATCCTAATTGCTATGGGGGACTTCAACGCTAAGGTAGGGAAAGATAACACCGACATTGAAAAAGTAATGGGAAAGAAGGAATTGACATGGTAAATCAGAATGGGAAAAGATTAACTGAAACATATATAACAGAAGGCATGGCCATTGGAGGAACAATATTTCCACACAGAGAGATACATAAAACAACGTGGATATCTCCGGATGATAGAATTAGAAACCAGATAGATCATTTTTGTATTAGAAAGCAATACAGAACATCTCTGATAGATGTAAAGGCTTATAGGGGTGCAGATGTCAACAGTGACCACAATCTGTTTATAGAGAAAATAAAACTAAAACTGAAAAACCAACACAAGAAATAATACACAGAAAGATAAACAGCCACAGCCTACAAGAAGAGAATACTAACAGTAATTTCAATCAGGAGCTTGCCAATCATTCCACAACACCCAGTGTAGTAGAGGAGATAGGTATAGATGAATTATGGAATTCTTACAGCACAGCCATAATCACAGCAGCAAAAGCAAGCGCTGGACTGAAAAAAACAAATAGAAAAACATAGATATCAGAAAATACATGGAAGTACACACATGAAAGACGAGCAGCCAAATTAGCCATTTTGAATGTAAAGACAGATCTTGGAAAATATCTGGCGAAAGAAACATACAAAGAAATAGACAAGAAAGTAAAAAAGTTCAGTTAGAAGGGATAAAAGGTACTATATGGACAACATGGCAAAAGAAGCAGATTAAGCAGCAAAAACAGGAGACAGCAAAACTTTATATAACATTCAAAAGAGGCTAACAGGTACTATTACATCCAAAGAAAGACTAATCCTTAGCAAAACTGGAACCCTATTAACATCAAGTAAAGACCAAAAGCAAAGATTGGCTGAACACTTCCAAGAAATACTTAATCGACCACACCCAAAAGAATTGTTAAACCTTGAAACCGACTTACCAGCCTCACAATGAATTTAATGGCTAACAACAAAGCTGCAGGTGAAGATGAAATAACAGCCGAAATGTTAAAAGCTATCAATAGTGACAACATCAGACAACTACAGAGAATGGTTAATAAGATTTGGAAAGAAGAAAAGGTCTCTTCTAAATGGAAAAAAGGAATCATTGCTAAAATTTAAAAAAAAAGACAACCTTAGCGACTGCAACAATTGTAGAGGAGTAACCTTAATATCAGTTGTGTCAAAAGTATTTTGTAAGGTCAATTTGAATAGACTTAAATATATAGTGGATACTGCAATGAGAGAAGAACATGCAGAATTTCGAAAAGAGAGAAGCTGTCTCGACCAGATCTTTACTCTAAGAATAATACCTGAAGAACATATTGAAAAGCAGAAACCATTAATACTGAACTTCATAGACTTTAAAAAGGCATTTGATAGCATACACTTAGATTAATTGTGGAGAATTTTAAGTCTGTATGGAATACCATCTAAAATTGTCAACATCATTAAGGACTTCTACGATGGAAATGTTTGTGCAGTCAAGACAGAAGAAGGGATGAGTTAATGGTTCCAGACTGAAACAGGTGTGAAACAAGGAAGTATACTGTCTCCTTTGCTTTTTGGAATTACGATAGACTTCATAATGAAAAAATGCTGCACAGGTAACACAGGTATTGATATATACATGGGGCCCAATTGAAAGATCTTAATTTTGCTGATGACATAACTCTTATCAGTAACAATGTGAATTCCATGCAAGAAAAGAAGGATATCCTGTCTTCACCGGCTACCAAAATAAGACTTGAAATTAACAAGGACAAAATAAAAATAATAAAACTTCCCATTAATCAAAATGGAAAAAAAATACACGTAGAAGGGATAGATATTGAAGAAGTCAATCAATTTGCATACCTTGGCAGCTACATAGACCAGGATGGTGACACCAGAAAGGAAGTTAGAAAAAAATGCAAAAGCAGCATCGATCTTCAAGAATCTTGAAAACATATAGCATTCAAAAGTTATAAGCACAAAAATCAAGATACGACTATTCAATTCAGATGTAATATCCATCCTCATTTACGCATGTGAAAGCTGGAAAACAACTAAGGAAATAGACAATAAATTAGACTCTTTTAAAAACATATGCCTAAGGAAAATACTCGGCATCAAGTGGAACGAATTCAAGAGTAACGGTGATGCTGTAAAGATGTTGAGGCACAGCATCGTATCGGCGCGGGAGCGGGTTATGGCGGCTACTTTTTCAGTCCCGGAGGATAGCTAAAAAGCAGGGGGAGTGCAGTGCTTCTTTAGTAGACTCCACCACCATAGGGACGATCCCTGTCCCGTTAACCAGGCTGTGCCTGTTACTGGGGGTACCACGGAAAGGTGGGACAGGGTCTTGGTCAGCTATGGGTCGCTGATTACTTTATCGGGCGTTTTTGAGAAAATTTAGACACTAATAAGCCCTAATGTAATGCAGAGATAAGACAGATGACTGAACAACAACCAGTTTCATGGGTGATCAGGAAAAGGAGATGGACATATGTTGGTCATGTGATGAGAAGAAACGATCAGAGAATCCCAAAACAAGCTATCAAGTGGAACACAACAGGCCGAAGAAAAAGAGGTCGACCACAGGAAAATCTAAAGAGGACATTGGTAACAGGCTGAACTAATAGGCATAAAATAACTTGATGAGGTTGAAAGACTCGCCGAAAACAAAACAAATTGACGAACTACCTTGCGAGCCCTATGTGACATTTAACGGTACGGGAAGGATATAAGAAGATTATATATATATATATATATATATATATAACACCACAGTTTCGCGCCATATAGGACTCATTTTTTTAAAATCCTATTTAAATTACTCTGCATCTTATATCTTGTCACCTTACTTATTTAACTAACTTGTATACTGAAAATAATTGTTGAAAATAGAGAATTTAATATGAATCTATATTTATCTTTTACAGACTATTCATAGGCATTTGATTGTGTCCAAAACCAGAGACTTTGGGAAATAATGGGGAAACTGATATCTAACACATGTCATACAATTAATATCATTACTGTATCTAGACCAACAGGCAGCATTGAGAATAAATGATGAAACAACAACTTGGTTTGACATACAACAAGGGGTCCGTCAGGGGTGCATACTGTCGTATGCATACATTTAACTTGTATATTATAAATATAATGAGGAATGTTAGAGAAGATATGGACAATGAATATTACGATGCCATAACAATTCGAGGTTAAGAAATACCAGAGATTAGATATGCTGTTGAGACAGTACTATTATCCACAACACAAATAGGATTGGAAAAACTAATTATATCAGTACTTAAGAATAATGAGAAGCAAAGCATCTGTCTTAATGTGAAGAAAACTAAATTAATGAAAACTGACAAATCAAATAAGGCAGCTGACATATGTATCAATAAAGAAAAATTGGAGAGTTATGGAGAGTTTTTAATATCTTTGATCACTATTAACTGATAATGGAGATACAATGAGGGAAATTAAACGGAGGACATCTATCGCTCTTCACAAAGTAAAACACCTAAAGAATCTGTGGAGAGGAACAGACAGAACTACAAAATAAGATTTTTAAAGGCATGCATCTTTCCCATCGCAACATATGCCTGTGAGACCTGGACACTTAACAAAACAGCTGAGAAACATATAAATGCTTTTGAATATAAATGCTACAGAAGAGTTCTTCAAATATCACGGACACAAATAAGAACAAATGTTTCCATACTACGAGAACTTATTATTGAAGAAGGTTGGCTAGTAAAGAGAAATTAACAGAGAAAACTTAAATATGTTGAACGTATTAAATACCACGAGAATTTACAGAAGACACGGAATGAATTGTCAATGGTAGGTAGTAATGTTTATAAATCCTTGATAGAAGTTTAAAATGTCCAGCACAAGTAAACCATTCTTCTCTTTTTTTTTTTTTTGCTTAGAGTTCTAAAGGTAATATTATGTATAAGAAAATGTTCATTAAAACTAAACAATGTGGCACGTACTACTTTATTATAAAATATATATGAATAAGTATTACAATAAAAATAGAGTACTATCGTTGCCATTTATCGACAGTCATCTATTTTTGGAGTTACACTGACATATTGTTCATGAGAATTTTGACGTTTTCTCATTTTTCTTTTCCAAAATATTCTTTGCTCAATTATATGCCAGTGCGTCTTATATGCAACTAAATACGGTATGTGTATATATATATATATATATATATATATATATATATATATATATATCAGAAAGACTTAGACTTATTTGCAGAAGAGAAATTATGACAGTGCTCAGAGACAAGGGATACACAGGAAGCATACATACATATGTATGCGCGAAATTATTACATGTTATTCTGTCCACACAACCAGCTTTTATGTAAAACGTTTGATCTTCATATATCTAAATTCACAGCCGTAACGTTACAATAATATGACAGAACAATATTTTATATACTGGCTCTAGTCGTTGTTACTTAGACAAGAAATGATGGTAGCGTTTTAACTTTTGTATGCTGCAGAAAAAAAAAGAAACATTTCCTGCAACTTTGAATCTCCTGCGTGGATTCTAGAAATTGACAATATTTGTTATCATCTATTCATTTAATCCCTTATGTATGTGCATGTGTATGGAGTGTATGATTTTATCCAGTCACAGAATACAATGCTCAGATAACACAAAACCCAGTCTCTCTGACAGTCTCTACCTTACTTCCAGCAACGAGGACACCAGAGCTCATATCAGCACGTAAGTATAGTCTAAATCTCATAGTAAAACACACATCTTATAGTAAAACACACATCTTATACTAAAACATGCAAATCTTATAGTAAAACACACACACATCTTATAGTAAAACATACATCTTATTGTAAAACACACATCTTATATTAAAACATGCAAATCTTATAGTAAAACACACACATCTTATAGTAAAACACACATCTTATAGTAAAACACATATCTTATACTAAAACATGCAAATCTTATAGTAAAACATACATATTATAGTAAAACATACATCTTATAGTAAAACATACATCTTATAGAAAAACACACAAATCTTATAGTAAAACACACACATCTTATAGTAAAACACACACATCTTATAGTAAAACACACAGATCTTATAGTAAAACACAAACATCTTATAATAAAACACACAAATCTTGTAGTAAAGCACACAAATCGTATAGTAAAACACACACACATCTTATAGTAAAACACACACATACATCTTATAATAAAACACACACATCTTATAGTAAAACACACACACACATCTTATAGTAAAACACACACATCGTATAGTAAAACACACAAATCTTAAAGTAGAACACATCATTTATGACAGTCACTAGTCGAATTTTAATCATCCATGTGGACTTTCAGTGTTGTTGGTATAAACGCTGCTATGGTTATGATTACTGAAGTTAACAGATATAGTAAGATAAATGATACAAAGAGACCCAAAAGTATGTTGCTGCATAGTTATTTCCTGCTCTGCCCAGGTACGAATATTTTCAGAAAGGTAGGAAGAATTTTATTCATTAACGAAGCACACATTTGCAACGTTTCGGCTTTCGCCTTATTCATACAAAAGATAAAGAGTGAAGAAGTAGAAAAAGAAGATAAAAGCTAGATTTAAATGTGTGATGTGTACAAAATAAGAATGGAAGAAAGCAAGGAGAAAGAGTCTTGTGATGCTGCTGTGCCAGAAAGTCTATATGGAAAGGGTTGTAGCTGCTTGAATAAAGACGTGGGAAGTGTGATACAACCTGACTGGTTGACAGTGAAGACAGGGCAGGGGAGAAAGTGATACAGGACCTGTCATGATAAAGCCGACATAAAGATGGGCAGAAGAGATTAAATCAATCTAGATGTAGCTAAGTATACGCAACAGATGAGAAAAGAGTAGATGAGAGTGCTTAGAGGGGAGGGAATGTTGTACTAAGATTATGATTGATGGCATGGGGAAGATCATATGTAGCGTCCCTGTGTATTTATACATTTAGTTACTTATATACAAGTAATATGACAAAAGACAGATAGAAACCTCACAGGAGTTCTTGAGAATTGTACAAGTAGGGGTATGAGATTTTGACTATGAATTCATACCCCTACTTGTATTATAATGGAGCATGCAACAACTGCTTGAGACATGTCACAAACTGTTCTTGGCCATCACAAGGAATTTAACGTTTGCAAGGAGGCAGAACTTGGATGTCTGATGGTAGTGATAACGTGTAATGGGACTTACGCAGGGCATGACCCACAGCTACTCTCAAAGACTTGAGAACTGATTTGAGATTTTCCATGAGTGACTTGATATAACACTGGTTATTAAGTAAAACACGGGGAATCTGAGAATCAGAGCCGGTTTAGGAAGCTACAGGAAGTATCTGGAACATAGCGATGTCAAACAGGGATTCCGCTATGATGAATTTTGTTCATTTCAGTTAAGTCATTTGCATGTTACTTGCGGAAATTTGCCTCCCTAACAGCTCTCCTGTAGGCCCCTCGGTTGTGAGCACGACGGCCTGCTGCTGATGCATCCATTTGCAGATCATCAGCGATGACTTCCAGCCATCTTCGCTTTGGTCTTCCTCTCTTTCTTTTTCCCATTATGTACCCTTCCAAGACTGTCTTCTCTAAATTTTTGTGACGTTTAATACGTCCAGAATATTTAAGTTTTCTCTGTTTAATTCTCTTTACTAGCCAGCCTTCTTCAATATTAAGTTCTTGTAATGTGGAAACATTTGTTCTTAAATAAGAGTGTCCACGATATTTGAGGAACTCTTTTGTAGCATTTACATTCAAAAGCATGTATATGTTTATCAGCTGTTTTGTTAAGTGTCCAGGTCTCACAGGCGTATGTTGCGATGGGAAAGGTGCAAGCCCTTAAAAATCTTATTTTGTGGTTCTGTCTGTTCCTCCCACAGTTTCTTTAGTTGTTTTACTTTTTGAAGAGCGATAAATGTCCTTCTTTTAATTTCTCTCATTGTATCTCCATTATTAGTTAGTAGTAATTCAAGATATTCTCCACCTCTCCACCTCTTCCAATTTTTTTCTCATATATAATATATATATATACGTATTTCATCAACTCTGTTTCTTTTGTCAGTTGTCATCAATTTAGTTGGGTTTTTTCCATTAAGTTAAAGGTTTTGCTCTTCACTGTTCTTACGTACTGACATAATTAGTTTTTCCATTACTTTTTGTAGGATTCCACTTACTATTTCATTTTATTAATGGTATATCCGTGTAAGTTCTGCAAAATGCATTTTGAATAAAACACTTGTCAGAATCCTGAATATATACGCATTTTAAAGTCTGACTAACAAAATAAGTGCAGTTTACAACATATGACTTGCACAAACCAAACTTAACAGAAAGTAGCTTCATATCATCCGTTGTTCTGAACCATAAATGCAGCATGTGAGAATTAAGAGTATATTCTGGCTAAAGAATGATGTCATTGTTTTTAACAACAGAAGAGACCTGCAATTATAGGAGAGTTTTTCCGTCTGGAAGGATATTTGGTGGAGAAGAAACTCAGCAAGGAGAATTCCCCTGGATGGCCATGTTACTTAAGAACGGTACATTCCTGTGTGGATGTGTTGTGCTCGATTCCACTCATGTCATGACAACTGCCCACTGTTTCGATATGTGAGTTATTTACAATAGCTTAGGCGTTTTGTTTTGTAGATTTGAGATGTTTATTTATACTTATTTCCAAGCATTTTAAAGGGAACAAAGAGAAAACTTAAGATAGAATGTCAATCAACATCCATGATTTTACCAACCCCCAAGCTTCGTCCTCTAAGAAATACTGAAAATCATGTTTTCATCCACTAACTTTCGTTATCATCTCTTTGAACTTTGATGTTTATCCCGTTAGGTTATGATAGGGCCACCATTTTTCCACTTCGACATATTCTTCAGGATGCATTCACCGCCCACACCCATTCGTGTTGCTTGACAGGTCGTTATGTTGCCCTTATAACGACTCGTTTGACTTTCAGTACTTACATTTTAAGCAGAGATATCTTGTCGCCCTGTGTATCGAAATGTTCAGTTTTGCAGCCCCCTTAAGGAAACTGTCTATAATATTTGTTGTATCTCTGTCTGCCTCCATGAGTGTAGCTAATCCATGCTTGATACTTGATACTGAACTTCCAGAACTGATAGTTACATTAGATTTTGTTTGTGTAATTTTATCTCGATGGTACTGCGATAAAATTCAACTTCTTGGGATGTATCAAACTCCTTTATGGTGCACGAAGAGTTTACTGAGAGACTGACCTTGGCATTCGATTGAAACTCGAATGATAGTATTAAATCATTCATAACACAAATAAATCTTAAACTTATTTATGCGTGGCAATAAATGTATGTTTGTTATAACTTCCACTAGTTGACATATCACCACGTATTTGTACAATATTAGTCTCAAAAACCCATGACAAGATCAAGCTAGTCCATGCAAAAGAGTTTCATGAATGTTATCACAAAATTAAATCAGAACTGCTAGAATACGTCAGTTTTGTTATTACTAGATATTTGGCAAGACAGAAATACGAAAGAATGCATAGGCATGGCTTAATATATGATTATCAAGTACGAGCTCAAGACAAGATTGTTGGCATTCCAAATATTTGATGCTGAGCAAATTATAATGATCAGATAGTTGGATTCTTCGTTGTAAAATGCGCCATATTTAAAAAAAAACATAAAATGAGTGTTGCTTCTATTTATTGTACTTCCTTTTATTTGTTTTCACATCTCACACGAACTCATGCATGTTTCAAGAAGTCAATAGTGGTAGCTCTGAACTAGTAACCAAAACTAAACGTTACCTTTTAAACATTTAGATTCCAAGTCATGAGACTCGACTTGAAGATAACAAGGACTTTTAAATTTACTTGAGACTCGGCCTCACGCAACTTGCAAGGACTCGAGACTTACTTTAAGCCGTTAACAATTTGAATAAAACGCTGCCATGACTACTGGCACTCCAATAATCCAATTTTTTGTCAAAAGGATTTTTCAGGCTTGTTTCTGCCCCCTTTCCCGACTCTTTCAACGCTTTTGTAAAACTGAACCATACAACCCTGTCCACCTTTATCGCTAGAGCTAGTTTTACCGCGGTCGTCATTTCTCTTATTTCTCTCCAATAATCTCTGTATCGTTGTCTACAGACACACCAGATACGACCGTTATGAAGTCATTGCGGGGAAACACACAGCAAGCCTTGATGTGCAAGACCCTACAGAGCAAAGAGTCAGTGTGACGTCATTCATTAAGCACGACGAATACGACAGAGAAAAATCCTGTAAGAAGCAAACACATTGCACAATACACATTTATAAACAAGCAATAGCAAACACATTGCACAATACACATTTATAAACAAGCAATAGCAAAAGCAAACACATTGCACAATACACATTTATAAGCAAGCAATAGCAAACACATTGCACAATACACATTTATAAACAAGCAATAGCAAAAGCAAACACATTGCACAATACACATTTATAAACAAGCAATAGCAAAAGCAAACACATTGCACAATACACATTTACAAACAAGCAATAGCAAAAGCAAACACATTGCACAATACACATTTATAAACAAGCAATAGCAAAAGCAAACACATTGCACAATACACATTTATAAACAAGCAATAGCAAACACATATGCAGACACAAAACCTGTCAATAAAACACTGTCAGATACAAACCGAAGTATGAGAAGATACAATTGGCTGTCTGTGAATAAATAAACAGAAGACATAAACATAAACACAGCCATGGTTTACATTTGCTTTCCATAGAGACATGAACGGTTTTCTTTTGTCCACACAGACGGCGTAATAAAGGTATCTATATTTGGGCTGCAATTATTTGCTCGGATATTGACACCTAACTCTCATATCTAGAAACTACTCCACCACCGCCAGAAGAAGGTCAAGCCGCTCTGTATCCTCACTGTGACGATGAATGCTCCCCTTAAATACACAAACTTTGTCAGCTCTGAAAAAAGCCTTTTAACTTAACATCCTGTGGACTGAACCGGCTGCCCGTAGTTCAGTTCTGAACTTAGATAACACATTTCTTTGTTATCAGTCTGTGCTCTTTTAATCTTTGATTTATTCGCATTTACTACATTCCCTTTAAACAATAACAAAGCCCAACTAGCAATCAAATGAATAACATGTTATATATATGTGTATATATATATATATGCGTATATACCACTACGAGAAAAAAAAGACATAAAGAAAGACGAACCGGCAAGGACAAATGGATGGAAATAAAATGTATTCAATTTTATCATATTCCAGGGAACGACATTGCAGTTCTAGAGCTGAGGAGTCCTTTCTTTTTCAACGATTTCGTCCTACCAGCATGCTTGCCAGCATCAACCGACGTGTTAGAACCCTTCTGCACAGTGGCTGGATGGGGCAAAATAGATGGTGATTTCACTCTTGTTTCATTTTTCTGTTATCACAGTGATCCATTCATTCATTTGCATGTTCCTTGCGGAACTTTGCCTCCCTAACAGCATTCCTGTAGGCCTCTCAGTTGTGAGCAAGATAGTCTGCTGCTGATGCATCCATTTGCAGATCATCAACGATGTCTTGCAGCCATCTTCGCCTTGGTCTTCTTCTCTTTCTTTTTCCCATTATGTACCCTTCCAATACGGTCTTCTCTAGATTATCATGACGTTTAATGTGTCCAAAATATTTAAGTTTTCTCTCTTTAACACTCTTTACTAGCCAGCCTTCTTGAATATTAAGTTCTTGTAGTATGGATATATTTGTTCTTATTTGTGTCCATGATATTTGAAGAACTCTTCTGTAACATTTATATTCAAAGGCATTTATGTGTTTCTCAGCTGTTTTGTTAAGCGTCCAGGTCTCACAGACATATGTTGCGATGGGAAAGATGCATGCCCTTAAAAATCTTATTTCTATGGTTCTGTGTGTTCCTTTCCACAGATTTTTAGTTGTTTTACTTTTTGAAGAGCGATAAGATGTCCTCCTTCATTGTATCCCTTATGTTTCCCTCACTGTATCTCCATTATTAGTTTGTAATGATCGAAGATATTCAAAACTCTCCACCTCTTCCAATTTTTCTTTATTGGTATATATTTCAGCTGCCTTGTTTGTTTTGTCAGTTGTCATCAATTTAGTTATCTTCGCATTAAGATAGCGTATTAGCAGCGAAAATAAACGAAAGCTGACATTTTTTACCAGATACATACTGAATAGATACATTCAAGGTTTTACATTCATCATGTGTGTAATTTTCAGGTCAGAGTTTCAAATATACCATCAATTAATAATATAAAAATGTAAATTATTGTGACACCTGTTTGATACCATCTACTTAGCCATTACCATAGCATATTTATCAATGAAGATTTATGTACAGAATCTCCTGTCCTTCATCAGTCCTCACACAAGCTTTAAAGACGCTGTCCTAAATGAGTGATTGTATTGTTCTAACCAGCATGACGTTACAGGGAAATTCCTTCGTTTTCGTTTGTTCGTTTGTATGTTGTCGCTTTTGGCCTGAGATGTCATTTTCCCCTGTCATTTTCAAGAGCATTGCATCTTCAAATAACTTTCCTTTCACTAGCTCTGTCCAGAGTCACAGCTGCATTCCTCAGTTCCACATACAATCTAGTCTTAGAGGATGTGTTCCATGGTTATATCCGATCCATTATAGAAGCAGGTTTAATAGATGCTTATTCTGAATTTGTTATTTCTATACATGTGGCTGCTTAGTCTGCTATGCTTTGCTCTTAGTTCAAGTAAGATTACTTGTCCTTTTCTCTGTGGATGTTGTCATTTATCATTCAGGATACATGGTCGATAATCCTTAATCTATCTTCACTGTAATATTTTTGTGCAAATGTTTTGACTGATAAATTTATACATTGTTTAAAATAAAAACATCGTTGTGGCGGAAGACTGTTTAAAATTGTGCCCTCGTATTTTAGCTGAGAATTCTCCGACTGGGATAAACGAATTTATATGCTTGGGAGTGAGCAGGGGTAGAGGGTACTCGTGAGCGATCGTGACTGTGTCATAGGTTATATTTATAAGAAATGATATTTCTGAGCTACATTTTCCTCTGTCCAGGATACAAAAACCCGGAGGCATTAATGAAGGTGGAACTTCAAGCCTACAACAGGACTCAGTGTCATGACCAGTTCAGGCAAGCGGTGAATATCGACAAGTACCTGCACGATGGAGCAATCTGTGCGGCCAATGGGCAAATAGGACAGAAGGATGCTTGTAAGGTGTGTTAGCATGATGGGGCCCTGCGGGGGGGGGGGGGGGGGGTCGGGGTGAAAGACAGGGGTTGAATTGTGTTCCAAAACAGACAAAAATAAACAAACATACTTGATAGAAGCAATGGCCTCAAGAAACGAAGAAAGAATGGAGCTGAATGTTGGGACAGGTGCTGTTCTAGATGGCATGTTCTGTAAAGAGCTGAATGTTGGGACAGGTGCTGTTCTAGATGGCATGTTCTGTAAAGAGCTGAATGTTGGGACAGGTGCTGTTCTAGATGGCATGTTCTGTAAAGCGTAGTCAATAGTGTAAGAATATCTCAGGAAAGTTGCACTTCACTCAAGTGAGTCTCCCTGAATAAATCAAGTGAAACATTAGAATAAGTCAGTAATGTCTGATTTAAGGAGAGAGAGAGAGAGAGAGGAGAGAGAGAGAGAGAGATTGTATGTGAGTAAGAGAGGCAGAGAGATAGAGAGAGTTAGTGAGTGAGAGAGTGTGTGTATGAGTGAGAGAGACATAAGAGAGTGTGATTGAGAGAGAGGCAGAGAGTGAGTGAGTGAGAAAGACACATAGAGAGATAGAGAGAAAGAGAAAGAGAGAGAGAGTGTGTGAGTGAAATAGAGAGTGTGAGTGATAGAGAGTGTGAGTAAGAGAAAGTGTGAGTGAGAGAGAGTGAGTGAGAGAGAGAGGAGAGAGAGATTTACGACAAGAACAACATAAATAAAATATTTCTTTACACTCTACAATAACTTTATCCTTCATAAGGGCCTTAAGTGTGAAGGAAAGGATATATCCCACACGCCACGCATTTTATGTGTTTGTCCAGAGTATTTTATGTTTCTATATGCATTTTACGTGTTTGTCCAGAGTATTTTATGTTTATATGCATTTTACGTGTTTGTACACTGCATTTTAGATTTCTATAAGCATGTCTCGACCAGATCTTTACTTTAAGAATAATATTTGAAGAACATATTGAAAAGCAGAAACCATTAATACTGAAATTCATAGACTTTAAAAAGGCATTTGATAGCATACACAGAGATTCATTGTGGAGAATTTTAAGTCTATATGGAATACCATCTAAAATTGTCAACATTATTAAGGACTTATACAATGGATATGTTTGTGCAGTCAAAACAGAAGAAGGTATGAGCGAATGGTTCCAGATTGAAACAGGTGTGAAACAAGGATGTATACTGTCTCCTTTCCTTTTTGAACTGCAATGAACTTCATAATGAAAAAAATGCTGCACAGGTAGCTGGGGCGGTAATGGGTAAAGCTGGGGCGACCATCCCCAACCCAGCGCGTCACAGATGGCGGATGGTGAAAGTCCTCCAGATATTCAGGATCCCTGTGAATAAGGAGTTGTCCAAATAAGCAGGCGCGGACCAACTGGCGGTAGACTCAGAGAGCGAGGTGGGGTAGTAGGTGGCTCTACTACTCCTATAAAGTGCCTCAGGTGCTCAGTGAAGGGAATACCAGGCGGGTCAGAGGCGCCTTAAAACCTCTTGCTCCCGCTGCCTTGCGGGTAGGACAGGGAGTCCAAAGGCTAGCGGAGAGTCCGTACACAAACCAACAGAAGGCAACGGGAAACCACTGTTGTAGCTCCCAAGAACAATTATGCTTATTCAGAGTCATAGATTTATCATGAACGACGTTAATGGATGTTCCTCTGGAACAGCCTCGTCCGGTAGGGCAGCTCACGAGCCACAAGGTGAGGCCAGATCGTCATCAAGCTACTGGTGGCAAAACTAACAAGTTCAAAATAGCAACATGGAATGTTAGAACTTTATTCCAGGCTGGAAAATTAGAAAATGTAAAGATGGAAATGGAAAGGATGAAGATCAACATATTAGGAATGAGTGAAGTTAGATGGACAGGTGCAGGAAAGATAAACTCAGATAAATATACAATAATATATTCAGGAAGTGAGAAACATGAACGAGGAGTAGGAATTATATTCGATGAAAAAACGGCAAGGACAATTATAGGATATTTGAACATCTCGGACAGAGTCCTGCTAGCCCAACTGAAAGGACAACCAATAAACATAAATATTATACAAGTGTATGCTCCAACATCTGAAAGTTCTGAGGAAGATATACAGATATTTTATAATGACATAGAGACAGCACTAAAACACACAAAGTCACATGAAGTTACCATAGTCATGGGAGATTTTAATGCCAAAGTTGGTAAAGGAAGAACTTCGGACATCGTTGGTGACTATGGACTGGGGGAGAGGAATGACAGAGGTTATAAATTAATTGAATGGGCAAGAACACATAGCATGGTTGTAGGAAACACCTGGTTTAAACAACATCCTCGAAGACTGGCAACGTGGTGCAGCCCAGACAAAAAGACTTTTAACCAGATAGACTACATATTAATCAACAAACGATTCCGCAATGCATTACTGACAACAAAAACCATGCCAGGAGCTGACTGCAATAGTGACCATGATCCACTCTGTGGAAAAGTTAGAATAAAGCTAAAGAAAGCAGGCAGAAAAGTGAGAAACATCAAACTGAATACAGAACTTCTTAAAAATGACCAAGAACTGCGAGAACAATACAAAGTTATTATAACAAATAGATACAACGCAATAGCAAAGATAAATAGTATAGATGAACAATGGGAAATGTTAAGAGATTCTATCCACCAAACTGTTAAGGAGATAATACCACCGAAAAAAGAAGCCCCTAAAAATAAATGGATGACAGACGACATCTTAGGACTGATGGACAAGAGGAGGAGGAGTAAAAATAACGAGGAAAAATATAGCAAGATAAATAAAGAAATAAGACGCAAATGCAGAGAAGCAAAAGAAGTGTGGTTAAATGAGCAGTGCAGACAGATAGAGGACTCTCATAATAAAGACGGCAAAAACATGCATAAACGAATTAATGAACTCACAGGCAGGAAAACAAAATATACCACAGGATGCCTGAAATCGAAAGAAGGTAAAATGTTAATGGGAAAAGAAGACATTGTGGACAGGTGGACAGAGTATATCGGTGAGCTATATGGAGGAGAAAGACCAGAATTAACACCAGATACTGAAAACTGTGATGGACCGCCAATACTTGAAGATGAAATCATAGATGCCATCAAACACATGAAGAAAGGAAAAGCGACTGGGCCTGATAATATAACAATAGAAGAAATAGAGGCACTAGAAGAGACAGGAATAAAAATAATAACCAAGTTACTGAAAGACATTTACAACAGTGGTTATATTCCCAGTGACCTGATTAAATCCACGTTTATAGCACTACCAAAGAAACCAGGTGCAAAGGAATGTGACGACCACCGGACTATCAGCCTCTCATGTCACATAACGAAGCTACTTCTGAGAATCATTATGAGAAGAACAAGGAAAAAGATAAAAATGGAAATAGCAGATGAACAGTTTGGATTTGTTGAAGGAAAGGGAACACACAATGCCATTTATGCTTTACGAACACTAACAGAAAGAGCTTTAGAAGTACAGAAAGATCTCTACTTATGCTTCATTGACTACACCAAGGCATTTGACAAGGTGAAACATAGTGAAATTATTAAAATGCTTGAAGACATCGATATAGACGGCAAAGACTTGAGGATTGTAAAACATCTATACTGGCAGCAAGAAGCAGCAGTTCGAGTTGAAAATAGAATTGGAAAATATCAACCTATAAAACAAGGGGTGCGACAAGGATGTGTACTATCTCCAGACCTTTTTTCTCTGTATAGCGAGAATATTCTAAGAACAATCATCACAGAACCAGGCATAAAAATTGGAGGATACAATATTAACAACCTTCGGTATCCTGACGACACAGTACTGATAGCTGAGAACCAACAAGACCTGCAAAATCTCTTGGATACAGTCGCCAAAGAAAGTGAACAGAAAGGCCTTACTTTGAACATAAAAAAGACAGAGACTATGGTTATATCTAAGAAACAGAATCCACCAGCATGCAGTATTAAATTAAACGGAACCATTCTAAAGCAGGTGCAGAAATTCAAATACCTTGGAGCAGTAATAACTTCAGATGGGAAATGCAGAACAGAAATTAGGAACAGAATAGGTCAAGCAAAGACTTCATTTCAGAGAATGAGAAACATATTAGCTAACACATCTTTATCAATGAGTGTTAGAAAACGAGTCCTAAAATGCTATATTGAACCTATCTTGTTATATGGAAGTGAATCATGGACAATAGGCAAGTCTGCACAAAAATCATTGGAAGCAGCAGAAATGTGGTTTATTAGAAGAATGTTGCGAATCCCCTGGACAGCAAAAATAACTAATGAAGAATGTATGAGAAGAGCTGGAGAGACAAAAAACCTTGTCAGAAAGATAAGAGAGAAACAATGTACTTTCATAGGACATGCAATGAGAAGAGGGGGCATTGAAAATATTATAACAACAGGAAAAATAGAAGGAATAAAATCAAGAGGAAGACCAAGAGAAATGATACTGGACAGTCTGACGGGATGGTGTGAGAGGAGATCACCAACTGAACTGATGGCCTGCATGAAGGATCGGGTACTCTGGAGAACCATAATAGCCAACGCTAGTCGGCACGGCACCTGATGATGATGATGACAGGTAGCACAGGTATTGATTGGGTACATGAGACCCAACTGGAAGATCTTGATTTTACAGATGACATAACTCTTATCAGTAACAATGTGAATTCCATGCAAGAAAAAACAGATAGCCTGTCTTCACTGGCTAGCAAAATAGGACTTGAAATTAGCAAGAACAAAAAAAAATAATGAAACTTCCCATTAATCAAAATGGAAAAATACACGTAGACGGGACAGATATTGAAGAAGTCAATCAATTTGCATACCTTGGCAGCTACATACACCAGGAAAAGGAAGTTAGAATTAGAATTGCAAAAGCAGCATCAATCTTCAAGAATCTTGAGAACATATGGATTTGAAAAGTTATAAGCACAAAAACCAAGTTAAGATTATTCAATTCAAATGTAATATCCACCCTCATTTATGCGTGTGAAAGCTGGAAAACAACTAAAGAAATAGACAATAAATTAGACTCTCTTGAAAACAAATGTCTAAGGAAAATACTCGGCATCAAGCGGAACGAATTCAAGAACAATGCAGAGATAAGACAGATGACTGAACAATAACCAGTCTCATTGGTGATCAGGAAAAGGAGGTGGACATATGTTGGTCACGTGATGAGAAGAAACGATCAGAGAATCCCAGAACAAGCTATCAAGTGGAACACAACAGGCCAAAGAAAAAGAGGCAGACCACGTGAAACTTGATGAGGTTGAAAAGCTCGCCAAAAAAACAGGAAAAATTGGCAAACTACCTTGAGAGCTCTATGTGACTTTTAATGGCACGGAAGGGATATAAGATATAAGATATGCATTTTACCTGTTTGTGTACTGTATTTTATGTTCTATATATATTTTCACGCCTCTGAGACTAATTTCGTGTGAAGTATATCAGCCTACTTCTGTCCACAATTTTTCTCGCTGCTCACAGTCTTGTTCATTTCCAGCAACTAAAAGCGGATGACTTAACTTTGATCCTCAGGGAGACTCCGGCGGTCCACTCATGTGTAAACTGCGTACCCAGACTACATTTGCTTGGTTTGTTTTCGGTATGGTCTCCCATGGAAACGAATGCGCTAAACCTAATGAACCTGGATTTTATGTGAACGTACAGCATTACATTGACTGGATTAACGAAACCATTCATTCATTTTCTTGAGTGTCCTATAATGTTCATTGAGCCATTTGTGCCTGTTTTAGGTTTAATTTGTCGAAAGTATGTACGAAACATATGACTTGTGTTTTAAGCCACAATCGGAATATTTTTTCTTTCAAAATAGAAGTCAGTTTGAACACGTACATTTGAATTATGTCACATATTTTACTCCAAATGTAAAGAAGCCAGAAGTGCACGTGTTACCATCGTCAAGACAGAAAAAAGACTGATTGTCAATCCAAAGAGTGGTGAGATGTCTTGATTGTCAATCCAAGGAGTTATGACACGTCTTGACTGTCAATCAAAGAAGTAGTTACACATATCGACTGTCAATCCAAGGAGTTCGCATCAAATTCACAGCTCAACATATTTGCGCAAATTTGTTTTAACTGGCTCAGAAACGTGGCCTCTCAACCAGCTAGTGTCATTGTGTTTGTTATCTGGAAAGTTGTTGTTATAACTGGTACCATTTTTATGATAAGATATTTAGTTTACATTTTCAAGTATCACAGAATATACCTCAGATTGCGTTTAGACTATATTTAAATTTTTAAATGGGATATTGTTCATGTTCGGTTGTATTATAACTTTTAATTTTATTATATTTCATTGCTTGATAAGTGTTTAAAATATTAATATTTCAAAGAATGGCGATGTGGACAAGTGCACCAGTCGACTGACGATTCATTACCAAAAAATGGCAATGAGATGGAGACAACAGGGGAACAGAAGTAAGGGTAGACCAAAGGAGACATGGAGAAGAACAACAGAGAGGATGTTGAGCAACTGAGGGCTCACCTGGACAACAGTAGAAAAGAAGGCGAAGGACAAGTTTTTGTGGAAAATCCTTGCGGAAGCCCCGTGTTCTTAGGCCACTTAAGGGTGGAATATTTCCTTCTGACTGCATAAAGCGGTTAAAACTGCCGGGCGGTTAATCCCTGCCAGAAGTCAAAATATTTTCTTAACAAACCACCTTCTCACATGCCTGCATGTTCCAGTGAAATGGAATCCTGTATCAGAAGCAACAGATGAGACACAAACTGGAGACCCAGTACTTAGACTAAGACATTTTGCCCGTGACAAGATGGAGTCGAACATTAACGTTTCCAGGCCCCAGTTCAGCTCCAAAGAACATAATTACTGTTAGAATGTGAAACACATTAACATATTTTTTTAAAAATCAGACTATAACAATATTCCTTACTTGAAGAGAAAGTCAGCACAAACAAAATATTTTGTCAATCGTTTTTGAAAGTGAAAGGGTACACACATTAGAGTAAGATCATAAAGAACAAGGCCGGTGAAGGATAAGAGGTTAGTAACCACAAGCCAGGAAAAAACTGATATTCAGCACAGAAGAAATACTACAACCTAAAATACATGCAGAGAGTAAGAAAATGGCTATTTATGTATTCATTTATGTCAGATCAGTAAACAATGAAGGTAATACTTGGAAAGCTGAAATAATTGACATTTTCATCGAGGTAAGCATGAACCCTTCTTTGTCTATGTTCTAACACTCTTAGGTTAGCCCGTGATCTCTTAAGTGCTCACATGGTGTGCTAGTTGGTGCACTCGTCTACTGATCGGAGGGTTCATGGTTCCAGTTTTGAATTCGGGAGGAATTTTTCTTTTTAAACGACCGGCATCTGGGTCAAAAGCCAACTTCCAAACAAAAAAAAAGATTGGTACCTGTGATTTCCCTATGAAAACAAAGGCAGCGAGGACAGGTATTGGCATTTCTACCTCAAATTCTGTGGTGACCTAGAAATGTGAAGCCACTAACGCTCAACACCCCCACGTCATGTAAATGCCACGGGACATAGATGACTTCTCAAACGGAACCACAGCTTTTGAGACAGACGTAAATCACAAAAGCTTTAGAAAACCTCTCCTGTAAATGAATGTGGTCATCAGTATTATAAGTGCTTTGTGAAGAGTTTTTCTTTCTCTCATCTTGGTTTTGATGCATAGTTTGAGGTGTGTAAAACCCGTCAGTTTTATTGGTTACTCAGTCACCTCCAACTGATCGACCTTCTCTTTCTGTGCCATTTTATTTAAAGAAAAAAAAACCTGTCGTGTAATTTAGAGGATGACTTCAACAGATCAAGTACATTTTCTCTGCCGGCTTTTTATTTGCTTTCTTTTTACAGAACGTTTTCACTGATTTTCTGCCACAAATGCTTTTTTTTATTTTTTCTGATGGCGTGCCTTCTACCGCCGACTCTTTCCTCCTGTTTTGATATCCGACAGAAAATGAATATTTTTCATGTTTTGTTTATGGCCACAGATCTTTGCCACTTTTCATTTGATTTCAGGCAAAAATCTTTGCCCTGCTTGATTTGTTTGCTAACATAAATTCTGTCTTCCTGAGATTCGCATTCTTTCACAGATTGTTGCTTCTTTCAGTTTGTTTTCTGTTACAAATCGGGCATTATGATTTATTTTCTCTGGAAACTGTCATTTCTGGTGCCCCCCCCCCCCACTACCCCTGAGAATGTTGTCTGAGGTTATTTAACTGCCATAGATGATTGTCACTGCTTTCAGTCAAAAGCACCTGTAGTCCGTGTTTTTTGTTTCAGACTGTTACCTCCAATGTGGTTTTTTTTTTCTTTCTCCTCCTTTTTTTCAATTGAATGTATGATTGCTCCGGGTTTTTTTCTCTCTTTTTTTTTCAATTGATTCCATAATATCTAGGGGTTTTTTTCTTTTTTTCAATTGATTCTATGATTGCTCAGGTTTTTTCCTCTCTATTCTTCTATTGATTCCATGATTGTTTGGGTTTTTTGTATCTTTTTTTTTCAATTGATTCCATGATTGCTCAGTTTTTTTCTCTCCTTTTTTTTCAAATGATTTCATGATTGCTCAGTTTTTCTCTCTTTTTTTTTTATGATTCCATGATTGTTCTGTGTTTTTTTCTCTCTTTTTTTTAATGATTCCATGATTGTTCGGTGTTTTTTCTCTCTTTTTTTTTAATGATTCAATGATTGTTCGGTGTATTTTCTCTCTCTTTTTTTTCAGTTGATTCCATGATTGCTCGGGTTTTTTTTTCTGCCACTGATTCATTCATTCATTCCTTTGCATGTCCCTTGCGGAACTTTGCCTCCCAAACAGCACTCCTGTAGGCCTCTCGGTTGTGAGCAAGATGGCCTGCTGCTGCTGCATCCATTTCCAGATCATCAACGATGTCTTGCAGCCATCTTCGTTTCGGTCTTCCTCTTTTTCTTTTTCCCATTATGTATCCTTCCAATACGGTCTTCTCTAAATTATCATGACGTTTAATGTGGCCAAAATATTTAAGTTTTCTCTCTTTAATCCTCTTTACTAGCCAGCCTTCTTCAATATTAAGCTCTTGTAGTATAGATATATTTGTTCTTTTTTGTGTCCACGATATTTGGAGAACTCTTCCAGTTAGAAAAATTTTTTGGTCATTTCTTGAGCGACTGAAATTCCGAAAGAGATACTGTATTTGTTTAATGTAAACTGTGATACTGTATTTGTATAATATAAACTATGATACTGTATTTGTTTAATGTAAATTATGATACTGTATTTGTTTAATGTAAACTATGATACTGTATTTGTTTAATAACAGTTACTCATACATATTCTACTCTCATTTCGCCCTGTGATCGCTACAAGGCTAAAATAAATGAGCAATCTATACTCAGTGTCCTATGAACAGAAAATAACTATAAAGCTCTTTCATGTATTTGTTTAAGGTAAAAGGTAAAGGTAAAGGTAATCCTGTCATGCCTTAGAGGCACATAGGGATATGGTGTTAGTGCTCATATTTAGATGTCGAAATTCAGAAAATGAATAGTATGATACATGGCTATTATAAAACTATCTTATAAACATTTTGCTGTACTTTCCAATTTAATTTTGTTTAGATTTGCCACATGTATAGAAAATATTTTTAGAATCTGTAATACTATGTCTTAGATGTAACCAACGGAAGTTTCGTTCACATTTTGTTCCTTTATGTCCAGATATTTGCTCACATTTACCTTTAGAAATACGATTTCATTTTCGTTGTTTATCAAAATTTGCTGTTATTCATATTCATATGTTCATATGTTTTATTGCTCCTTAGACGTATAATCCACTCGACAGATTTGATAGCCAGTATGTGTTTTACAGAAGAGGGGGCATTGAAAATATTATAACAACAGGAAAAATAGAAGGATGAAGATCAAGAGGAAGACCAAGAGAAATGATACTGGACAGTCTGACGGGATGGTGTGAGAGGAGATCACCAACTGAGCTGATGGCCTGCATGAAGGATCGCGTACACTGGAGAAGCATAATAGCCAACGCCAGTCCGCACGGCACATGATGATGATGATGATGTGTTTTACAATATTATTTGGTCACTGTGTGGAGTTCAGTCAGTACCTCATGTGGAGTTCAGTCAGTACTTCATGTGGAGTTTCGTCAGTACTCCATGTGGAGTTTCGTCAGTACCCCATGTGGAGTTCAGTCAGTACCTCATGTGGAGTTCAGTCAGTACCCCATGTGGAGTTCAGTCAGTACCCCGTGTGGAGTGCAGTCAGTATCACATGTGGAGTTCAGCCAGTACCTCATGTGGAGTTCAGTCAATACCCCGTGTGGAGTTCAGTCAATACCCCGTGTGGAGTTCAGTCAGTACCCCGTGAGGAGTTTCGTCAGTACTCCATGTGGAGTTCAGTCAGTACCCCGTGTGGAGTTCAGTCAGTACCCCGTGAGGAGTTTCGTCAGTACTCTATGTGGAGTTCAGTCAGTACCTCATGTGGAGTTCAATCAGTACCCCATTTGGAGTTCAGTCAGTACCCATGTGGAGTTCAGTCAGTACCCCGTGTGGAGTTCAGTCAGTACCCCGTGTGGAGTGCGGTCAGTATCACATGTGGAGTTCAGTCAGTACCCCATGTGGAGTTCAGTCAGTACCCCATGTGGAGTTCAGTCAGTACAACATGTGGAGTTCAGTCAGTACCCCATGTGGAGTTCAGTCAGTACTCCATGTGGAGTTCAGTCAGTACCCCGTGTGGAGTTCAGTCAGTACCCCGTGTGAAGTGCAGTCAGTACCTCATATGAAAATAAGTCAGTAACCATGTCAATACTTTTTTTTTCCTTTTCAGACATTTATACAGGTTTTGTTCACAATAAATGATATAACAGCGGTTCTGAGCAACAACAACAAAATCAGTATTTAACTTATATGTCTGTATATTTCAAGTGAGGTATGGATCTATGAAATAAATGAAATTGAGAAGCAAAGACAGCTAGGACTTCTCCAGAAAACTTCAGGCTCCACAGCTGCCTGGCCGGACTTCTGTCTCACGATTGTCATCATGACGAGAACCACAGTGTTTTTTGGCGGCATGTTCTGTCTTCCAGACTTTAATCCATGGAGACCAGTGTTTCCCAAAGTGGGGCGTACCCCCACCCCCACCCCACCACCCACAGGAGGGCAATCTGAATATATATATATATAAAACTTAAGTGCCCAGGGCACATGGGGCTTCCACAAGGGTTTTCCACAAATGCCTGTCCTTTGCCTTTTTTTCTGCTCTTGCCTAGGTGAGCCCTCTATTGCTCTACATCCTCTTTGTTGTTCTTCCCCATGTCTCTTTTGGTCTACCCTTACTTCTGCTCCCCTGTGGTGTCCATCTTAGTGTTACTTTTGGTAGTGAGTTGTCAGTCATTCGGAGCACATGTCCCAACCATCGCTAGCGTCTTTCCTCAATAACTGCTGTCAGTGGCTTCATCTGCATTTCTCCCAACAAAATTATATATATATATATATATATATATATATATATATATATACACACACACATATATATATATATATATATATATATATATTCAACAGTATCAAGAAGAGATATGCGACATTCAGGGAAGATGGGGGGGGGGGGGGGGCTTCACTGGTAAGTTTCTCCAACACGATTCAGCTTCTTCGCTTGGTCATGGACTTCCCTGCCGAGGAGCTGAGCACAGACACCCTTCACCCCGAAATTTCGCATACTACTTCTTGACACTGTTGAAAACAGGTGCTGCCTTATGGAATTCCGCTCGAAATCGTCGCTGCACAGACACAACGGACGAGGTTCTTGCGTATTCCAAAACACGAAATGACTGCTCATGTTTACTGAACGCCAAATTTGTTACTGTTGCCTCTTAGAGGAAAACCATGGGAGCTATGCGCGCTGGCTTGAAAATAACTTGAAGAGTTCCTCTCACTTGACGTAAGAATAATCATAATCGGTTATGTAGTTCATCTCTTGTGAATTTTTAAAATCTTTCGTGGGCTTATGAATAACCCTGTATTGGCTATCTACCTGTACATATATATATGCCTAAGGAAAATACTCGGCTTCAAGTGGAACGAATTTAAGAACAATGCAGAGATAAGACAGATGAAGGAACAACAACCAGTTTCATGGGTGATCAGGAAAAGGAGATGGACATATGTTGGTCACTTGATGAGAAGAAATGATCAGAGAATCCCAAAACAAGCTATCAAGTGGAACACAACAGGCCGAAGAGAAAGAGGCAGACCGCGTCAAACTCTGAAGAGGACAGTGTTAAGAGAGGCCAAATTAACAAGCATAAAATCCCTTGATGAGGCTGAAAGACTCGCCGAAGACAGAAAAAATTGGCGAACTACTTTGCGAGCCCTATGTGACGTTTAACGGCATGGAAAGGATATATATGACCAATGGCAATAGTTTTCTTTCAGTAGATTACATTAATTATTCCCCTGAAGCGACTGATAACCCAGTTACATCACTCCGTACTAACACTCTTCCTCCACCGTCGCATGATTCCTCGTTATAACCACACACTGAAACCGGATACACCCAACTTTCTGCTCTAGGACACGTAATACAACAAAAGCGCGCCTCCATACATGCCCTTTGCACTTTCAAGCTCTGACCTTTCAATGGAAAGAAAGTTCTGCAAGCCAGATGCCGGCTTCGTGAACACAGTGTGTTCCAAACTCTGTGTAGGACATCTTTCACTTTCTATTACTTGCAAAATATTGTTAGACTCATTTCTCTTCATTGCTGTTTTAAGTGTGGATTATTTACACAGAGATGTCACAAACCACAGAAATACCACAAATCACAAAGATGTCATAAACCACAGAATGTCAAAACCACAGTGATGTGACAAATCTCAGTGATGTCACAAACCAAAGTGATACAACAAACCACAGAGATGCAACAAACCACAGGGATGCAACAAACCACAGATATGCGACAAACCACAGAGATGCAAGAAACCACAGATATGCAAAAAAACCACAGAGATGCAACAAACCACAGAGATGCAACAAACCACAGATATGCAACAAACCACTGATATGCAACAAACCACAGAGATGCAACAAACCACAGATATGCAACAAACCACGGAGATATCGACAACCGAACCTGCACTTTTATTTCCCTAGTCATTACGGAACATCTTGTTATCTAAACGAAGAAAGTCAAATATGCATAGCACACAAAAAAGTTTAATAAACACATTTAAAAGAGATTTTTTGGAACTGTAGAATACGCGTGCAGAAGACAGTGATTGTTGGCAGTCCTGAAAGAAGTTAGTTCTTATTGTTTGCCATAATAACATATTTCTTACCTTAAAACCTTCTCTTCCGATTTTCCCTTCTCATAAATCCGCGTGATGTATTTTCGAATTTTTAATCTCATCGCCTACTTTATTTTCATACTTACAAATCATAGCATTAAGTAGATCAGGTTAGATTATCTACAGTCAATATTCATTTCGGATAATTCATGAGCAAAAAAAAAAAAAGATTTAATACTGCTCTGGAAATGGAAAGCGAATATCAAGTTGGTTAACATAAACGACCAGTTCCTGCAACAACAGGTCATTTCACCGAGAAACGTAATTTAACAAGGTAGTCTCCCTTGAAATTGGACTTTTTTTGGTGGGAGGGGAATTTAGTCTCTTTCATTACGGATTTGAATTAATAATCACGTTTGAGACCTATATCTTGCTATTTTTTATGCAAAAAAAACATCTAGAAATCAATCCAAAGGTCTACTAAATAGAATGTGACATTGCAAATGAAAAAGATACATTTGAAAAATTGCAGTTGTTTCCCCCTGATATAAGATTTAGAAAAGATGATACAGACAGTGACTAGTACCTGCAAGAGCACCCAGCTCTGATTTGTAGGTTAGGTACAGGATGAAATCTGTCTGTCTGTCATCAATCTGTCTGTTTGTCTATCTAACTGTCTTTGTATTTTATATGTCTATCTAACTGTCTATATTCTGTCTGATTATCTTGTCTGTATAATGTAAAGCAGCCGTGGGCGGGCCAAGTTCGATCTATGCCGTTGGTCTGGCACGGCAGAGCAACTATCAAACAAAATGTTTTGTTCCATGATTTCACCTTACAGCATTACAAACACTTACAGGCTGGACTTACAGACTTACAGGACTAGACTTACAGACTGGACTTACAGACTTACAGGCTTACGGGCTTACAGACTGGACTTACAGACTTACAGGCTTACGGATTTACAGACTTACAGACTGGACTTACAGACCTACAGACTTACGGACTTACAGACTGGACTTACAGACTTACCGGCTGGAGTTACAGACTTACAGGCTTACGGACTTACAGATTTACAGACTGCACTTACAGACTTACAGACTGGACTTACAGACTTACATGCTGGATTTACAGACTTACAGGCTTACGGACTTACAGATTGGACTTACAGACTTACGGACTTACAGACTGGACTTACAGACTTACAGGCTTACGGACTTACAGATTGGACTTACAGACTTACGGACTTACAGACTGGACTTACAGACTTATGGACTTACAGACTGGACTTACAGACTTACAGACTGGACTTACAGACTTACGGACTTACAGACTGGACTTACAGACTTACAGACTGGACTTACAGACTGGACTTACAGACTTACAGACTGGACTTATAGACTTACAGACTGGACTTACAGACTTACTGACTGGGCTTACAGACTGGAATTACAGACTTATAGACTTACAGACTGGAGTTACTCAATTACAAACTGGAACGTTTCTGCCACACGAATTTTCCCTGGGAAAACAGTTGGACCATGTGAATGCCACGGGACATAATTTTCATCAGTAAAATAAAAGAATTCACAGTTATAAAAAGGGAAAACTTCTAACGGAAGTATGTCAAATATAATCTAAATTATGAATGCCCACATGTGGACGTAATGTTTATCTTCCACATGCTGTCCACGATTTGACGTGCGCTTACATGAAACTTAGTTTGTGGTGTGTTTGTGACGGCTTCTAAACGTCACTGTCACGTGTTTGTGACGAGTTCCAAACGTCACTGTCACGTGCAAGGTGCTCCCTCAGATTCCCCCCCCCCCCCAACCAAATCTTTCAGTGGCTAACAGTTCACACTCTTGGTGAATTAACATATTTATATAAGATACACGGAAACCCCGAAAGAAGAGTGAAATTTGCCCTTCACCTTCTCAGCTACACACTGCATTTTCATAACCGTAGATGGTCCGCAGAATATGGTTTGTAACTGGAAAAAAAAAAACTCTCACACGCAAACTGCCCTGGCAGTCAAGGACTTGCAAAGACCTCAGTCCACAGATAGTAACAACTAGTCGGCTCCTCCCATGACTCATTCTGTCTGATGTCCATTCTTCTTCTAAAACTACTACGTTCTTGAACAACCAAATCCTGTCACCATCGCTTTATATCACAATAATTATTCATTTCAGTGAATCTTCCCGTTTCTGATTTACCCACGCCATTGTGATACATTCCATTTTTTGGTTAATTTTTTTTTTTCATGTCTCACAACAACCATCTACCTTTACTTCTCTTTCTTCTTTTTTTTCTTCTAAATTTTCTCATAGAAATGGTTATCTTCATCTGCAATTTCTAGACCGTCTGTTTTCTTATAGTCTGCAATGTTTTTATTTAATCGCGTTTACTGTACCTTTGCAGGATTAAAGTAATCTCATTTTTATTCGCTCGTTGGCAGCCCTGGACAAGATCATAGACGATCAAAATATTGATGAAAATATTGCTGATAAGAGAACTACTAATTCTATTACAGTGCTGCAGTGACAAGATATCGTGACAGAAAGCATCAACTATATCTGGAAAAAGTGGCAGAATATTGTAAACAGCCGGCTGCATGCTGCGCTGTGTGGGCTGGAGATAGCCTGGTTTCATACGCTTCGCGCGCAGGTTGTTCGTAGTTACTACTCTCCTTGCCTGACATTATCAGCCATTTTGTCCTAGTAGGTGATTCCACGCAGAAAGTTCGAAATCCGCTATTGCGCAATAGCTTCCCGCAGTTAAAAATAGAGAATTTTCTGACCATATTCAGAGCATTCTATAAATAGATAGTTGCGTAGATTATAAAGGGAACTCACGAGTAGGAACATTACACCCGAAGTGAAGGGAGAGAGGATATGTGGTACAAGGTAAACTTGTGCAACTCTCTAGCAAGTAGGATGTAACCTAGATCATAAATAAGTGTGTTTTATTTTACTTAATGAAACAAAATGATAACGAAAAGGCGATGTTTTGGCATTGTAATTAATTTTTCAAAATTAATTATATTTCGTATGTTTTTTAAAACTATCTTGTTTTCTTTCATCGTTTCCTTTTTTTTTTGTCCTCTGTATTTTAAACGTTTTTATGGAACAAAATGACAACACTATTTTAGCACAATTCTCGTCTCTGTGTGAAACCTAAATACGTCAGTAAAAGACTGAAAACAGCCTATACCAGCCACGACATTGCAACAATGGTATGTGTTGACGCACACTTACATGAAACGTATTACACATCTCTTCTACGGTACATATCCAGTGTGACATTTTTCTTTCTATACCATTTTCTGTTCCTCTAGTCTCTGTCTGACCGTATATTCTTTGCTTGACTTTTAACTTTTCATTTTTTTTTCTTTTCCGCCCGCGGCCACAGTCTGAGAAGTTTCCTGGGAGAGCAGATCCCAGGAATTGTTTTGCTTGTTTTTATCTCTTTCTTTTATATTTTCTGTTATCCTTGACAAAGACAATTTTCCTGAAACATTGAGCTGTTATTGTTTTTCATAACCGTTTCATTGTTTCTACTCCTTATTGCTATCCTTCCTTCCTTCCTTCCACTCTCTACCTCATCATCATCATCATCATGTGCAATGCCGACTGGCGTTGGCTATTATGCTTCTCCAGAGTATCCGATCCTTCATGCAGGCCATCAGCTCAGTTGGTGATCTCCTCTCACACCATCCCGTCAGACTGTCCAGTATCATTTCTCTTGGTCTTCCTCTTGATTTTCTTCCTTCTATTTTTCCTGTTGTTATAATATTTTCAATGCCCCCCCCCCCTTTCTCATTGCATGTCATATGAAAGTACATTGTCTCTCTCTTATCTTTTTGACAAGGTTTTTTTGTCTCTCCAGCTCTTCTCATACATTCATCATTAGTTATTTTTGCTGTCCAGGGGATTCGCAACATTCTTCTAATAAACCACATTTCTGCTGCTTCCAATGATTTTTGTGCAGACTTGCCTATTGTCCATGATTCACTTCCATATAACAAGATAGGTTCAATATAGCATTTTAGGACTCGTTTTCTAACATTCATTGATAAGGATGTGTTGGTTAATATGTTTCTCTGAAATGCAGTCTTTGCTTGGCCTATTCTGTTCCTAATTTCTGTTCTGCATTTCCCATCTGAAGTTACTCTCTACCTGCTTTTCGTAAAATTATATCATACACCTCCATCTGCTTCTTTCTGCCGTCTTGTCTCATTATTGGTCCTACATTTTTTTTTTAAGTTCAGATACCAACAATTCTTGACTTTAATGTCCAGATTATCAACGATCAGAAAGCGTTTAATTTAATATTTAGTATTTCTAAAGTCCTTTATCTACCATTGTGAAAATGGAGGCTGTGCAAAGTACACGAAAACATGATGCACTGAACGATTGATGCTTTTCATTAAGTTATGAAATTTATGTGGAGACAGACATGCAGACATAACATCCTAGTCGACATTAAAACATACTGAAAAGACAAAAAAAACCAACTAAACAGGCGGGCATATGGGCAGACAGATACATAGACGTGACACCATCACAGCTGGACCTTCAAAAATACGTAGCAAGCATATGATAGAAAGGTCTCTGACAAGAACTATCTTCTCTATCACTCGTAACTCATTAATGATTATAGTGGCAGCGGAAACTGCTAACATTTCACTCTCTTGCTGGATTAACATATTTGTATAAGGAAACATTGAACTGATTTCAATCTCCAACCCCGAAAGAAAAGAGAAATCTGCCCTTCACCTTCCCAGCTACACACTGTACACACAGTAGAAAGTGTGTCTGCACTAGTACATTGTTTTGATTATGCGTGGTTAGCACGCTCACTCAACGAAAGGTTTAGATCAACGAAAAAAAAGACCGGTAAGTCGACTGTGTTTACGACCTGTAATGTATTTTCAGATTATCTGGACTATCACCATATCCGAGTAATGTTCTTCAAGTGTTGTCCCTGAATGCAAGAATCTTCTTGAAACAATAACGAAATCTGATTTTGCTACCATCACTGTAATATGCTTTTGTTATAAGTAACATAATCTGGCTTTGCTGCCATTATTACAGTTTTGCTTTTGTTACCAGTAACATAATCTGGCTTTGCTACCATTATTACAATTTTGCTTTTGTTATCAGTAACATAATCTGGCTTTGCTACCATTATTACAATTTTGGTTTTGTTATCAGTAATATAATCTGACTTTGCTGCCGTCACTGTCATCTGCGCGTGTTATCAGTAACATAAGCAGGATTTGGTTACCATCGTTATCGTTTGTTATCAGCAACATGGCTTTACTGCCATCACTATCATATGCTCTATAACTACAGCAGAACACAAGTTTTGACCTAATTCATGTCTCTCTTTCTTTCACCATTGCTATCATTCTTACTGATTTCAATTTCGTCGTATCTAAAATGTGTTTTCCGTTGTTTCATGACTTCACTGTGAAGATTCTCGTAAACGTTTCTTACGCTAACGATGTCCTATGAATTCTTTATAAATATACACAATTGAGAATTGTTGTTTCCATTAAAGTTCACTTTATCTCTCTCTCTCTCTCTTACTTTATCTCTCTCTCTCACTTTATCTCTCTCTCACTCATTCTCATCCTATCTCTCTCTCAAACTCTTCTTTTCAGACTCTTTCTCATTCTTCTATCTTTCTTGTGTACACTCTACCTCATCTCCTCCTCCCCCACCCTCTCTCTCTCTCTCTTTGCACGTTTTTTTTCTTTCTTCTCTTTTTTCCCCTCTCTCTCGTACACTCTTCTTTCTCCTTCTCCTCCTCTCTCTCTTGTACACACTTCGTCTTCCTCATCTCTCTTGTACACGCTTTCTCCTCCTCCTTTCTCTTCTCTCTCATGCACTCTTTCTCCTCCTCCTTTCTCTTCTCTCTCATGCACTCTTTCTCCTCCTCCTTTCTCTTCTCTCTCATGCACTCTTTCTCCTCCTCCTTTCCCTCTCTCCTGCACACTCTTTATTCTCTTATGTCTCCCTCAAGCTCTTCTCTTGCACACTCTTTCTCTTCCTCCTCTCTCTTCTACACTTTCCCCCCTCCTCTCTCTCCTGCACACTCTTTCTGTCTGAAACTCTTCTCTTACACGCTGTTTCTCCTCCTTCTTCTGCACATTCTTTCTCTCTCTTTCAAACTCATCTCTTGCACACTCTTTATCTTCCTCCACCTTTCTCTCATGTACACACTTCCTCCTCCTCCTTCTCCCTATCCTCCTTCCTCTTCCCCCCTCTCTCTATCTCTCTCTTGTGCACATTCTTTATCCTCTCCTCTTTCTCCTTCTCCTCCTCTCTCTCTCTCTTTTACACACTCTTTCTCTTCCTCCTCCTCTTTTCTGAAGGGCAGAATGTAAGACGGGCCTGCGTGCCCAATTCTTTACCCTTGAAAAATAAAGATTATTCATTCATTCATTCATTCTTCTCTCTCTCTTGCTCACTCTCACTCTTCCTCTCCCTCTCTCTCTCTCTCTCTCTCTCTCTATGATGAAGGGGAGAATGTTTGACGGGCCTGCGTGCCCAATTCTTAAACCTTTGAAAATAAAATATCTTCGTTCATTCTCTCTCGCTCTTTCCTCTCTCTCTCTCACACACACACACGCACACACATTCCAAACTTTCGAAACTCATTCCTGCAGATGCAATCTGTGTTCATTCCTCTCTTCCTGGCTTTTTTGCCCACTTATTTACTTGACATTCTCTTAAGTCTTCTTACACATTTTATATTTACATATTTATGCGAGGTTGCTATGGCGATTCTCTTTCATTGTTTCTGTACAGTCCTGTCTTAGTGGTCTGCTAGATTTCGTGGTGGAGGTGATTAAAGAACACAGTTTTGTATGATCAGACCTCGGGAAAATCGTAGACAAATCACTTCAGTGAGACTAAAGTGATTAGAGCGGGTCTCTCTGCTCGATCTCGCTGTCCGGACGTTTTGTTCTTTTCTTTTAAACCAAAAATTCTTCTTAAAATTCGGCTGCCAAACACTGAAGGTCTTTCCGAGTCAGACATAACTGCTTATCTTACAGTGGTGTTATACACGGATAAGTTGATCTCCCAGGGTAATAGTTCAGATTTTAAAAAGTTCTGTGCGGGCTTAACATATTTTATTTTCTGTCTTCAGATTTCAATTTTGTCTCCTGTTTTGTTGCAACCGGTGAAAATTGTTTCCAATTACGTAGAACTTTCTGTCATTATTTTCTTAATTATCAGATTTCTAGATTTTCTTTTCTTTTGTACGTATCTTAGACCAACTGATCCGCCTTCGTGCGAACACTCGTACGAGTACTTCGCTGCCGCCATTTTTCACATTAAAAAAATCTAAGTAACAGCTCATACAACTAAACACCACTTGATGATACTAAGCTATCTGCCTGAGAGAGTTTCCTGCTCAACATTTGCTAAGTCTCATGGACGCAAATAAAATTGTTGACTTACCTGGCTACAACGTATACATCTGACACCCACTCACATTTGGCCACCATAACGTGCTTTTCAAAAGTCTCGGGCTGACCAGTCAAAATGGCTTCTTTGGATCCTTGCTAGTCTTACTTACTTACTTTACTTTACTTTACTTTGTCCTTCCTCTTGTACCTTGAAGTGTTTGGCGTCTTTGACCCATGTGAGTGACATGGGCGATGTTCATGCCTTAATTCGTGAGTGTTTCTATAACTCCATCTATCCAGCTTTTTCTGGGGTCTTCCTCGTGATCTGTGTTGAAGGCTGAAGGTCTTCGGGGGTAGCTGTATAAGAGTCATTCTCATTACGTTGCCAAACAAAATTATTTTTTTTTGTTTCTCTATATACTGCATACAATCAGAAGAAGGGATGAGTGAATGGTTCCAGATTGAAACAGGTGTGAAACAAGGATGTATACTGTCTCCTTTACTTTTTGGGATTACAATAGACTTCATAATGAAAAAATGCTGCACAGGTAAAACAGGTATTGACTGGGTACATGGGACCCAATTAGAAGATCTTGATTTTGCTGATGACATAACTCTTATAAGTAATAATGTGAATTCCATGCAAGAAAAAACAGATAGCCTGTCTTCAATGGCTAGCAAAATAGGACTTGAAATTAACAAGGACAAAACAAAAATAATGAAAATTCCTCTCAATCAAAATGGAAAAATACACATAGAAGGGACAGATATTGAAGAAGTCAATTAATTTGCATACTTTGGCAGCTACATAGACCAGGATGGTGATTCTAGAAAGGAAGTTAGGATCAGAATTGGAAAAGCAACATCAGTATCGAGAATCTTGAGAACATATGTCATTCAAATGTTATAAGCACAAAAACCAAGTTAAGACTTCAATTCAAATGTAATATCCAACCCAATTTATGCATGTGAAAGCTGGAAAACAACTAAAGAAATAGACAATAAATTAGACTCTTTTGAAAACAAATGCCTAAGGAAAATATCTGGCATCAAGCGGAACGAATTCAAGAACAATGCAGAGAT
Source organism: Achatina immaculata (assembly GCA_009760885.1). Taxonomy (NCBI): domain Eukaryota; kingdom Metazoa; phylum Mollusca; class Gastropoda; order Stylommatophora; family Achatinidae; genus Lissachatina; species Lissachatina immaculata. The sequence goes on along the minus strand of CM019716.1, from coordinate 63,918,838 downwards.
AAGACAGATGACTGAACAACAACCAGTCTCATGGAAAAGGAGATGGACATATGTTGGTCACGTGATGAGAAGAAACGATCAGAGAATCTCAAAACAAGCTATCAAGTGAAACACAACAGGCCAAAGAAAAAGAGGCAGACCACGTGAAACTCTGAAGCGGACATTGTTAAGAGAGGCCAAAATAATAAGCATAAAATCCCTTGATGAGGTTGAAAGACTCGCCGAAGACAGGAAAAATTGGCGAACTACCTTGCGAGCCCTATGTGACGTTTAACGGCACGGGAAGGATATAAGATGTAGTGGTCAGGATTTCATTCTGCGCTTCTGTATCTTCCTACTCGCTGGATACTGGCTACATCTCTGATGTATGATCTATTTAATTGTAAGTTTTCTTGTTTCAGAACTCTTAAATTTCTTTGTGGATGTCTTCCCTCTAAAATTTTATTTTCATAATCTGAATTCCCCAGCTCGCTGCTAGGTTTACCAGTTTTCACAGGACTTTACGTGAAGACTTTCTCTTATGACGCGTCCTTGACTGTTCTCTTTTCCTATTTTTCGACATTGACATATTGGAGTACAATCTATGGATCAGGTTTTCGCTTTAGTTTTTAAAACTTCATTGTAGAAATGTTTCTTGAGAAGATCTCCTTTATTGTATTTTGGTGTGTGTATGTTGATCATGTTCTTCCACCTTTTCTTGTACTCGTATTTTGTTAATTCTTTCAATCGAAGCTTTGAAAGTCCATTATGACCTATTTGATTTCATTTACAACAAATTTAGTTCCCAGTTAATTTTTTTCTTTTCACTGTTTATACTCATTCTCTCTTCTATGTTTATTCTGCCTTGATCATCTTATTTCGTGCATTGCTGTATTGTTTCTTTTATTTTTTTCTACATTTTTAAAGTTTTACATTTTTTTTTTTTGTGGTTCTTATATCACTGTATTCTCTGTATTACATGTTCTATGTAAAATCTGTATGTTCCACATACTTCTTGCTGTACTTGTTTATTTTGTATTTTTGATTAACAGAATCTGTTATCTATCTAAAAACAAAATCAGCACAATAAGATCTGCTTTGGTAAGCGACAGCTGTATGTTCCGTCACACTCATTTGAAACGTGTGTAAATATGTTCTATTACCCTGCCAAAGATGCCTTCCTGCTAAAGTGGTATGAGTCAGAAACCTCGTCACTTCAAATACACAGAGAAGTCTTCCTGTGTGTTATTTTATATCAGACACACGTATCAGATATTCGTGGAGAATATTCTACTCCTTTCCCTTAGCACTTGTTCCCTAGTACTTACACACTTGCGTGCAGACGTTGCTTTGAAACAATTAACGTCGAAATCACATACGTCGCAACCTTGGCATTGGTGCGAGCGCACACAACCTTCCACTATTGATTAGGCGCTATGAACGTTCTGGGCCTCAAACTACGTGCACGGTGGGTGAAACATTTGCCAGAACATGTAATCTAATACACTCAAGCTCACACACAGGCATGTCAGCTCACACACAAGCATGTCAGCTCACACAATACTTCGCGCAGCTACTGTTAGCACGCACACTAGCTCATAGTTAACGTTTGTACACACACACAAGGTTAACATAGCTCAACTCGCATTTCGTATTAACACATTCATCAATTCACATATAGTTTGTACTAGTACATGCAAACATATTAGTTTATACAAGTTCGAACCATACCACAAATGTAATACAACACAATAGTTAGCCCATACACACTTTGTACCAGTGCATACAATACCACACGTTTAATATTAATTGGCACAGTTTCAACATATCTTAAGACTTTTCTTGGAGCCAGGGCTGTTGCCAGGCTATTTTACGACATAAGCAAGGCCAAGGCGTCCCTTCCCCCACTAAAAAAAAGTCAGTTTCCACGAACAAATGTGCATGTGAGTTAGGAAAATGAAAGAACACATGCATAACACTGGAAAAAATGAACGAAAATCTGCATAAGACTGGAAAAATGAAAGAAAACGCATAAAACTTAAAAAACTAAAGAAAATCTGCATAAAACTTGGGGAAAAAAATGAAAGAAAATCTGAATAAAACTGGAAAACGAATGAAAATCTGCATAAAACTGGAAAAATGAAAGAAAATCTGCATAAAACTGGAAAAATGAAAGAAAATATGCATAAAACTGGAAAAAAATGAAAGAAAATCTGCATAAAACTGCTACTCAGAAGTTATGAAAAAAAGTCACAGAAAGCTGGTTACGATGGTCTGAAAGTAAAGCTAGCCTTGGTACACAGTTACAAAATTCAGGTAACAAACACATATATCAAACAGCCTGATCATTTATGTAACAAACACATATATCAAACAGTTTGTTCAACTATGTAACAAACACATATATCAAACAGTTTGTTCAACTAAGTAACAAACACATATATCAAACAGTTTGTTCAACTATGTAACAAACACATATATCAAACAGTTTGTTCAACTAAGTAACAAACACATATATCAAACAGTTTGTTCAACTATGTAACAAACACATATCCGTATCAAACAGCCTGCTCATTTACGTACTTATGCCAGGAAAGTTTTTAACTGAAATCTTAAAGCTCATCTACCTGTAATGTAAACAAACACAGTAACGTGATACTGGCAGGTATGTTTCCAAGGATGTGTCTGTGTATGCGCTGTGGAGACACAATAAATGAGAATAAAGAGAAATTCTACATCTATTTGCCTCAAATCCAAAATGGCTGCAACTGATCTGACCAGCAGATTTGATAAATACATTTTGACAGGCATTAAAATATGAAGCATGAACTTATCAAACTGAGGGTACATTCAATCTCCAGACATGATGGACAGCAATGAGAAATATGCTACAATAAAACCAAGCTTCAGTACATTTGGAACACTTGGGCCAGCGGCTGATAACAGGCAATGTGAGCTGGTCAGCCAGCAATAGATGCAAGAATGAACAAACAACAAAAATATAAAAAAATACAGACTTGGCAGGAGAGGAAGACAGACTATTCAGACTATAGAAAACATAAATAATTGTAACCTTTTAACTGGTGATAGATCAGTCGTTCAGTATTTCGCGGAGTGAGAAGATCACGAATGAAGAACGAAACAATCCACGTTCTTTGTTCCCAGCTGAAACGTAGATCTTGTGTCCGGATCTGCAATCTTCACCCAGGATCATAAATCACGTTTTCATCTTCTTTTTCTTAAGCGCAATTTTTCAGTTTTAATTTTCAGAAGTTGTTAACTCCGTGTTTTCATTTAAATTAATCAGTGACGGTTTCTAAAAGAACCCCCTTATGTTAGGCATAAGTTTGTTCATTGTAAAGTCTGTTATCTGCAGCCGTGTCATGAACATTACATCTTTCATTGCCTTCATGTTTTCTTGTTAGCAACACACTAACTGTATCTTATTATATCTTATATCCTTCCCGTGCCGTTAAACGTCACATAGGGCTCGCAAGATAGTTCGCCAATTTTTCCTGTCTTCGGCGAGTCTTTCAACCTCATCGAGGGATTTTACGCCTATTAATTTGGCCTCAATGTCCTTTTCAGTTTCACGCTGTCTGCCTCTTTTTCTTTGTCCTGTTTGTGTTCCATTTTATAGCTTGTTTTGGGATTCTCTGACTGTTTCTTCTCATCAAGTGACAAACATATGTCCATCTCCTTTTCCTGATCACCCATGAGACTGGTTGTTGTTCAGTCAACTGTCTGGAATGTGAGAACTAACTGTATATTTAGGAATAAAAAGGAGCAGGTGATACTGGTGCAATAAAATAGACACAACAGGTAGGCCAGAAATTAGATATCGAGCAGTTAGTAAACAGTTAAGACTTCCAGATAATTAAACACTCGGAAGTTAATACCGGCCAGGAACAGCTTAACACAAACTATTGATTGCTAGTCAAGACCCTACTTCGTCTCTCTTAAATTTCAACATTTTGTTGCTAGTCAAGACCCTACTTCGTCTCTCTTATATGTTTCAACATTTTGTTGTCACTCAGGAGCCTACTACGTCTTTCTTATGTTTCAACAGTTTGTTGCTAGTCAAGACCCTACTTCGTCTCTCTTATGTTTCAACATTTTGTTGCTAGTCAAGACCCTACTTCGTCTCTCTTATATGTTTCAACATTTTGTTGCTAGTCAAGACCCTACTTCGTCTCTCTTATGTTTCAGCATTTTGTTGCTAGTCAAGACCCTACTTCGTCTCTCTTATATGTTTCAACATTTTGTTGTCACTCAGGAGCCTACTACGTCTTTCTTATGTTTCAACAGTTTGTTGCTAGTCAAGACCCTACTTCGTCTCTCTTATGTTTCAATATTTTGTTGCTAGTCAAGACCCTACTTCGTCTCTCTTATGTTTCAATATTTTGTTGCTAGTCAAGACCCTACTTCGTCTCTCTTATGTTTCAGCATTTTGTTGCTAGTCACGACCCTACTTTGTCTCTCTTACGTTTCAACATTTTGTTGTTAGTCAAGGCCCTACTTCGCCTCTCTTACGTTTCAACATTTTGTTGCTAATCAAGACCCTATTTCGTCTCTCTTATGTTTCAACAGTTTGTTGCTAGTCAAGACTCTACTTCGTCTCTCTTATGTTTCAAACTTTTGTTGCTACATTGCCTCCCTAGTTTTCCCACCCGCAAAAGCTCGCATGCCTCCCCCAACTTGGTCATTGAAACATTTGCCTTTAACAGCATCTTTTAAAACTTGCATCTTATTTTTAATTATGATAACTGAAAAGAGAAAATACAAATGGACACCGTTAGAAGGCGCATCACTCTATGTGCTCTTTGCTAAATACTGCGCTATATCACATTCGGTGCATGCCTTGCTCTTAATGTGTTTTTCCTACAGATGAACTGAATAACAAACCATGCTTTTGCAGTAATGTTCAGTTATTTCCTGTAAAATATGCCGACGCCAAATTTTCATTTAATAGAGTGAAAGAAAAACAAAAAGATGAAATTTGTGGAAAATAAAATAAGGTCTTGACTAACGAGAAAAAAAAAAGTTAAAACTTGAGAGAAAGAGGGTCTTGATTAATAACGGAAAGATGAAACTTTAAAGAGATAAAGTAGATTATGGAAACCTGCAGTATAAGAAACAAAAGTTTGTATTCTCCATTAATCAGTTATAGCTTAATTAAATAAATAAATAATAAATTGGGACAATCTATTTTTGGCTCTTTTTGCTGGTGTTTAATTCTCCAGGTGTCCAACTGTCTGAATATCTAATTATCCAGGTGTCTAACAGATGTTTTTCCCAAGACTTCCGGAGAGATTTGCAATGGTTTCCTGAATTCACTGAACATTTATTCGTGTGTCTGAAGGTCACCTAAAGAACAAACAAAACTGTTGCATAGACCTGCTCGTATAAGTGCTAGTTAAAATAACGTTTCGGAAGCAAAATTATCTTGTAGAAGTATAGTTAATCGCAATCTATTCTGATATGTCTAGGTAATGTTTTCCCTGAATTGCATCCAATAATCCCATAATATTTATATATTATTATATTATATTAATATACTTATTACATGTTCAGCTTTTCTTTACGTTTTGATATGAAAACTGTATATGATAGTATACACTTATTCGCATATGGAAAATTGTGCAACAATCTGACACACCAGCAAAACTAATAAACCTAACCAGATTATGTGCAGAAGACATCTAACAGATTATGTATGGAAGACATCTAACAGATTATGTATGGAAGACATCTAACAGATTATGTATGGAAGACATCTAACAGATTATGTATGGAAGACATCTAACAGATTATGTATGGAAGACATATAACAGATTATGTATGGAAGACATCTAACAGATTATGTATGGAAGACATATAACATATTATGTATGGAAGACATATAACATATTATGTATGGAAGACATATAACAGATTATGTATGGAAGACATATAATATACTAGTAGGTAAAGTGGAGAAAATCAGCCCCTTTTACTGTTAACAGCAGGTCTTGAAAAAAGAAGATTCCCTGTCCTCAGTACACTTTAACCTGGTCCTCTAACCAAAGAAACATTAATCAAATACTACATCCTGTTTAAAATCTGCCTTTTAAAATAAGAAATAAGGACAGAGGACTGGGGGGGGGGGAGGGGGGGAGAAGAAATCTCAACTTCTTACATCGTACATCCGTCCCATGCCGTTAAACGTCACATAAAGCTTGCATTGTAGTTCGGCGAGCTTTCAAACTTCATCAAGGGATGTTATGCTCATTAAACTGGCCTCTCTTTTAACAATGTCCTCTTTAGAGTTTCACGTAGTCGACCTCTCAACTAGAGCAACAAAAACTGCCAAGCTTTGCTGAGCTTTGTCTCCTGTTTCTAGTTACTGCATGCAACTAGTTACATTGTCAGCTGGTTCTAATGTTCTAGCACAGGAAGTGTGGAGCTAGTCTGTCCTGGTCTGTAAACTTGTGGGTCTGGATCTGTTTTATATTACCTCGTGCGTGCTGGGGATATGTGTTCATATGTAAGTTATCTGGGAAAAATAACATTCCTTGTAAAAACCAGTACAGAGACTAATATCTGAGACTAGATGGATGGATGGATGGATGGATGGATGGATGGATGGTTGGATGTTTTACAAAGAATTCCTTCTCAGTATGCACTCGTAGAAAGAACTGTCCTGGAATGAGTCAGTTTGTTACATATGAGTATATGACCTCAGAATATTTGTTACAATTGAATATATGTGCGTATGTGTAACATGAGGTTACTTATAACCTCAGCATTTGTTACATACAAGCACATAACTTCAGCATTTGTTACACATGGGCACATATCCTCAGCATTTGTTACACACTGGCACACATGTTCAGCATTTGTTACACACTGGCACACATGCTCAGCATTTGTTACACACTGGCACACATGCTCAGCATTTGTTACACACAAGCACACACCCTCAACATTTGTTACACACGAGCACATAACCTTAGCATTTGTTACACACGAGCAGATAACCTCAGCACTGACAAGGTAAAACAAAACAGATCCAGGCTCACAGTTTTACAAACTACGACATATTAGTTCATCAGTTCTTAAGCTAGAGTACTAGGCCACCTTACAGTGTAACTGTTTGCAGGCAGCAACAATAAAGGAAAGACAACTTTTAGTCTTGAATGTTCTGCTCGGGTTTGACAGCATTTCCTCCATGATGCATTTCTTAATCTGCGATTCCTCTATTATATGTCTAAACTGAGAAAGGCAGAAAGGATGCTAGTAACACTAGCACGGTTTTGTGAACCTAATAACTCAAGAGCTTTGTTAAGGGGAGTAATTCCTGCTTTGTGTAAGACTTACATTGACGACTGATGACACGTCTTGCTTGTAACAACTTTAAAAACGTGTAACTGCGAAAACGCTTGACTGAGCTGACAATGGATGGGGATTTACTGCGGAGCAATATGACTTATTTGTTTTCTGCACACGTCAGACCGATGATCGTTAAGTCATTGACAGTTACTGGTCGTAGCACGATACCTGTCTCAGCAGTTGGTGTAACCTTAATCTAGACAATCTAAGTTCTAGATAAAAATGTCTAGGTTAGGTTACACAAACTGAGACATTCTAAACCATTCTTGTCCTTTGTCTGTCTGTCTATTCGTCTGTATGAATTACAAAGCTTTAATTTTCTCGAATTCTTCAGTTACTGTGCTCCACACACTTTTGTATAAACTAGGAAAAAAAGTAGGAACAGCTTTATTACTTAACGACTACAAAGTTGTGACGTTTCGGCGTGAGCCTTAATCATACAAAAACACACAGGACAAAGAAATAGAGAGAGGAGATAAAGTAGAAATTCACATGAATGTTGTATTTTTTAAAAAATGAATAGAGCACTTAGCTGTAACTTGTAAGTAGATGTGGCTTGTCCGACGCTGTGTGTCAGAAATGCGCATAGTGGAGTGTAGAGAGTATTTAATTGGAGACTTGTGGTGTGTGATAGGTGGGTCATACCTGAGGGTGATGGGTGGGTTAACCGTGGAGTGGAGAGAGAGAGTGATACAGTATGGGATGGAGTTCTTACAAGTTCCATACTCCCAACTCTTCCGTCTTCGCCGCCTATATCAGGATAACGTGGACTTTATAGATCAGTTCTACAAATTATTAGAATTTTTTCGTCATCGCCACTACCTAGAAAATGTCCTTCGGAAAGCATTCAACCGCATCTAACTAGTGAATCGCAAAGAAGCATTCAGAAAATAAACATATTACCCCCATCTGACAGAGTTATATTAGTGCCTTTTCACCCGCATGGTTAGATGGTTAAGAAAATTCTTTATCGTCATCTGCCAATAATTTAGCTCGACCCCGACACTCGCGACATGTTCTCTGATTTACCCCTATTAGCATACAAACGGGAACCAAATCTTAAGGATATCTTCGTCCATAGCCACTTGAAGCGGAAACTTGCATGTGCTGGTACCAGAAAATCAAACCGCCCTTGCTGCGTTACCTGTCTGGGAAACGAAAACTATCACCTTTCCCAAAACTATCCTCACTCTCCATGAAGGATTCACATGCGAGTCCCGCAGTGTGATATATGTCATTGTATGCAAAAGATGCGGGATAACTTACACTGGTGAAATTGGCCTCAGATTAGGGGACCGCATGCAGAAACATCTGTACGATATCACCTAGCATGCTTCGAAACCAGATCCGAATCATTTCAATGGCCCCAACCACAGGGGCAAATCTGACTTTCTGGTAACAGCCATCAAACAATGTCACGCAGACGACACAAGCCGCCTAGCGCTTTAGAACCGCTACACTCAGGAATATGAGACACAGGAACCACATGGTTTGAACTGGTTATTCAGCTACACCTAACATTCTCCTCTTCCACAGTCCCTCCCCACTAAGTTTCGCTCCTTTCTCACTTGTTACACATAGTTCAGAACCTCCTCACAGCATCACGTTACAACCCCTCTACCCTAACTATAATCACATATTTCACCTTCTCCCGGCCAGATTACCATTGTATCACTCTCTCTCCCCTCCACAGTTTCCCCACCCATCACCCTCAGTTACGACCCACCTATCACACACCACAAGTTTCCATTTAAATACTCTCTACACTCCACCATGCGCAATTCTGACACACGGCGTCGGACAAGCCACAGCTTCTTACAAGTTACAGCTAAGTGCTCTATTCATTTTTTTTAAATACAGCATTCATGTGAGTTTATACTTTATCTCCTCTCTCTATTTCTTGTTCCTGTATTTTTTTTGTTTTTGGATAATTAAGGCTCACACTGGAACGTCACAACTGTATACTCGTTAAGTAATAAACTATTTTTTTCCTAGTTTATACTTTCTGGTATTACAGCTTTACTGCAGTGGTTCCGTGTATAGTTATATACTTATACACCAATTATTGTGTGCTCCACTTACTTTTGAGCAGTAAGTGTATATCTGTTTTTCAAGGAACATGAGCCAAAGATTTTATGATTAGTGTGTCATGTTCGTTTCGTTACTTCTAATAAATGTTTTGCTTTTATGATCTGAGTATATGTGTGAATATTTGTACTTGTACGAACTCCCTGTAACTGCGAGCTGTTGTTCTTTGCAGCCGATGCTGTGGAGATGTTGAGGCACAGCATCGTATCGGCATGGGAGTCGGTTATGGTGACTACTTTTTCAGTCCCGGAGTACAGCTAAAAACCAGGGGGTGTGCAATGCTTATTTAGCAGACTCCACAACCGTGGGGACTATGGCGATCCCTGTCCCGTTAGCCAGGCTAGGCCTGTTACTGGGGGTACCACGGAGAGGTGGGACAGGGTCGTGGTCAGCTATGGGTCGCTAGACCTGATCCTAGCATATCAGCTATGGGTCGCTGATTGCCTTATCGAGCGTATTCAACCCCATATGTATGAGTAAGAATTATGCTGAATTATATGACTGTGTATATGAAACAGAAGTGTACAAAGTGAGAATTATGTCCTTGTAGAAACGTAACTAGAGTAGAATTAAACTGGATATTAGTTAAGAATTATGAAACTCAATACCATGAGAGCTTGGGGCTAAGACGTTGTCCGATTAGGCAACCAGCGACATACAGCTGATATGCTAGTATCAAGGTTAGCGACCCATAGCTGATATGCTAGCATCAGGGTTAGTGACCCATAGCTGATATGCTAGCATCAGGGTTAGTGACCCATAGCTGATATGCTAGCATCAGGGTTAGTGACCCATAGCTGATATGCTAGCCTCAGGGTTAGCGACCCATAGTTGATATGCTAGCCTCAGGGTTAGCGACCCATAGCTGATATGCTAGCATCAGGGTTAGCGACCCATAGTTGATATGCTAGCCTCAGGGTTAGCGACCCATAGCTGATATGCTAGCATCAGGGTTAGCGATCCATAGCTGATATGCTAGCCTCAGGGGTCTAGAACCTTAGCTGATATGCCAGCATCAGGGTTAGCGACCAAGACCCTGTCATGCCTAATCGTTGGTACCACGAGTAACAAACATAGCCTGGCTAACGGGGCAGGGGTCGCCATAGTCCCCACTGTGATGGAGTCTGCTAAAGAAGCATTGCACACCCCTTGGTTTATAGTTCCACTTCGGGACTGAAAAAAATAGCAGCCATAACCCGCTCCCAAGCCGATACGATGCTCTGCCTCAATACTTTCACAACATCGGCTGCAAAGAACACCATTTCGCAGTTATAGTGAGATTGAAGAAAGAAAGAAGAAAATCATGAGAACTATGACATTATATGTGAGTGTGTAAGAGCTATGACATTAAATGTGAGTGTGCAAGAGCTATGACATTAAATGTGAGTGTGGAAGAGCTATGACATTAAATATGAGTGTGCAAGAGCTATGACATAATATGTGAGTGTGCAAGAGCTATGACATTATATGTGAGTGTGGAAGAGCTATGGCGTTAAATGTGAGTGTGCAAGAGCTATGACATTATATGTGAGTGTACAAGAGCTATGACATTATATGTGAGTGTGTAAGAGCTATGACATTATATGTGACTGTGCAAGAGCTATGACATTATATGTGAGTCTGTAAGAGCTATGACATTATATGTGAGTGTGTAAGAGCTATGACATTATATGTGAGTGTGCAAGAGCTATGACATTATATGTGACTGTGCAAGAGCTATGACATTATATGTGAGTCTGTAAGAGCTATGACATTATATGTGAGTGTGTAAGAGCTATGACATTATATGTCAGTGTGCAAGAACTATGACATTATATGTGAGTGTGTAAGAGCTCTGATATTATATGTGAGTGTGCAAGAGCTATGACATTATATGTGAGTGTGCAAGAACTATGACATTATATGTGAGTGTGTAAGAGCTATGACATTATATGTGAGTGTGCAAGAGCTATGACATTATATGTGAGTGTGTAAGAGCAATGACATTATATGTGAGTATGCAAGAGCTATAACATTGTATGTCAGTATATGAGAACTATAACATTATAGGTGAGCGTAAGAGAGCTCTGACACTGTATGTGAGTTTATGATATCTGGCTTGTGCAGAGCTTGTACAGTGTAATTAGTATAGTATGACTCATACATCACATATCAGAAATAATTCCACGAAAATAAGTGACCATTCTACTGTGTATGCACAATGTAAAATATAGAAAATTGTAAGTTTGATCACCTATTATAATTTGATTCTTTTTCCCTTCTCGGTATACATCGCGCATGCATTTTCACCATTAATAAGCTTTCTGCAGCAATAAACAGGATAATCTAAACATGAACAAATTGTAAGCATTCCCGCGAAACAAAAATGAGAATTACTTTATGAAGCTGAACGGTTGGCAGGCCCGAGTGGAGGAATTTTTTACTCCCAGGATATTTTCCTTGTTTTTCTCTCTCTTTACATCTATTTTTGGGCCGGGATTTCTCATTTGATCAGTGGTTGGCATTGCATCCGCTACCTGTTGCGCCTCGCAAGCGGAGTACGCCTTGTCTCGCTACGCAAACTTGTCTATAGGATTCGTGTACACCTGTATCGCTCTGCTTGTCTAAGGTTGCTGTTAATTCTCTGAGTTTTCTGTGTGGCTGGCTTTACAGGTACAATAATACGCATATTTTCAAACCGAAAAAAAGCTTAAGAGATGTGATCTATGTAGTAAAATATTGTACGTATATTTTAATTACCGAATTGACAATATTTTCTTGCATAGTTTCGTCGAAATAGGTGCTATATTTTCTGTGGTGTTGTTTTGCATGTTTGCTTTCATGTTTTAAATCAATTTATATTAAATATTTGACATTATTTTTTTACGAGCTAATCAATATTCATATTTACTGACCCTGTGTTGCTGAGAAAGTTCACTTCTGACAAAGGCTACTTTTCCTCCCAGATGAGTTAAGTGTGTCTGCCCGCATTAGTCAATGCTACATCGAGATGAATCACATCATTGTGTTAAACACTAGATTACACATAGAAAGAATTTTGTAAACTGATACAAAACTTCCCTTCATCGTCGTCTTTTCTCATCCGCTCCAGGAACACCCTTAAAACAAAGAAAACTCTTGGCCTCGGAAAAATGCTCCGGCTGGACAGCCATCCTATATAGGTTGCACATATATTTAGTACTTTAGCAACCACTTCTACAGTAACAATAGAGAATGAACAGTCAGACCAATTTACCATTCACATATTCAGTAGCTGCCTTCACATTGACATCTACAGACTTATCAGCAGCTTTCAAGATTTATAGGGATGTAACATCTATACAGTCACTGATAGTTTTCAAATCAGCATTTACAGAGCTGCTAGTAACTTTCAGATCAACAGTTTACACAGCAGCTTGCAACTTACATATTAACATTTACAGAGGAGGTATCAGCTTTTAAATCGAAAGTAATATAGTCTCCAACAGCTTCCAAATCAGTATTTACACAGTGCAAGCAGCTCTCAAATCAATATTTACACAGTGCAAGCAGCTCTCAAATCAGTATTTACAGTGCCACTAGTACTTTTCAAATCAAAATTTATACATTAGAGAAACGTTGCTCAGACAGTGCCACACCAAGATCATGGCAACATTATCATTAATTTCTTCATAGTTCCATGCCAGCTTTCACACATTCACATATAGAATGTCACCGTTTATATTAAAGCTCAGTACTGACGGCAGGTTTTTGCCTACTCTTCACAATTATGTGAGCAACTTCGGTCACATTCATACCTTGGTGTTTTGTAATGGGGCACTCACAACTTCCAGCGTCTAAAACATCTACGTGTGTTCGAGCGAAGCGGTTAGTGTGCAGTAAAGCGTAGTACCGCGAGAAAAGTCCAGTTTGTGTTTTCTATTAATCGTCTTTTACATCTAATTTGCCACTAATTGGAGGTGCTAGATAGCTAAGTTGACTACTGCACTGTTCTCTCGTGGCTAGGCGGTTGCTCGTCCTACCGGAGTCCGTGATTCTAGTCCCAGGTAATTCTCTTATCATTTTTCTTTCTATCACGCCTAAAAGTGCTTTGTCCGTGACTCTTTTTTTTTCGAGTTCTAACCTTACAGTACTATATTCTAGTACTTCCAAAGTAATCATCATTATCATCATGTGCCGTGCCGGTAGGAGTTGGCGGTCACGCGTCTTCACGGATTTCGGTCCTTGATATTTTCCATCACCTCAGTTAATGATCTTATTGTACCGTCGAGACTGTCCACGATTTTTTTTTCTTGGTCTGCCTTTGCTTTTGTCTCAGTTTAATTTTTCCTTTCTTTAATGATGTTTTTAAGCTCTCCCCTTTTCATTTTATGTCCAGTGAATGATGGCTATCGTTTTTTTACCGATTTATTTATGTTACTTTCTACATTGTTTTTGTTAGAAATTCCCTATTTGTCATCTTAGCTATCGCATGGTATTCTGAACATTTTTCATAAGAAATCACATCTCTGTCACCTCTGATGATCTTTCCATCGATCTATTGATTATCCATGACTCATTTCCATAGTTTAGGATAGGTTCAATGTAGCATTTTAAAACTCTTTCTGATGTACAGTGATAGAGATGCACCACACAAGATGTTTTTCATTTGTTTGGAAGCGCTTTGGCTTGGCACATTCTATTCTTGATTTCAGAGGTGCATTTCGCATCAGACATTTCTCGGCTGCCCAGATATTTAAATGCATGCACTTATTTCCAGGTTGTTCCTTGTAATTTAATACTGCATTTAGACAGTTCTTCTTTCGTGATGTAACCACTGCTTCTGTTTTCTTGTTACTTAAGGCAAGTACTTTCTTCATCTTGTAGTTTCCATTTTTTGTCTAATTATTTTTTTCTCTCATTGTATTTTAATTGTACAATGAGAAAACATCTGAGAGGACAGACACTTGCCTAACTACCTGCTTTATTGTTTTATACTTGACTATTTTTATTTTCATTTAACTGATGACTGCTTCTTGGTTACAATATATGTTTTTATTATTCTCAAATCATTGCGTAAATATTTATATCCTCATATATTTTTCATTATTTTGTCATATTTTATTTTATCAAATGGTTTGATATAGTCAATGAAGCACACAAATAAGTTTTTTCTTTATTTACAAAGTTCTCTCTATCAAAGTTCTTAATGCAGATATGGCATTATGTGTTCCTTTTCCTTCTACTCATCCAAACTGCTCATCTCCTATTTATGTCTTTATCATGTGCCTAGTTCTTGTCATAATGTAACCATTACCTTCAGAAATAACCAGATGATTCAAACATTAGTCAGAACATGCACCTAGGCCGAGATTATATTAGAGTAAGCAAACAAAAATCTGTTTAGATACTTAGTTAAATTTGCACATTGCTTTTAAAAAAAAAGTTTCATCGAGGCATAGTCGCCAAAAGAAACATCGACAAAAGCCAAAAGCCTAGATTATTACATAGCTACAACCAAAAACAAATCCTAAAGAATGTTGTTATTTTGGGAGTCAGCAAAAATTAGTCCATTGCTTGCATGCGTGCAATGTACTGCTGTATACGGGTACAAGGTGTGTCCGGTAAGTAATGAGACTGATTACATAAAATTCGATTTATTCACGATATACTACCATATACTTAAAATTCCTCGAAATAACATCCTTGAGCATCAATACACCGTTGCCAGCGGTCCTGCCACGCGTCGTAGCTCGCCTGGAAGTCTTGAACAGGGATCGCCTTCAAAGCACTCGTCACGGCAGCTTTCAAGTCATTAACAGTTCCAAAAATTGTGGTCTTTCAAGCTTGATTTGAACTGAATAAACAAAAAGAAGTCCACTGGGGCCAATTCCTGGCTGTAGGGATGTTGGCACAGAGTTGCCAAGATTTGTTTCGCCAGAAATTCTCTCACTAGCAGCGACGCATGTCTCAGCGCATTGTCGTGGTGTGCGATATCCGGGCGGACGTGCGTGATTCTATACTTAAGCCATTTAAACACTTCCATGTAAAATGCTGCGTCGACAATTTGTCCGGGTTGTACGAGCTCCTTACGCATAACACTTTAGAGTTAAAAAAGACAATGAGCATCGATTTCATCTTTGATTTGCACAGGTCTTCTTCTTCTTCTTCGTTCGCTTCTATCATCGGGATCGCTTTGTGATCCTACTGAATTTACTCATGTGGTTCTCGCGATAGTCTCATTTAGGATGGAGGCTCGGAGAATCGTGGGGCATGGGCCTATATTCTCGTTGGGTCACAGAAGCGGCATTGCGTGACACTGTGGTTTTTGTTGCACCAGTTTAGTCTAGAGTTGGACTTCCTCAACGGAAAACCTCGACGTGTTTGGATATCAGTATATCCGGGTCGGGAGAGATGTGGTTGCCCATCCAGTCCAGAGTTGGATTTTCTCACCGGAAAAAAACCTCAGCGTGATTTGGATATGAATATATCCCGGTCGGGTGAGAGATGGTTGCCTTCTAGACTGTACTGGTCCAGTGTCTCCGACTTCAGCATTTTGTGGTCGTGGCTAATACCCTTCCTGGTGGTGACCGGGACGGAGCTTTTGTCGAAGAGGACGAATCCTCGCCACTAATAATTTTCACCCCTGGGTTAAGCCGTTTTAGGCGTATTATCCCAGTATGAGTATATATAGGACGTGACCGGCCTCTAGAGCGGAGGTACCGTGATATGAGTAGCCATCAAGTTTCACCTCTGGGTTAACCCGGTTTAGGCATATTGCCCCAGTGTGTGTGTGTGTGTATAGGACGTGGCCGGCCTCTAGAGCAGAGGTGCCGTGATATGAGTAGCCCTCACCGCGAGACTACTGGCCATACTGATAAAACTTCACGGAATCCTTTCCATTACCTTTTCCACGGCGGCGCCGGGCAGCAACCCTAATCGCTTTTTTTCTTCATTGGCCGGGAGGAGTTTCACCTTACGCAAGGCAGCTGAGGAATCTTGCCAGCAGCGGCTCGATTGATTTAATGAGCCATTCGCGGTTTCACCGTGAGACAGTATGAACTTAGACATGCATGGCTTAATCTTTGATACAAGCATATAGCTATTAGCAGGATCAACCAGATAGCTTTCTTCGCGGAACCTTTGTTTGATATCTGCCGACTGACCGACGCGGGGCAAAGGAGACAGCACTCTGCTCAAAGCGGATCCCTTTCGACCCCGGCGTCGTTTTATTTTCTATAACCACCGACGGCAGCCGGCTCTCTCTGCTCTAACGAACGAGAAGAAAGCGCGTCTCCGACAACCAACGTACATTACATACTGCAGACCCGATACTCTTTGCGAGAGATGGGCCAATTTAGAGACCATCGGTCACCAGCACCGTACGCCACCGAAGCGTTAGCACGAACCTGGCTGGCTAGCCATTTATAGGCTTCACTCGATAAACACCTTGCTTCTGCATCGGACCACTTTAACTCTCGCCGTCCGGGAAGGGAGCGAAAGCTTTCACCCCACGCACGGAACTCGAGAGTGATTTTCCGCCAAAATAACGGTCGGCCTGCGTTTTCAAAGCCAAAAGCAATTTATGCGTGCCCTGTGCGTTATTCATCCTCGACCTTCTCTCTTCTTTTGTTGAACGTCTTGTGCCACCGAAACACTTGTGCTTTCGATAGAGCATCCTTCCCGTAGGCTTTCTGTGTCATAGCAAGCGTCTCGGTCGCGGATTTTTCAAGTTTAACACAAAACTTTATCGCTGCTCGACACTTCTCTGCATTTTGACCGTTACGCGACACTTAAACAGTTGTCCACTATGTAAGCAATCCGCACTCTGTAAAAGCTCAAGGCCAAATGACGAGATATCAACCCTTTACCTAACATCCCCCACTAATCTTCAGGCCCAGAGAATCCGCACCCCACCCCCAATCTCCCGATCCTGCTGATTGACTGAATAAAATAAGTATCATTACTTACCGGACATACCTTGTAGGAATTATCTGTTTCATTTTACGTCAGTCGAGTAAAGTATAAGAAAATAATATTTAGTACATCTAAAACTGTGTGCTAAGCTGTCATACACAACTTCACATACATACATCATACATACATACATACACACATTCACACATACATGCATATATATATATATATATATATATATTTCTCTCTGCATTCGGGATAAGCCCCATATATGTTCGGCCGCGCGTTACAGCATCCATACAGAAGTGTCATTCATTCATTCATTTGCGTGTCCCTTGCGGAACTTTGCCTCCATAACAGCACTCCTGTAGGCCTCTTGGTTGTGAGCAGGATGGCCTGCTGCTGATGCATCCATTTGCAGATCATCAACGATGTCTTGTAGCCATCTTCGCCTTGGTCTTCCTCTCTTTCTTTTTCCCATTATATGCCCTTCTAAGACGGTTTCCACTAGATTATCATGACGTTTAATGTGTCCAAAATATTTAAGTTTTCTCTCTTTAATCCTCTTTACTGGCCAGCTTTCTTCAATATTAAATTCTTGTAGTATGGATATATTTGTTCTTTTTTGTGTCCATGATATTTGAAGAAATCCTCTGTAGCATTTACAAAAGTATGTTTGCTAATAATTCCTGACAAATTGTGGGGGTTGTTTACGATGAGTTTTCTGCCACACAGTTCGAATTTCTTGCCAGCACCTTTAATTTGTCCTAGCTCCAGCAGTCTCCTCACGGCTACATTGTTCGTCCATTCCTGCTCTTCATTTTCCCGACGTCTGTCTGGTACAGCCCTACCAATGTCCCCCTCGTCCCTTGACAGTCTGCCGTTTAATTTAGCCTGTCCAGCAAGTCTGTCGGCCACATCATTGCCGTGTACTCCCTTATGTCCTAAACAGTAAAGCCACGTTAGGCTTGTCACAGCTGACTGGCTTAACAGATGAACCCATTCTTTTCGAAGCAAATTCTTCTCACTCTTACGGAGCATACTCCGTCACAATGACACCATTAACCACATCATGAGCAGCTAACCATTCCATTGCCGCCGACACAGCCTCTGTTTCCATTCGCATGCTTGATGTGCTGACTACAAATGCTCCTGAACCCTGTGCCATGACTCTTCCATTTCGGTAGGCAACAAAACCACAACCACTTCTGCTGTTCCGATTCAATGGGCCATCTGTATATATCACCATGTCGGAAGACCAACAGTGACGCTGGATGAGTTCTTGAACCCAAAGTTCAACTGTTCCATGCGCCCAGTCTCGACATTCACGATCCTTCTGTTTATTAACCTTTGTTAGCTGAGTTCGGTCCTGTACCCCCAACCAGTCATCACCTTTAGGCACCTCATCTAGATTGCAAATTGACTTTATTGTATCCTCCGCCTCAGCGATCTAAGATCTGCCCCGTTTGATGCGTTTGCCCTTTTTCACCCCCCAACTCCTTATGGAGAGGATAATCCTTCATGCAAGCAACCTAGACGTAAGTCTTTAATATATATATATATATATATATATATATATATATATATATATATATATATATACTATCTGATTACCCGGCGTTGCCCGGTGATTTATTTATCCAAATCAACAAAGTTAGTTCTGTTTATTTCCACAACCTTCTAGATGGTTCTACAACGTTCTATTCAGTTCCACAGCCTTCTAGAAGGTTCTACAGACGTCTATTCAGTTCTACAATCTTCTAGAAGGTTATACACTCTTCTATTATTTTCAACAACCTTCTAGAAGGTTCTACAGAGTCTAGACAGTTCTACAGAGTTCTATTTCTTCTATTCGACTAAACGTGGGCTTAATTGTCATCATGACTGTCACCAATCAACTTATCGACCCCGAACACTATGGCTTCGACATTAATGTCGGTCAATTTGGACATTTTATTTTTAACCACTTCTCATACACCCCCCCCCCCCCACTAAGCCGATGGAAACTGAACTTGCGAGTGTCACTTTTCATCTCCGCGACCCCGAAAACTATGGATTCGACACTAATAGTCGTTTTCGATCATTTGTACATGTCACCCCATCCCACAACCACCCCTCGGACTCCCATGCCGATTGGGGCTGAGCGTGAACTTAAACGGCATCGGGAGTGTCACTATTCATCTCAGCGACCTCGAAAATTTGAATTCGACACTAATATCGTTAATTTTCGATTATTTTTACATGTCACCCCACCCTTAGGGGTATCCTAGGGATGATCTAACCCCCACGGTGCACTGTTCAGATTGTAAGTATATATGTGTGCCAAGTTTTGTTGAAATTGCTCCAGGCGCTCTAGCGTGATGCTCTTACATACACACACGCGTTCATCATATATATATATATATATATATATATATATGAAGTTTTGTATGACAGCTCAGCACACAGTTTTATATATGTACGCACACATGCACACACACACACACACACATATATATATAGTCATTTATGTTCCGTGCGGAACTTCAAACGGCTCTCCCGTAAACCTCACTGTTAGAGCACTCGTCTAGCAATCGAATGGTCGAAATTTTGAATCCCCAGCTGAGCGGGATTTTTTTCCCGATCAATAGGACCCCGAGTTCGACCCAGCCTCATAAAATGGGTGCCAGAGAAAATCTGAGAAGGAAAGGCAGCGAGGAAAGGAACTGGTCACCCTACCACATACCCTGATGGCCCAGAATAATGATGTCTTTAACGCTTCATTCCCTACGGCATTTGCTATGGGACTACCTTTATTATATATATATATTGGACACATTAAAGTCATGATAATTTAGAGAAGACCGTATTGGAAGGATACATAATGGGAAAAAGAAAAAGAGGAAGACCAAAACGGAGATGCCTGCAAGACATCGTTGACGATCTGCAAATGGATGCAGCAGCAGCAGGCCATCTTGCTCACAACCGAGAGGCCTACAGGAGTGCTGTTAGGGAGGCAAAGTTCCGCAAGGGACATGCAAATGAATGAATGAATGATATATATACACCCTCATACAATTTCATATATGTGCTCTCACACACAACTTAATATTTACTCACACACAATTTTAATATTTTCCCACGCAATCTAAGCATTCAAACACGTGCATGTACGATAACAAGCAAAGATAACGAAAGCGTGCAGTCACACACCAGCACCCACTTTCTGGCACATTCATTGCTGTATAATTGAACTACACATAATTTAACCTTGGTTTGACTTACCTGAAGTTTCTGCCTTTCCTCCGTTCCCTCTCCGCTGTCTTCTTCCGAGGTTTTATGTGAAATGAGTATGCTGTTGTACGCATAAACATCGCCAACGTTCTTTCCATAGAAACCGAATGTAGGCTGTATAAACACTTTTTTTTTTGCAAAAGTGCGCACATTGAAGCACGTACATTAATAGACGGTTTGTGCACCACACACAACTTTTCTTTTATTAGGCAAACTATAACACGACGTGAATATGAGCAAAAAAAAACACTGATGTTAAACAACCCCACGAAACACTGAAAATGATTTTTGATAATGTTGTGTACATGCTTTTTCTTTGCTTGTTATTAATATCGTTATATCTAATCCCAAAGTTGACATTTCTACTATCGTCCACAGCCTAATCTGAAGCAACAAGGAACAAACTGTTAAAAGTAAAATACCATCTATCTATCTATCTATCTATCTATCTATCTATCTATCTATCTATCTATCTATCTATCTATCTATCTATCTATCTATCTATCTGTCTGTCTGTCTGTCTGTCTGTCGGTCTATCTATCCATCCATTCCGTGCCATGCCGACAGGCCAACGTTGGCGTTCATGATTTTTCACAATTCTCTATCCCGGGTGTTAATTATGAGCTGGACTTGTTCTTTCTCCGTGCCACTTCATCAGTCCATCTATCATCTTCTCTCTTTGTCTGCCTCCCTCTCTTTTGCCATCTATCATCCCTGTTGTTATCAAATATTCCAATCCACCTGCTCCCGTGATGTGTCCTATGAATTTGGATTGTCTCTTCGTCAATTTTATTATTTCTTGTCTTTTTTCTACTGCCTGTTTCAGGACACCTTCGTTTGATCTCTTCGCTATAGGTGGTATCTTTAGCATTCTTCTGCAGAACCACATTCCCATGGCCTACAGGTGGTGCTGTACTTCTGTGATGACTGTCCATGTTTCACATCCATAAAACAGGAATGGTTCAATACAGCATTGCAGCGCTCTTTTACTCACTTTCAGTGTTAGTGACTGACTGCATAAAATATTTTTCACTCTTTGAACACTATTCTAGCCCGTGTTATTCTGTTCTTTATCTCCAATTCACATATTTCGTCTGAAGTTATTAATGTCCCTAGATATTTCAACTTTTCAACCTGCGTCAATGTTGTGGTGTTGACTGTTATTTTACAACCTGGAATCATTTTTTTCTTAGACTATGACTTCCCGTTTTTCACTTTCCATAACTACTATATTAATCAGCTCCTGCAAGTCTTTTTCATTCTTTGTGTTAAGACGGTGTCACTGCATATCTCAGATTGTTCAAACTATATCCTCTTATTGAAATTCCCAGAAATCCTTCCATGTAACGCGTTATATTTTTGCTGTATAAAAAGAATAGGTCTGGAGATAGCATGGAGTCTTGGCGATCACCAACGTTGATTTCCTAGTGTTTGCCAACCTCTTGCTCCACTTTTATTGCTGCTAACTGTTGCCAGTCTATGGTTTTTAATAACTCTCAAGTCCTTACCATCTATATTTATATTTTCCAACATTTCCATCATTTTTTTCGTGCCTTACTTTGTCAAAGGCTTTACAGTAATCTATAAAACATACAAATAGGGCTATTTTAACTTCAACTGCTCTTTTTATCAGCATCCTTATTGTACATATTGCGTTACTTGTGCCTTTTCCTTCCGCGAAACTGAAATGTTCTTCTACAATACTATAAAAAGATACAGCAGTAATTTATTATTTTTGAAAAGAAAAGCTTGTCTGTATCTCTTATCCTAACAAGAAAAAAATCCTAAGATCACCTACAGGTTAGGGAAATTAAAGATGAGATGTGTCAATGATTTGTTTAGTCTGTTAAAATAAGTAAAACTTTTAACATAATAAGACGAGCTCTTAAATCATTTCACAAACTAGAACTAGTATGATGAACCAGAAATAATGCACAAACCAGGATCACTAGTATGAACTAAGAACAGTTCATAAACCAGGATAAGTACGATGAACTAAGAACAGTTCACAAACCAGAACCGGTACGATAAACTAACAAGTTTAAAAACCAGAACTGGTACGATAAACTAACAACAGCTTCGAGGCAAATTATATAGGGTGTTTATTTATAAGAGCACATTCATTCATTGAGGGGAACTGCAAATGCTAGATAAGATATTTTTGTCACAAAACGTTTCAAGCTGTACGTATGCCATTTATGCAGTTAGTTATACTTCCTGAGATTTTCACACGTTTATCTTGAAATAACTACCAGCGATGTTGTTTTTTTTCCTTCTGAAAGTTTACATCGAAGCGTAAACGAGTGTGAAAACTGGAGCTGAGAAGTCTTCTTCGCGTGCTCAGCTTCCGCTTGTAACGAAAAATAATGCTTCTAATAGAGGAAACTTACCTGTCGCGTGAAGAGAAATTTGCTAAAAGTAAATATACTCACTGACAATACATATTTAATATTGAAGAAGGCTGGCTAGTAAAGAGGATTAAACAGAGAAAACTTAAATCTTTTGGACACATTAAATGTCACGTGAATTTAGAGAAGACAGTCTTGGAAGGGTACATAATGGGAAAAAGAAAGTGAGGAAGACCAAGGCGAAGATGGCTGCAAGACTTCGTTGATAATCTGCAAATGGATGCAGTAGCAGCAGGGCATCTTGCTTACAACAGAGAGGCCTACAGGAGAGCTGTTAGGGAGGCAAAGTTTCGCAAGGGACATGCAAATGACTGACTGACTGAATGATTGATACATATTTCGTGAGTTTTCTACCAGATGCTTTATAATTTTCCACTTAAAAGAAAGAAAAAGTGTCTTATAGCAAACGATGCACTTGTGAAATGCAGCTGTCTTTACAATGAGCATGTCAGATGACCGTCAGAGGACAAAGTATTCATCAGTTCACCAAATCTTACGTTCATGAACTTCCTGACATACGAGTTACAAAACTAAAGTACGCCTTTTTTCTGTATGAAAATCGCCTTCTGAAATTGTATGTATCCCACAGCTATTACTACTGCTGCAGCTGCTACTACTACTACTACTGTACTAGTATACTACTACTACTACTACTACTGCTATTAATATTACTACTACTACTACTACTACTACTGCTGCTGCTGCTGCTGCTGCTACTACTACTACTATTAATATTACTACTACTACTGTTACTGCTACTATAGATGCTACTACCACTATTACTACTACTGCCACTACTACTGCTGTTGTTACTACTACTACTGCTACTACTACTGCTGCTGCTGCTACTACTACTACTGCTACGACTACTACTACTGTTACTGCTACTACTACTGCTATTACTGCTATTGCTATAACTACTTATGCTGCTGCTTCTCCTGTTTTCAAATTATTGCTGCTATTATTACTGTTGCAATTACAACGTTTTGTGCGATGTTGAAACTATCTCCACAAAGGATAATAAAAATGCTTTTCCGCCATGAAATCGAAATGTTTATAGATAAAATTATAAAACAAGATTTCACAAATAAACTTTTATTCCTTTTCAATTCAAAACTCATAATATCTTCCAGTCTAAACTCCATTAACACTGTTATGTGATGTTTGAGTCTTTTGTTTTATATATATCGTCGCACAGACAAATAACGTTTTACACAAATTCTGTGAAGTCCGTTTGGCCGGAACGAGAAATATAAGTTTATTTTCACAGTTGACTCTTGTAAACATGGATGTGCAATTTCCAACAGTTCATATGAAAGGTCATAAACAACGAGTTGTTCAATCTTAATAGAAATCTATTATGTCCAGTATGAAATCTGGATACACGAGCATTAGTAAATAGTTTGTCTCTTTCTCTCTCATGAACCATCAACAAACTCAGTCTTACTAGGCAGATTTGTCTGGTTTACCTGGACTTTATTAAATTAGTTGGTCTCTCTTTCTCTTTCATGAACTATTAACGAAATATAAGTCCAGGTCTTACAGTTTCCTGCTCACAGTATCGACATCTATTCACTAGCTCTCCTAAGAACCTGCATATCAAACTAGCTCGTAGTTTCATCACATCAGCATGACTGTCTGCTTCTATAACTATCCTACTATGTCTAACTGTAGCTGTTGTCTATTTCTATCTGCATATCTCTCTCGGTCTTGATCTACTTATCCGAGTCTCTGTCTGAGTGTCGGAGTATCTTAGTGTCGGAGTATCTTAGTGTCCGAGTATCTTAGTGTCGGAGTATCTTCATCGCCGGGTATCTGGTTATATTCGTCTCTGAGTACTTTGGTGCTGAAGTTTTAGTTCTGCCCACGAGTCGTTGTGCGTACCTCTCTGGCATTTTTTTTAAGACGACGAAAACAACAGGCCGTGACCCGGTGGTACTGCAAACCGGGTCCACCCGCCTCGAGATGTAGACCATGCCCCGGCATTCAATGTGCAGGGCAGGTCTCGGGCATCTCGTTTAGTTAAAAAATAACGACACATGTGTTTTAACCAAAGGGCATGTTGGTCAGGGTACCTGCCAAGAGGACACTTTGACCTCAGCCACTTTGATCTTAGCCAAAAAGGCCGAGAAACTTCTCTGCGCATATTTCTTCTCTTGCACCTCCTCTGCGTCTTTGCACCTTTTTTTTCTCTCACACTCAGTGTTTGGTCTGTCAAGACCTTGCTCTGTGCAGTGTGTGTGTGTCTCAGAGTCAATGATTGGTCTGTCAAGACCTTGCTCTGTGCGGTGTGTGTGTGTGTATCTCAGACTCAGTGATTGGTCTGTCACGACCTTGCTCTGTGCAGTGTGTGTGTGTCTCAAAGTCAATGATTGGTCTGTCAAGACCTTGCTCTGTGCAGTGTGTGTGTGTCTCAGAGTCAATGATTGGTCTGTCAAGAGCTTGCTCTGTGCAGTGTGTGTGTGTCAGACTCAGTGATTGGTCTGTCAAGACCTTGCTCTGTGCAGCCTTGGAAAACTCGTACGAGTGGTGTTTATGGCTGTCATACTGTGACACTTTTATGTGTCACTGTGGGGGGGGGGTTCCCCTTTGTTTTTATTTTTTCTTTCTTTTCCTCTTTTCTCTTTTTTTTTCCTTTTCGCTTCTTTTAAAAAAAAAGAATTTAAAAAAGGATTTGTTCCTCTAATTTTTAGAGATTCTTTTTGTACTCTCTCTCCCTCTCTCTCTCTCTTCCTCTCTATCTCTCCCATATTTGTATTCCTCTCTGGTCATTTACATGAAATGTTTTTGGCAAAAGCCATCTCTTTCACTCATGAGATGTACATGAAGTCCTTTTAACCCTTTCTTGCTTCTCTCTGTCTCTCTATCTCTCTGTCTCTCTGTCTCTCTCTGTCTCTCTCTCTCTCTCTCAGTCCATTATTCTGCTTAATCTTTGTTGACACAGTACCAAGAATGTAGCTGGACTAAACGTGTAGAAATAAAAAACGAGCTCTGTTTCTGCACGTCCACACCAAGAACCTGAACTCTGCGAGCAAGGCCAGTAACTTGGTGGGTGTGTCCGCCTGAGTTTTAGGGATTGTATTTAACGTTATATCTTTGTAGATGTCTGCTTATTGTGCCGTGTTTCTATTGTGTTCTGTTTCTAGTGTGTTTCTATTGTGTTCTGTTTCTAGTGTGTTTCTATTGTGTTCTGTTTCTAGTGTGTTTCTATTGTGTTCTGTTTCTAGTGTGTTTCTATTGTGTTCTGTTTCTAGTGTGTTTCTATTGTGTTCTGTTTCTAGTGTGTTTCTATTGTGTTCTGTTTCTAGTGTGTTTCTATTGTGTTCTGTATTGCTCTTACGGTGGTTGCCACCGTTTTGCATTCATAGAAAATATGTTCTGTTTCTAGTGTGTTTCTATTGTGTTCTGTATTGCTCTTACGGTGGTTGCCACCGTTTTGCATTCATAGAAAATATGTTCTGTTTCTAGTGTGTTTCTATTGTGTTCTGTATTGCTCTTACGGTGGTTGCCACCGTTTTGCATTCATAGAAAATATGTTCTGTTTCTAGTGTGTTTCTATTGTGTTCTGTATTGCTCTTACGGTGGTTGCCACCGTTTTGCATTCATAGAAAATATGTTCTGTTTCTAGTGTGTTTCTATTGTGTTCTGTATTGCTCTTACGGTGGTTGCCACCGTTTTGCATTCATAGAAAATATGTTCTGTTTCTAGTGTGTTTCTCCCGCATAGATAACATCATCCTATGTTTCTGTGTGTTTGTCTGTATCGTGGGTGTCATGTTGTATATGAGTCTGAAAGTGATTTCTCTGGCTTTTGGCGTGATGTTCGTAAGATGGAGATTTTTGAACGTGTCGGTGTAGTCTAGTATGGGGTATCTGCGTCTCCTCTTAATCCTAAGGTGTAATGGTGGTGCTTGATTTCTGACCAAATGTTTGTATACGTGGTTTGTTTTGCATTGAATGAGTGTTTCGTGTCCTTGAATTGCTTGTATGCATTTTTTTTGTAGAAGGGTGGTAGTGTGCCAAAGTGTTGTGCCTGCGAGTTGTTTGGTAGGACTAAATTTGATAGTCCCATGAAGTAGTGAGCTAGCGGGTGCTGGTTTGGTGGGACTATGTTTGATAGTTTAAAGTTTGATAGTCTAAGTCCCATGAAGTAGTGAGGTAGCGGGTGCTGGTTTGGTGGGACTAAGTTTGATAGTCTAAGTCCCATGTAGTAGTGAGCTAGCGGGTACTGGTTTGGTAGGACTAAGTTTGATAGTCTAAGTCCCATGTAGTAGTGAGCTAGCGGGTACTGGTTTGGTGGGACTAAGTTTGATAGTCTAAGTCCCATGTAGTAGTGAGCTAGCGGGTGCTGGTTTGGGTATTTGATGATGCGACCTATGTGGCTGATTCTGAGTGCTTGTATTTTTGTCTATATGTCTTGTAAGGGAATTCCTCCGTGTAGTTTGTCCTGTATGAGGGTTTTACGTTGTATGCTGTGTACGGTGCTTGTGAAGATAAAGTTTCTGATTTGTTTGTTTATTTCCTTGATTGTCTGCTGCGGAGGGTCTAGTATTGATTGTCTGCTGTGGAGGGTCTAGTACTGTGGCGGTGTATATTATTTTTGGTATTATGTATGTGTTTACTATGATGCTTCCACCAAAAATTGTTGCTGTTTTGTATTTGTATCGTTGTAACGTGTCTATGATGTTTGTTTTGAGGTTGCCCCATGTGGGTTTGTGTATTATGTCCGGGTGTGATGGGAAAGTGATGCCGTACAGGTGGATGTACTATCTTTCCGAAGGAAAAAAAACGTTAATTTTGGTTTGCACCTCCTCTGCCTGTGCTTGTGCATCCTTTTTTTATCTTGAAGTCGAGTTTGATGGACTGACCATTTCTGCTCCGCCCCTAGATTGTTCACTGGTTTCTATATGTGTCCCGATTGTTCTTGAGTCATAATCTGTCAAGTTAGTGTTGTCTTATGCCCAGCCCTTTGCCTGTGGCACTTTCTACCTGTACTTGTTTGGTTACTAGTACGTTTCTTTATTCGTCGTGTCCAGTTCGCAAACTATCAGTCGCCAACAAGACTTCTGGCTTTTCTTAAATCCTTAGAGTGTCCCGGTCCAGTTTCCACACCTTAAACAACTAATTGTCTGTCTTTTAATTCTGAGCTTTTCTGCGTACTTTACTTATGAGCGTCTTTCTTTAGCATGTCTCTGTCTCGGCGTCATTGTTGTCTGCCTTTTCTATTCGTCTGTTTCTTCTGTTTACCCTTGTCAACGTCCAGTCACAATGGTCTTTTATTAGTGTCGTAGAAATCGGTTTTATATCGTGTTCTCTAAGCTTACTATCCAATTTTTTTCTTCTCATTTAATATTAACTCTTATAACTAAAACATGTTCATAATTCTCAGTTGCAAGGGACCATGCTATAGTAGGCGTTATCATTTTCAAGGGTCTTTTCGCCATCATTATTATCAGTTTTGTTTCATATGTTTATCATCACTTCATTGTAAACTTCAACAGTGTTAAACTAGTGAAATAATATCAGTTTTCCAAGGACTCAGTTTTTTTACATGACGTGCTAGCTCTCAGCCTCTTTAAATGATGTGCTAGCTCTCAGCCTCTTTACATGATGTGTTAGCTATCATCCTCTGTATTTGACGTTCTAGCATAGTTGTCAGCCTCCATTTGTGACGTCTTTCTCAGTCTTTCTAAGTTATGTCAGCCTCTTTACATGATGTTTTACCCCCTCCCCCACCCCAACATCTTTAAATTGTGTGTTAGCTATCAACCCCCATATGTTACATGCTAAATATCAGCCTCTATACTTATCGTACTAGCACTCAATCTCTTTGTGTGACGTGCGAGCTTTCATCTCTCTATGTGACGTGCTAGCTCTCAGGCTCTAGAGTATTGTACTAGTTCTCAATCTCTTTGTGTGACGTACTAGTTCTTAATCTTTTTTTGTGTGACTGCTAACGTTCAGCTCTATACATGTTGTACTAACTCTCAACCTCTTTATATGACGTACTAACTCTCAACCTCTTTACATGAAGCACTAACTCTCAACCTCTTTATATGACGTACTAACTCTCAACCTCTTTATATAATGTACTAACTCTCAGCCTCTTTGTTTAACGTAGTCTCTATGTTCGAGGGACTAGCTCTTATCCTCATTGCTTATATTTTATTTTCATAACTTTTATATTTTTAATGCAGAGATATGCGAACTAAAATTAGTATTCCAATCTCTGCTTTCTTCTCTTTGTAGAATAAGCTTGAGAAACACAGGATGTCTTTCAGTATGGTGACCTTTGTACTGTCAGCTTTCATACTGATGAGGCTGGTCACTGCTGATTTATCTCAACAAGAAAGGACAAACTTGGAAATGACTGTCAGAGAGCTCATGCGCTGCACAAATATCTCGTCTCTGAGCATCTCACTTGTGTGTAAGTGAAGCTAAGAGTTTCTGTGTTCAAGACTGAAATAGTCTGTATGTAACTCAGGCTGAGGCTGCATGTATGTGAGCCTGAGAGTGTCTGTAGGTCAGGCTGAGGCTGTATGTCAGTGAGGCTGAGAATGTCTCTAGGTCAGACTGAGATTGTGTATAAGTTAGGCTGAGAGGGCCTGTATATAAATCAGGCTGGTGTTGTATGAAGTGGGGCTGAGAGGGCCTTATGTAAGTCAGGCTGTGGTTGTATATAAGTGAGGCTGAGAGGGCCGGTATGTAAGTCAGGCTGAGAGTGTATGTAAGTGAGCCTGAGAGTGTCTTATTTATGTAAGATTGGTTGTATTTAAGTGAGGCTAAAAATGTCTGCATGTAATCAGTCTGAGGTTGTATGTAAGTGAGGCTGAAAGTGTCTTATTTATGTCATATTGCGGTTGTATTTAAGAGAGGCTAAAAATGTATGTATGTGTAAATCACGTTGAAGTTGTACGTAAGTGAGGCTGATAGTGTATGTATGCAACTGAGAGTGCAAGTGCAGACAGCAATACGGGAAAATAAAAGTTATGATGACTAACCGGATATAATTCATTATGATATGATGGCCACGGAGAAATTGTTGATGGTAGTTATCTAGTAAGACTGTGGACGGAGGTTCTGAAGCGATAAGAAAAAAAATATAAATATATTTATAACACTATTAGAAACAATTATACAGTCTAATAATTGTTATCAACAGCAGCATATAGCCATATAGACAAGAAAACTGTTGTAGTAAGCAAAACAACACAACACCGCAGATCATCAGGGAAGTATCCCGCCCAAATCAAACAAGCGTTTCGGACCTTTAAACTTTTGACGCTCTAAAGGGCTCATGGCTCCTACAGATCTGTGAGCTGCTGGTTTATAACCACTTCAGGAGGTTGAAGATATATTATAACAGAAGGAAAGAAGCACAAGTAAAATCAATCATTATACATGTATGTTTACTTAATTGTTAGTAAATACATGTTCTTCATTCAGAAAGTTTTGTCAGCACACATATATATATATTATTCGTCCTAACATATATTTTCAATCATATGCTTCCTCTCTTCACCCCCCCCCCCCCCACAGCCATAGATAAACGAGTGAACTACATGAAGGGCTTTGGGACCACCGGCCACCGGGGTCAGGATTCTGCGAACTTCAGGAGCGTTTTCTGCATAGGCGGCGGCACACAAGCCTTTACAGCTGTTCTCTTAGGAATTCTCATAGACAGCAATGAAAAGTAAGTGTTTGTTTAATGTAATTTGTGCTAAACAGGATCATAAAACCTGCAAACACTTCAACCAAGCCATCGGACTATAAAAAGTAATAAACAGATGAACAGCTAGTAATCAGAGAGCCATTACAAAAGACAAAAAAAAAAGAAAACCCCAAGATAAATTAAAATAGATAATTAAGAAAATTTGAAGATTTGGTTGCACATTGATAAGACAGATATCGACGTTAAATCACTAAATCAGAAGTACTTTTTGTGCATTTTTGTCAACTGTAGGTGGAATTTTCAGATCCCGTGCATGGATCGAAGATTTAGGATATTTAGCGTAAAGAGAATACATCAGCCACAACAGGGCGTCAGGTGTTTTCGTTACTTTCCCGATGAAACCGTTTTTCTTACAATTATCCAGCACCATGGGAGAAGAAGGAAAACAGAGAATGTTAAAAAGTACACCAGACAACACTACCTGAGCCAGACGAGAAAATCTCGGCAGTGCGTGGGTCTCATGACCAGGGAATGGAGCCAATGAAATCTTACGCAGTTATGAAAATATACGTTGGCGACCCATACCCTTTTCTGTATGAAAAGACGTACTGAAATAATCGCACTTACTTGAACTGTAGTTACACTAACTAACCAGTTACGACAATTTGTTCTTGCTAACTTTGACACAATAAACTTTGGAGATGTCAACACTAAGACTGCAATACCGTTGAGACAGAAACCTAGCTGTAACAGTAACACATTCACTGACGCAGGAAAGTTGTCAAACTACGTTTCTTTGTGTGTGTGAAGTTTGCAATATCCACAGTTAGTGTTGTAACAACTTTCTTAACTGCTGCTTCAGTCGGCTGCAGAGAGTTTGTAACTTTTTCTCATGGCCACTGCAAGTGAAGTTCGGACATATTTGCTAGAAGTATAACTAGTATAAATGACAATTTAGAGAAGACTATCTTGGAAGGATACATAATGGAAAAAGAAAGTGAGGAAGACCAAGGCGAAGATGGCTGCAAGACATCGTTGATAATCTGCAAATGGATACATCAGCAGCAGGGCATCTTGCTTACAACCAAGAGGTCTACATGAGTGCTGTTAGGGAGGCAAAGTTGGGAAAGGTAAATGACTGATGACTAGGTAAGACCTTTCAAATTTAGGCTTTTTAAAGCCAGATGAAGCTGTATGGATTAAAGACATGATATTTTAAAAACATAGTGTATTAAAGATCATCATCATGTGCCGTGCCGACTGGTGTTGGCTATTATGCTTCTTCAGAGTATCCGATCTTTCATGCAGGCCATCAGTTCAGCTGGTGATCTCCTCTTACACCATCCCGTCAGACTGTCCAGTATCATTTCTCTTGGTCTTCCTCTTGATCTTCTTCCTTCTATTTTTCCTGTTGTTATAATATTTTCTATGCCCCCTCTTCTCATTGCATGTCATATGAAAGTACATTGTCTCTCTCTTATCTTTTTGACAAGGTTTTTTGTCTCTCCAGCTCTTCTCATACATTCTTCATTAGTTATTTTTGCTGTCCAGGGGATTCGCAACATTCTTCTAATAAACCAAATTTCTGCTGCTTCCAATGATTTTTGTGCAGACTTGCCTATTGTCCATGATTCACTTCCATATAACAAGATAGGTTCAATATAGCATTTTAGGACTCGTTTTCTAACATTCATTGATAAAGATGTGTTAGCTAATATGTTTCTCATTCTCTGAAATGCAGTCTTTGCTTGGCCTATTCTGTTCCTAATTTCTGTTCTGTATTAAAGACTCAGAACTTGTCACTTCAGCAATTGATTCAGCACTCATTGACCGATGGTTCCATCTTCTAACCTTTTTTTAAGTGATGATAATCGCCAAAGTGTGTTTTATTCATCGACTTCGTACATTTTCACGTTTACTTTCCCACATTTCATAATTTGCAGTGGAACAAAATGATTTGGAAATTTCATGTTCTCACTAATATACAAAACTTCAAAAACTTCAGTTGAAATTATTTAAAACTAGTAATTCTAGTGGTCGTTTGCGCGACACATGCACGCGGGAAATCTTAAGCGGAGATTTTATGATGTTTTTTTTTAATGGCCTTGGAAGTCTTTATGTCATATTCAGTCCAAGAACTCGGCAGGGGTTGGCCAGCCAAGTTCTCTAATTTTGCAAAACTGTTAGTGCTCGATAGTCTGCAGGTAGAGGAAAAACTTGCTTTCGGTGAATTAATTTCCTTAGAGATTCTAGACCAATGTTCCCTCTAAGCTGCGCACAACATGTCGCAAGCGAAATTTGATATGCGCGCAAAAAAAAAAAACTTTGCTACTTTTATTTTTCATTTTCCACATGTTACTCTGTATTACAGTAATGCTGAAGAAAAATACGACAGCTTGTTTTCCTGATTTCTTTGGCCCGAAAACTTTAAATTATACTTTGTAATTTGATGCTACAATGTACAGCTGGGGCAATATTTTTTTAGAATATATATATATGCACCGGATTGAAAATTTTGAACACGAACTACAAGAGCTTACAGATCACATTGACTACTGTTCAGGCAGGAAGTGAACATGGAGTTGAGAGATAGCTGAGACGGACGTGTGAGAGTTGTGACAAGCGTAGTGAGAAGTTTATCAGAAAGGTGACCTGCTAATACAAAGCAATAATCCGAACATTTTGATGAAAATCAGCGATAAATTGAATCACTGCGCAAGTTAAATTCACTGTACAAATCTAACTTTGTTTCAGAGTAAGGTTACTTCAAATCTGATTTGTAATATGCACAGTTTTATTATGAGGAACGACGTTACTTCCTCACTATATGTTTGTAATAATAAATGACAGTGACTGTCTTTGTATACGTTGTCCAATACAAATTGTCCCTTATATAACCGTAGAATAATCAAAACCCAGACTCTGGTGTTCAGTATTCACTGATCAGATTCATTCAATTTTTGTGTCAGAAAAATACAGCGAATTCAACAGTTTGCTTAAACTGAGAAAATCGTGCTAGTCTGCTGAACTCAGAGCAATTGTGAGTTTGAGTATTCTGTATACTGAGCTCTGGTTGTGTTAAATTTTATGATGGTGAAAACCTTTGGCAAACAGCAGTCTAATCTATCTACATGAATGTTGTGAAATACACAGTTCCCTAAACAATGTGATAAAATCTGGACTGTTCACGATTTGCTATGAACAATCTTGCTGGCCAGACCACAGATTGATTATATCAAAGCTTGGGCTACACATCCAACCAAGAAGACCACAGATTGATTATATCAAAGCTTGGGCTACACATCCAACCAAGAAGACCACAGATTGATTATATCAAAGCTTGGGCTACACATCCAACCAAGAAGACGCCCTCAAGGGCAGAGAGTCCTAAAAAGACTCAGTGTTAATAAATTCAGTTCTGTGATAATCACAGAAAGCCTGGTTCGCGACCTAGACAGGAAGTTGGAAAACTTTCCTAGAGATCATGATAGTATTGGCGAACACTGGACGATGTTTAAAGAAACTGTTTACACTACAGCAAAGGACCATCTTGGTGTTAACCAGCATAAAAACCAAGACTGGTTTGACGAAAATGACATCGTGATAAAAACTTACTAGATCCAAAAAAAAAAAAACCAGGTACACAAGGAAACACAAAGTGACTCATCAGCTTTACCAAAGAGGGCGCTTTACGTTCGTTCACGTAAGGATATCAAAATAAACTACGCAAACTACCTGACACATGGTTGCAAAAAAGGCTGAAGAGATACAAAGTTACGCAGATAGGAATGATACGAAAAGGTTCTACGATTCACTAAAAACAATATATGGACCGAAATCCTCACGATCTCCACCTCTATATAGCTCGGATGGGAACATGCTACTGACAGAAAAAAGAAACGAAATCATGAAGCGGTGGGCAGAGCACTTCAATACTGCCCTCAATCGGTCATCGATCATCAATGACGAAGCGACTGGTCGCCTACCTCCGGTTGAAATTATAAGCGACTTAGATCTACCACCAACCATCCAGGAAGTTAAGAACGCCATTACCAGCTATCAAGGGGGAAAAATGTATAATCGGAAAACAAACACGTGATGGTGTACTTTCTATATAAAGTTGTTTACTTATAGCGTTTAGATGAGTTGCTAATCTTTCTGTTTACAAATTCCTTGCTTTGATACTCTAATGTACAACACCAAAGTTGAGTAGCGTTCTACATTACCCATAACTTACAATACCAGAGCTGGTTCTACATGACCCAAAACTTACAATATCAAACCTGGTTCTACGTTACCCAGAACTTACAAAAACAGAGCTGGTTCTACATTACCCAGAACTAACCTCCCAGTCCATTAAGAACGATGCAGCACCCGAACTAAGAGTCTTTCTTTACGTACAATATCTTTTCCTAATTCTTCCCAGCCCATATGCATGATGGTAGAGTTTCTCTTCTACGCTATATCCTTTGATATTTATTCTTGTTTCCATTTTGGTCTATCAGACGGTTCCCATTGCTCCAAGAGTTCGCCATATAAATACTTGGGGAAACAGCTACACCAGTTTTTGCAACGTGTCTCAAGCTTTTTCATTTTCTCCTGTTTAATGTTGTCATTCATGGGTGGAAGCTTGCATGCTGCAGCACCTTTGAGTTGGTAACTTTTTCCTTCTACTTTTTGCTCATTACGAAAACGGAAACTGCTTTTGTTCTGTCTTTTTTTTAAAAAAATTTCAGGAGAGTAGTTTGAAACCAAGGTCTGATAAAATAGAAAATATGTTCTCAGTGTTAATATTCACAGAAGCTCGGTAGTAAAAGTGGCTGTTTCCAATATTTTTTCAACTAATTTACAGCATAGTGTGTTCTGTCTTCCATATTGTCTCGCTATCATTTCGTCGAGTATCATTGTGTCTCTTGCTGGATCTGTAAACTTACTTGGCCGTTTCGCTATCGTTGTATGGAGTTGTTCTACTATCTTGTTCACCTCATTTTCAAAGAGAATTCCCAATATGGAAACATCGGCAACCAGAGAAAGGCATAATCCAATATCACCACCACCATGACTATACATTGTCTAATATAAATTCTCACTTACATAACGGTAAAATAATGAAAACCCAGTCTCCAATGTTCGGCATTCATGGAGAACTCATTCAAACCCGATTCATATAAGCGTTAGAAATATACAGTGAACTAACAATTGGCTCAAACTGATAAAATCGTGGCAGTCCGCTGGTAAGTTTTAATCGGTGAAGTCCGGAGAGAAAATGTGATATCATATTTTAAAATGCCGACAGTTGGGCAGTTTCATCACCTGATAACTGTGTGAGCAGAGTGGACGCCCCTAGATATGTTGCTTGAGGGATTAATGCACACGGCAAAATTATATCTCACTGAAAGCAACGGGTTTACACTGACTTCCCGTAACAAAATGATAAAAATGTTCTTAAAACGCAGTGTTGTTAGAAGACTCAGTATGGAAAAGATCCACCTTAAGATAGCGCCATCAGACACTGGTCAAAGCAGTTTCAAGTTACTAGAAGTGTTCTCAGCAGGAATACTGAGCACTTAGCAGGAAAATGTCCATCCAATTCAGGAGGCGTTTTATCCGAGTCCACAGGAATCAACTAGACGAGTTTTTATGCTGCAGTTAGATAAACCACAAGCGACTGTGTGGAGGGTTGTTTACAACTACCTTCACTTCCACGCCTGCAAATCGCAGACCATGCAGGCTTTAAAGCCGAACTATAGACCCCGTTTCTTCAAGTTTGTCAAATGTCAAGGCTAATGAAAACTACCTTAAAAGTTGAATATTTACCGATGAAACAAACATATTTTACGTTTCAGAGATGGTAAATCGTCTTAGATGCAACATATCGGATCAGAAAACCTTCACCATTCGAGAAATCTCAAGAGATACTGCGAAAGTGAATGTCTGCTTATATTCGGAAGTTTTGCGGCCAATTCTTCTTTGTGGAACAATGACAGCGATGGACATACTGCAGTTGTATATGTTATACCGGTTGTAAATCACCAGTTAAATATGGTGTTCCAGAAAGATGGCGGACCTCTACATTAGTTTTGTCTCAGAATTTCTGGGACATGCACTTTCCTGTGCACTGGGTGAGGCATGATGATGGACCAGTTTCATACCACCCCCCCCCCCCCCGCCCTTACTCGGTATTACACCGCTTGACTTCTTCCTGCGGGGATTCGTTAATGACTTTGCTTAAAAGTCCCTCGATGAACCTCGGAGTTGTTGCTGCTGTTGAAACAGTTTTATCGCAAATGCTGGAGAACACTTGGAGGGAAACTGAACTTGGACATCTCACGTGGCACGAGAGCTGTTTAGCATTCCGTAGTAATAGTTCTACAGGTGCTAAAACTTTCTGAGTTACGCTTTGACATTCTGTAAGCAGTTTTATTTCGTTGTTTCCGGTTCGAAAATTACAGCCCACGAAAAGGCCGACAATTACCCTGAACAACGCAATACATGATCGTTGTGAAAGATGTGTTTCCTTTTATGACTCTTAGCCAACAATTAACACATTTCATGTTTTATAGCATGAACTCCATGATTCCTAATCTACTCAGAAGTTTGGTATTTTATCATTTTGCATTTTGTTTTGCTGCAAAAAAAAACCACACACACCAGATTCCATGATACTTAGCTGGAAGTGTTTTTTTTTTTTTAACGCTTGAGAATGCTTTAACAAATAACACACTTTTCATGTATTTTTTTAATATTTAGCTTCTACGAGAAAGTTCCTGGAAAACAAATCTGACCGATTTGTATTTTTAGATTTTCTTGTTCGTGTGTATGTCTTTGTGTGTGTGCGTGTGCCTTATGTGTGTCTGTGCGTGTGTATGTGCGTGTGCCTGTGTATGTGTGTGTGTGTGCGTATGTCTGTACGTGTGCATGTGCATGTTCGTGTATCTTTGTATGTGTGTGCGTGTGTGCGTATGTCTGTACGTGTGCATGTGCATGTTCGTGTATCTTTGTAT
Organism: Achatina immaculata; assembly: GCA_009760885.1. Taxonomy (NCBI): domain Eukaryota; kingdom Metazoa; phylum Mollusca; class Gastropoda; order Stylommatophora; family Achatinidae; genus Lissachatina; species Lissachatina immaculata. The sequence goes on along the minus strand of CM019716.1, from coordinate 63,881,169 downwards.
GTGTGTGCGTGTGTGCGCGCCCTGAAACTTTGCAGTATAGGAATGGGAACATTAATAAACAGAAGTGACAAGTTAGAAAGCTGTTGTATTACACAGAATTCCACTGACTTTTCCATAAAATTTGCTGAGTATATCGTTCATGACGACGCCAGGTAAATAATGACGTCAGGTTGTAGCAACTTAGTATCTGCCAGTTACCTGTGGACGTGAAGTCAGGTTGTAGCAACTTACTATCTGCCAGTTACCTGTGGACGTGAAGTCAGGTTGTAGCAACTTACTATCTGCCAGTTACCTGTGGACCGAAGTCAGGTTGTAGCAACTTACTATCTGCCAGTTACCTGTGCACGTGAAGTCAGGTTGTGGCAACTTTGTATCTGCCAGTAGTTGTTTAAATCGCTTGGAAAGTGGATGAGGAGAAAAAGTTAAAGGAACTGGCGAAACTCCAATGTTTTATCTTCATTTGCTAGAAAAAAAAATAAAGTCTATGGCTTTTGTAGAATGTTCAGGAAATGTAAAGTAGACTGCACGATACTGCATCCTTTTCCTCCCCACTTTGGAGACTGTTCCATATGCTTAGGTCTGAGTTCCAGTTTATTAAAGTGTTTTAAAAATAATTTCATTATAACTGCAATACTCTGTTTCTAGGTAGCGTGACTGTGGTAAAATATCGGTGAATGTCAGCATTATTCACAGTCACGCATTAGCTTTAACCAGGGTCTTAGCCAATAAGCTCTTCTTATCTTTCTCTATCAAAATCTACGTGACAGTGTAGCAGTGGCCAGTGCTGTTTGATTAAAAAAAAACAGGGTGGAAAAACGAAAGCGACTTATCGGAAGAAAATGTATGTGAGCTTGTTTCTGCTTGTAAGTCAGGCATGATATAAGCTTCCATGAATGGAAGGATGTCCTTGTTAGTGTAGTACTCACAGCGAAAAGAGGTGCTCTTTAAGTAAATGTGTTTCTGTGAGTATGACAAAGAAGGACAACTAACTGACACCTGTGGCGCTCCTCCAAGACTTTGAGCTAGGGAAGGGCGAACAATCTTAGGAGGGTTCTTGATTTCATTGTTTGTTGGAAAGTTGATCTCAGAATATATACGTTGGTTGTATCGTTTGATAATCCAAAATCTCCTTTCTGTTATGTTCTGAAAACTTTTTTTTTAAATTGAGGTAAAAGGTAAAGGTAATCCTGTCATGCCTTAGAGGCACATAGGGATATGGTGTTAATGCCCATATTTTCCTTGACCTATCAGCACACTAGAGAGTGATATGGTCAGTATCATGCCTGGCTGCCTTTTCCTTCCCCAACTCCAGAAGAAGTCGGGTACCCATTTCTACAGTTGGGTGACTGGGGTGCCTTCGGCCGGATTCGAACCCCCGACCTTCGCCATGAGAGACCAGTGCACTAACCACTTCGCCACTCAGACTCTGCGAAAACGTTGATTGAGTTTTTTCGGTGTCTTAATGTAAGCTTGTCTCTCCTCTTGGCATAACATCCACAAGAATCACATATTAAATATCCCAAAAGACAGTGATCATGACCTTTCCAGGTGAAAGAGTTGTCTTGAATTTCTTTCTTTGTGGTGATTGCAGATGATGCCACTCCATTGACTGTCTTTTTGTCTCAGGTTCAAAATGATGTGCCCAGGTTTCGTCACCTGTTAAGATCTTAGCCAAAAAGTTCTCTCCAACAGCGTTGAAACACTCCAACAATTCAGAAGAAACTGCTTTCCTTTACAATCGATGGTCATTTGTGAAACTTCGAGGAACCCATCTTGTGCAAACTTTAGAAAATCCGAGAGCTTTTATAACTGCATTTGCACTACCATTGCTGACTGACAGCTTTAAGGCCAGCTGTTGAGTAGTGATATGCCTATCAGCAAGAATAATGCCCTCGGCGCATTTCAACATTTCTGCCTTGGTGGCTGTGCCAGGATGTCCACAGCGCAGCCGATCATGCAACTCCACTTATTGATTCCTTGATTCTCTGAACCCAGCGACTGACTGTACTCCTGTCGACTGCAAAACTTCCATACACATCACACAGACACTTGTGAATATTCACAAGAAATTCTATAACAATTCGCTGCTTATACCGCAAGTTTCTAACACGCTCCATTTCAACGGTTAGGGCAGCCATATTCTTTGACTGGTTGCGGTGCAGTTTGGTTCAAACAATCGGCACATGCCAAGTGTGCAAAATTTCATGCTTCTGTCTTCGTTATTAGCTGAAATAAAAAAAATACGATGTGGTGCATTACTTTCTGAACGTCCCTTGTATATTGATGGACTTAACAACAGCCTACGCAGACGACAATGTGGTGATGACAGAGAACCAAAAAGACCTACAGGATTTAGTGACGCAAATAAAAGTCAAAAATACGGACTGGAAATAAATATCAGAAAGACACATATTATAGCATTCAGCAGAGAAGAAATAAAGTCAGCCGTAAATATAAAAATAAATGGAAAATTACTTGAAGAGGTGAACAGTTTCAGGTATTTAGGACACATGATAACAGACGATGGAAAGTTTGAAATGGAAAATTAACATACGAATTGAAATGGCAGTGATAATGATGGTCGGAATGCAATTTAAACTTTCACATATTATCATATAGGGTAATGCAAATAACCAAAGATGAGATATACGATGAAACTATGCCTAAACAATATCTCAGGATACTGCATTTGTAACAATGCTGGCATAGCTACATGCTTTCAACACAGTCACATGTTTTCAACACAGTCACATGTTTTCAACATAGTCACATGTTTTAAACAGAGTCGTATGCTTTCAACACAGTTACATGCTTTCAATACAGTCACATGCTTTCAACATAGTCACATGCTTTCAACATAGTCACGTGTTTTCAGCATAGGCACATGCTTTCAACATAGTCACGTGTTTTCAGCATAGGCACATGCTTTCAACACAGTCACATGCTTTCAACACAGTCACACGCTTTCAACACAGTCACATGCTTTCAACATAGTTACATGCTATGAACACAGTCACATGCTTTCAACATAATTACATGCTATGAACACAGTCACATGCTTTCAACACAGTTACATGCTATGAACACAGTCACATGCTTTCAACAGTTACATGCTTTCAACACAGTTGCATGCTATGAACACAGTCACATGCTTTCAACACAGTTACATGCTATGAACACAGTCACATGCTTTCAACACAGTCACATGCTTTCAAAAAGTGGGTGTCGAGAGGTGGGGGGAGACAAATGGTGACATTTTCCAATATAGGAATGGGAACATAATAAACAGTATGGGTATATTAGAGAGATACTGTATTGCACCAGAAACTAGATATGTTAACAGTATTCATTCATTCATTCCTTCATTAATATGCATGTCCCTTTCGGAACTTTACCTCCCTAACAGCACTCCTGTAGGCCTCTCGGTTGTGAGCAAGATGGCCTGCTGCTGCTGCATCCATTTGCAGATCGTCAACGATGTCTTGCAGGCATCTTCGTTTTGGTCTTCCTCTTTTTCTTTTTCCCATTATGTATCCTTCCAATACGGTCTTCTCTAAATTATCATGACGTTTAATGTGTCCAAAATGTTTAAGTTTTCTCTCTTTAATCCTCTTCACTAGCCAGCCTAGTAAACAGTGTTAACTGTATGATACATCAAATAATTTAGTAACCAGCTAAAAAACACAAAGCAGAAATTGAATACTTTAGGCTCTCTATTTTATAAAAAAAAATATAGAACAAATAAAACTACTCCAGAATTTTACAAAATGGTTATGTATTGCAGAGACGCAGTTTTACATAGAAATGAGTTTGTAAACAAAAATATAATGCCGTGATACAGAGCGTGACTATAGACTTTATACATAGAGTTTTAAAGATGGCATTGAACTAACAATGATAACGCTTTATATGAAGGGCTAAGGAAAAGAACTAATACAAGGATTTGAAATATTCATCTGTGTTTAATAATTTCCATTTTCCTGAGACGGCAGAGATACATCAGATCTAGCCTGTGCACATAAATCCAATAGAAATGTGCCAGCATAATCTGCCAGATTTTTCTTATGATCTTGCAGGTCTGCTATTGCTTCCAGTGTATTAGTGTGTACATACAGACTCTTTGTATCTGCCAGCTTCCAAATGTCAGTGTGCCGAGCTGTGCGAAAAGTTGGAACAAAGCCCAAACCTTGCCAAGCTGCTACGATGGCTGTGTAGTGGCGTAGGCAGAATGTTTTGAAGAATCTCTCAGGGATTCCAGTTGTACTGATGTAGGTTTGTTTCCAGTTACCTTTGGGTGGGAAACAACAGATCTTTTCCTGTTTTATTCAGCAACATAAGAAGACTTCTTGTTAAGTCTCACGTAGAATTTTGTTTTCATAATTGTGTTGCCATATGTCCACTATCTTTTCATGCTATTTTTGACACATGGTCATTCTTTTTGTTTTCTCTGAGAACATTCTATACAAATGTATTACTGTACGAGATACACACTGCTTTCAGTATGACCACAGTGCAAACTTTCATCGATTTGAAAAAGAATTCATTTTATAAAGGAAAAATGGCTTCGGCTCCATTGGTACCATAAGGACCTTTACTAAGAAGCTTATGTTTATAGTCTCGTGGACCTTATTTTTGTTCAGCAAATGTCTCACTCAGCTTCAGTTCGTGTTGTTCTCTCATGCCCACTCACGCGCATGCGTGATTACAGATCACATAACTGCTCCTTACACCCACCACAAAATATCTTTGTAACCGCACTCTAATCTGAGCGCTTGTAATGCGCAAAACCTTTCAGACAGTTGGGATTCTTTCATCACTAAGCAGAGTTCAGTGCAAAGTGTTTATTTGCCTGTGCTGCTATGGAAACGCCCAGCGCCGTTGGAAAATAAGGTTAGCTTTTACGCCTTGTTTTTCCCTTGTTCCCCCCCCCCTCCCTTTTTAAAAAAATCCCCTTCTCAGTTTCGGAGGAACTTCTATTGTTGATGCTAGCACAATTCGCTAGCATATGCCAGTCTTACACACTTGCTCGCTACAGGTTACTTCAGATCACTAAGTGAAACAGAAACCTTCTTTCCAGTCATTCCGCCCTAGCAGGGTGTGCTTGTAAACACTAACGTGTCCACGAATTACCACAACTCTACACTGGAATGAATTTTAGTAAACAATGCTGAGAGTACAGCACGTTGAGGCTACAGTGGCGTTGAAAGTGTCTACTGCCCTGAAGCAACACTGTTATTCTCCGAAGATGTGTATAGTAAGAATGTCAGAGTAGTGAAGTTCAGGGTATTTCCCCTTACTCTCCTGAGCCAACACTGTTATTCTCCGAAGATGTGTATAGTAAGATTGTCAGAGTAGTGAAGTTCAGGGTATTTCCCCTTACTCTCCTGAGCCAACACTGTTATTCTGCGAAGATGTGTATAGTAAGATTGTCAGAGTAGTGAAGTTCAGGGTATTTCCCCTTACTCTCCTGAGCCAACACTGTTTTTCTCCGAAGATGTGTATAGTAAGATTGTCAGAGTAGTGAAGTTCAGGGTATTTCCCCTTACTCTCCTGAGCCAACACTGTTCATACAGAGCACATGTAGATTGTCAAAATGGTGAAGTTCAGGATAAATGTCTTCCTCCCCCTCTCCCCTGGCCTTTTTTTTCTTCGAGCAAGGAAGTTCTTGAAACTAAGTTTGTTTCTAGTTTTATCGCTCAAAAAATTTTATCAAGTAAAAATCCACAATTAACTTAAGGAAAGAGAGGCCGGGGGAGGGGGAGTTGGGAGGGGGGGTTCGGAGTTACTCTCCGGGGGCCCAGGCTGTTGAAGGAGCCCGGGCAAGGGTCCTGTTTTTCCCCCAAAACATTTTTAGAATTTGGAACACTGGTGATGGGGTCTGGTTTAGCAGCAATTTAAATATGTAACTGCCACATTTGCAAGAAGAAATGTAAGAAATGGTGTTTTATATTGGTTACTAAAGTGTATAAAATAACGAAGGAATAACTCCATAAAAATCACGTATAAGTAAGTACATGTATATCAGTTACTTACTTTCCTTGTTTGGACAGGGGCTCGATAGTAGCTGAAGCCGGGGCCCCGTCCTGCCTCACCACGACCCTGACCTTGACCTGAGCATAAATAACAACGCTGTTATTGTGGTTTGTAAAATGATACAACATAATCGTTTACTCAGTGCTGTACTTGAGTACGGTGAATGTTATGATTCAGCTACAAGGGGAGAGAAAAAAACATTACTCATCATCCTGTGTTGCTGGTAACCACTTGTTTATCTCTTTTGAGCAGGCATTTTTTTTTTTGGTTGTTTTTTGCTTTATCCAAAAGTTTGTCACTTCTGCTCCTTCTTTTACACTACAGCGCTAAGCAATCAACAGTAGGTCGCGATGTTCTTACGTGAACCGCTATTTAAAGGCAGTGGTTCTCAACTTTTGTTAGGGCTACCCCAAACCAACAGAGATACACGTCCCACGACCCGTAAAAATATTTTGTTTAAATACTGAAATAACTAACAATTAACTAATACTTTTTAAACACTTTTAACATGACGCAATATTGCCACTAATCATGCTTTTTAAATACCTTTAACATGACGTAACATTGTCACTAATCGCAAAAAACTGATGTACTATGTCACTTACTAAACAATCCAACATTTTTCAATAAATTATGAAATACTCAAAATGCAGAGAGGAAAAAAAACTGACAAATACAATACTACAATAAATAACAGCACACGTTCTTGTTATTTTAATATTCCTAAATTCCTGAATTTTAAAGAAAGTTTAACGTATTATTTCTTTTTTCTTCCTTTATTTCTTGGTCTGTTCCAAGAATATCTTCTCCCGTCCATATCTTAGACTCCATGCAACTCTGCCTCTGACCTAAGGTTGGAAATAGCTGCTTGTTTTAGATCTGCGTGTGAGAAAATGTTTACACCAACATGATAAATTCTAATTTATATAATAAAATAACAAACATGATAAAATGGCTATACAGTGATTACATGCAGAAACACCCATGTACTTGATAAAATTACTAGAGAGTACTTACAAGCGGGAACACATCATCATCATCACCATCATCATCATCATCATCATCATGTGCCGTACCGATAGGGTTGACGGTCATGCATGTAGGTCTCAGTTCTTGATGTTTTCAGTTGGTGCCTTTTATTGTGTCATGTTTTTTTTCCTCTTAGTTTTCCCCTGTCTCCCTTCCCACGCAGAAAAACTCACGCGATAAACTGACTAGAAAATACTTAGGAAATAAAACACACATAAATGATTTATAAAGTGCTTACAAACAGAAACACAAACGCACACAGATAAAAGGAATCCAACCAGAATCAAAACGCATACCTGTACGGACTCCCTGTGACTGCGAACTGTTGTTCTTTGCAGCCGATGCTGTAGAGGTGTTGAGGCACAGCATCGTATCGACGTGGGAGCGGGTTATGGCGGCTATTTTTTTTAATACATCTAAAAAGCAATGAATGTCCAATGCTTCTTTAACAGAATCCACCACCATGGGAACTGTGGCGATCCCTGCTCCGTTAGCCAGACTAGAGCTGTTACTGGGGGTACCACGGAGAGGTGGGACAGGGTCTTTGTCAGCTATGGTTCGCTAACCCTGACGCTGGAATATCATCTGTGAGGCTGATTGCCTCATCGGACAAGCGCCTTCACCCCAAACGCATACAGATAAAATGATTGCAACAGGAAAGCTATACATGATAAAGTGATTATAAATTACTTACAAGCAGAAACAGTTGCACGCACATAATAACATGAGTATAAATTACTGACAAACATAAACACAAACACATACACATACATGATAAAATGAAAAAAAAACTACAAGCTAAAACACATACACATATTATATGGATGATTAAAACGGGAATTTTCTTTTTATACTTTAAGCTGAAATTCACTCAGCAAATCAGACTTCCAACATGAAAATATCTATATAACGGACACTATATATCTTTTCAGCGTATAATGAGACACGCCAGTCCAAAACGGCTATAAATTACTTACAGGCAGAAGCATATAAACACCACATTATAAAATGACTATAAATTACATACAAGCAGAACACATACAAATATGATTTGAGTCAGAAGTACAAACCAGGAATCACTCCCCGATCACAAGGAAGTTTTACAGGCTAAAAAAAAAATGGAAATGCGCAAGAACATGAAAACAGTGAGCAGTAGGGGGAAAATAGACACATGGAAATGCGCAAGAATATGACAACGTTGAGTAGTATTGGAAAAATAGACAAATGGAGATGCGCAAGAATATGACAACGTTGAGTAGTAGGGGAAAAATAGACAAATGGAGATGCGCAAGAATATGACAACGTTGAGTAGTATGGGAAAAATAGACAAATGGAGATGCGCAAGAATATGACAACGTTGAGTAGTAGGGGAAAAATAGACACATGGAAATGCGCAAGAACATGAAAACAGTGAGCAATAGGGGGGAAACAGACAAATGGAAATGCGCAAGAATATGATAACGTTGAGTAGTAGGATAAAGAATAGACAAATGGGAATGCGCAAGAACATGACAACGTTGAGTAGTAGGGGAAAAATAGACAAATGGAGATGTACAGGAATATGAAAACAGTGAACAGTAGGGAGGGAAATAGACACATGGAAATGCGCAAGAATATGACAACGATGAGTAGTAGGGGAAAAATAGACAAATGGAGATGCCCAAGAACATGACAACGTTGAGTAGTAGGGGAAAGAATAGACAAATGGGAATGCGCAGGAACATGACAACGTTGAGAACTAGGGGAAAATAGATAAATGGAAATGCGCAAGAACATGAAAACGGTTAGCGGTAGGGGGGAAATAGACAAATGGAAATCCACAAGAGCATGACAACGTTGAGTAGTAGGAGAAAAAATAGACAAATGGAAATGCACAAGAACATGAAAACGGTGAGCGGTTTGGGGGGGGGGGGAAACAGACAAATGGAAATGCGCAAGAATATGACAACGTTGAGTAGTAGGATAAAGAATAGACAAATGGGAATGCGCAAGAACATGACAACGTTGAGTAGTAGGGGGAAAATAGACAAATGGAGATGTACAGGAATATGAAAACAGTGAACAGTAGGGAGGGAAATAGACACATGGAAATGCGCAAGAATATGACAACGTTGAGTAGTAGGGGAAAAATAGACAAATGGAGATGCCCAAGAACATGACAACGTTGAGTAGTAGGGGAAAACCAGACAAACGGAAATGCGCAAGAATATGACAACGTTGAGTAGTAGGGGGGAAATAGACAAATAGAAATGCCAAGAACATAACAACGGTAAGCTGTAGGGGGAAATAGACAAACGGAAATGCGCAAGAACATGACAAGGGTGAGCATAGACAAATGGAAATGCCAAGAACATGACAGCGATGAATGATAGGGGAAAAAATAGACAAATGGAAATGCGCAGGAATATGAAAACGGTGAGCGGTAAAAGAAGGGGGGGGGGGGGGGTAGATAAATGGAAATACGCAAAAATGTGACATCGTTGAGTAGTAGGGGGAAAAATAGACAAATGGAAATGCGCAAGAACTTGAAAACAGTGAGCTTTAGGGGGAAAATAGTCAAATGGAAATGCGCAAGAATATGACAACGTTGAGTAGTAGGGGAAAGAATAGACAAATGGGAATGCGCAAGAATATGACAACGCTGAGTAGTAGGGGAAAGAATAGACAAATGGAAATGAGCAGGAACATGACAACGTTGAGAACTAGGGGAAAATAGACAAATGGAAATGCGCAAGAATATGAAAACGGTTAGCGGTAGGGGGGAAATAGACAAATGGAAATCCGCAAGAGCATGACAACGTTGAGTAGTAGGAGAAAAAATAGACAAATGGAAATGCGCAAGAACATGAAAACGGTGAGCGGTTTGGGGGGGGGGGGGGAATAGACAAATATAAATGCGCAAGAACATGACAACGTTGAGTAGTAGGGGGAAAATAGACAAATGGAAATGCAAAAGAATATGACAACGTTGAGTAGTATAGGGAATGTAGACAAATGGAAATCCCAAGAACATGACAACGGTGAGCGGTATGGGGAAAAAAATAGACTCCAACAACAGAAGCTGACATTGAAAGTAAATAATTGTTGACACTTTGATTATTAAATCATATAATTAAATCAAATAATTAAATATGAATCAAATAATTGAAGATAAACTTCGGAGTTATTGAAACTATGGCTTAGTTAAAGATAAACTTTAGAATTGTTAAAACTATGACTTAATTAAAGATAAACTTTAGAATAGTTGAAACTGTGGTTTAATTAAAGATACATTTTAGAATCGCTGAAACTGTGGCTTAATTAAAGATAAATTTTAGAATTGTTGAAACTGTGGCTTAATTAAAGATAAATTTTAAAATTGTTGAAACTGTGGCTTAATTAAAGATAAACTTTAGAATAGTTGAAACTGTGACTTAATTCAAGATAAACTTTAGAATAGTTGAAACTGTGGCTTAATTAAAGATAAACTTTAGAATTGTTGAAACTATGTCTTAATTGAAGATAGACTTTAGAATTGTTGAAACTGTGGCTTAATTAAAGATAAACTTTAGAATTGTTGAAAATGTGGCTTAATTAAAGATAAACTTTAAAATTGTTGAAACTGTGGCTTAATTAAAGATAAACTTTAGAATTGTTGAAACTGTGGCTTAATTAAAGATAAATTTTAGAATTGTTGAAACTGTGGCTTAATTAAAGATAAACTTTAGAATAGTTGAAACTGTGACTTAATTCAAGATAAACTTTAGAATAGTTGAAACTGTGGCTTAATTAAAGATAAACTTTAGAATTGTTGAAACTGTGGCTTAATTGAAGATAGACTTTAGAATTGTTGAAACTGTGGCTTAATTGAAGATAGACATTAGAATTGTTGAAACTGTGGCTTAATTAAAGATAAACTTTAGAATTGTTGAAACTGTGGCTTAATTAAAGATAAACTTTAGAATTGTTGAAACTGTGGCTTAATTAAAGATAAATTTTATAATTGTTGAAACTGTGGCTTAATTAAAGATAAACTTTAGAATAGTTGAAACTGTGAATTAATTCAAGATAAACTTTAGAATAGTTGAAACTGTGGCTTAATTAAAGATAAACTTTAGAATTGTTGAAACTATGGCTTAATTGAAGATAGACTTTAGAATTGTTGAAACTGTGGCTTAATTGAAGATAGACATTAGAATCGCTGAAACTGTGGCTTAATTAAAGATAAATTTTAGAATTGTTGAAACTGTGGCTTAATTAAAGATAAATTTTAAAATTGTTGAAACTGTGGCTTAATTAAAGATAAACTTTAGAATAGTTGAAACTGTGACTTAATTCAAGATAAACTTTAGAATAGTTGAAACTGTGGCTTAATTAAAGATAAACTTTAGAATTGTTGAAACTATGTCTTAATTGAAGATAGACTTTAGAATTGTTGAAACTGTGGCTTAATTAAAGATAAACTTTAGAATTGTTGAAAATGTGGCTTAATTAAAGATAAACTTTAAAATTGTTGAAACTGTGGCTTAATTAAAGATAACTTTAGAATTGTTGAAACTGTGGCTTAATTAAAGATAAATTTTAGAATTGTTGAAACTGTGGCTTAATTAAAGATAAACTTTAGAATAGTTGAAACTGTGACTTAATTCAAGATAAACTTTAGAATAGTTGAAACTGTGGCTTAATTAAAGATAAACTTTAGAATTGTTGAAACTGTGGCTTAATTGAAGATAGACTTTAGAATTGTTGAAACTGTGGCTTAATTGAAGATAGACATTAGAATTGTTGAAACTGTGGCTTAATTAAAGATAAACTTTAGAATTGTTGAAACTGTGGCTTAATTAAAGATAAACTTTAGAATTGTTGAAACTGTGGCTTAATTAAAGATAAATTTTATAATTGTTGAAACTGTGGCTTAATTAAAGATAAACTTTAGAATAGTTGAAACTGTGAATTAATTCAAGATAAACTTTAGAATAGTTGAAACTGTGGCTTAATTAAAGATAAACTTTAGAATTGTTGAAACTATGGCTTAATTGAAGATAGACTTTAGAATTGTTGAAACTGTGGCTTAATTGAAGATAGACATTAGAATTGTTGAAACTGTGGCTTAATTAAAGATAAACTTTAGAATTGTTGAAACTGTGGCTTAATTAAAGATAAACTTTAGAATTGTTGAAACTGTGGCTTAATTAAAGATAAACTTTAGAATTGTTGAAAATGTGGCTTAATTAAAGATAAACTTTAGAATTGTTGAAACTGTGGCTTAATTGAAGATAGACTTTAGAGTTTCTGAAACAACGACTTGAAGATAAACTTTAGATACCATTTTAGTGATAATGTGTTGAATAAATCATAAAGTGAATCTTAGGAAAGTGAATACATTATTATAATCTAGTGGTAATCTGATGACTTGAATATAATGAGATCTTTAGTGTTGACTAACTCTAATGAAAACTACGATAAGGCTAAGGGATGTGTGTTATGCATCCTGGTTCTTTGATTCATTGCAAAAGAGATGTTTATCCACAATGTTTGTCTTACCAGGATTAAGAATAATAAGTTATGAACATGGTTGCTTGTTTTGTCATTGACGTAATAATGAACTTGCATTTAAATATAAATACTTAGTCATTTTAAATGAGCATGCCACCCATATTCACTTTTTTCATACGAACGCATCTTTCTCTATTTCAAGTCCATCATGAGTCTGGTTATATGTTGCGTCTCATTTATATCTTTTAACTCCTCGTCAGTACGCCCAATCTCATATATACTTTCTAGCTCCTTGCCAGCACGACCAATCTCATATATACTTTCTAGCTCTTTGCCACCATGATCAATCTCATCTCGTATATTTTCTAGCTTCTTGCCACCACGACCAGTCTCACATATACTTTCTAGATCCTTGTCACCACGACCAATCTCATATATACTTTCTAGCTCCTTGCCACCGTGATCAATCTCATCTCATATATTTTTTAGCTTCTTGCCACCACGACCAGTCTCACATATACTTTCTAGCTCCTTGTCACCACGACCAATCTCATATATACTTTCTAGCTCCTTGCTACCATGACCAATCTCATCTCGTATATATTCTAGCTTCTTGCCACCACGAACAATCTCATATAAATCTAGCTCCTTGCCAGCACGACAGTCTCACATATGTCCACACTTTACACCCAAAAAATCGAAATAATACATCACGTACTTTTAATGTGGAAATCTATTTCTGGCTTATTTATTTGCCTCAACTTTTCCAAAAGATATTTCGTACTGTGATTTTTCTTTGAGAAAAGGAGAGGTAAGGTAAGAGAAAATGAGAGGTAAGGTAAGAGAAGGAAGAGCAACTGACTTCGTATAATGCATCTTGTAACGCATAGAGTTTAACCTTTCTAGATGATTCTTCTCGTCTTTGTATACTTTTTTTTAATATTGCGAAGAATGGGAATGGAATAGAAACGTGTGGTAACAATCATCAAAACTGTGCTCACGCTTATGAGTCAGCCACTGACATATCAACCTGTCTCGTGAAAATGACTGCATGAGAGCAGTTGTCCCGGCACTCTCCTATCACATCTGTGTAATATTAACCCGATACTTGTTTTGTAAATGACTTCAGCGATTTGCAAATGATTTTGTTTTTCACTGCAGATCTCTTTACAACCACCACCAACACCATCAACATCACTGCTGTTATATCATCAGTTGTGTAGGGCAATTCTGCTCACTTTATTGCACATTCTGCTGCTCATAGTTATACAGTCAGTCGGGCTGACCAAAAGTAGCTACAAAATGTGTTCTATAATAAACCACGAAAAACTATAAAACCACGGCTAGTCATCAGTTTTCTTTTCCTTTTATCATAATGTGTTTTCTATTACTTCAAATTAACAGCCCAGTATCAGAATCATACATATATACAACATGTATTAACATACGTACGTTTACAGTGGGGATTAATTTTTTCCTGGTACTTCCACACCATTATTCATTACTAATTAATAATGGAGATACAATAAGGGAAATTAAAAGGAGGACATCTATCGCTCTTCAAAAAAAAAAAAAAAACAACTAAAGCAGCTGTGGAGAGGACCAGACAGAACTACAAAAATAAGATTTTTAAGGGCATGCATCTTTCCTATCGCAACATATGCCTGTGAGACCCGGACACTTAGCAAAACAGCTGAAAAACACAAAAATGCCTTTGAATGTAAATGCTACAGAAGAGTTATTCAAATATCATGGACACAAAAAAGAACAAATATATCCATACGACAAGAACTTAATATTGAAGACTGCTGGCTAGTAAAGAAGATTATACAGAAGAAACTTAAATATTTTGGACACATTAAACGCCTTGATAATTTAGAGAAGACCATCTTGGAAGGATACATAATGGGAAAAAGTAAAAGAGGAAGACCACGGTGAAGATGACTGCAAGACATCATTGACAATCTGCAAATGGATCAGTCAGCACCAGGGCATCTTGCTTACAACCGAGAGGTCTACAGGATAGATGTTAGGGAGCCAAAGTTCTGCAAGGGACATGCAGATGACTGACTGACTCCCACACCAAAAAGGGCCCAGGGTTCCACCCAGCCTCTAAAAATTGGTATCAGAGAAATCTGAGAAATGCGGCCAAGCGTGAAACTGACCTCATCAGACTTTCATGTGCTGAAGGTCTTGAAAATACGGGACTAACACTGTATCCCCAGTGTGCCTTACTTTCATGGAAACGGGGATTTTACCTTTTTTTTCATTTTAGCTTAATTTCATTCACAACATCAGACTTCCAACATGAAAATGTCTACATAACAGACACTTTTATATTTATATTTCAGCGTCACATGGGACACGCCAATCCAAAATATAGTTGGGCACAGAATCGCACTACCCGACCGTTACTTGTCGGAAAATCTAAACTTGAAGGACATTCTTGCCATGAGGTCTGGCCTGGCAGGTATGGAGATCGTCCCGATGGCCAAACCCTACACTGCGGAGAGGCTTGTCTCGTGAGTACTACGGGAAGTTCTAATTTAATCACTGAATCACTGCGTCATTATGTCATGTTTTTAAATTTTATAATCAATTACAACAACAAAAAATACAGTCTAAACTAGTGTTGAGAAAGGAGTAATCCAGAAAGAGAGAGAGAGAGAGAGAGAGAGAGAGGGAGAGAGAGAGGGAGAGAGAGAGAGAGAAAAGAGAGAGAGGGAGAGAGAATTTTAAAAAAACGGAAAAGTTTAACTAAGGACAGAAGAAATGATAAATATTTACAGGATTTTGTTCTTCAGCATCGTCACTATCGTAAGCTATAAATATTATGATCAATAACATTTTAGTATCAGAAGTGGTACAGAGTAGTACGTGTTCCTGTTTTCACAGAACGAGTTCTCCTCATTTATTCTCTTCTCTTACTTTGTGCTCCGTATGCCACTGCGCCTTGGTTCACGAATTTTCTTCCAAATAATTTTTGTCTGAATTACCTGACGTCTTGAATTTCTATGTCAAAAACTTAACTTTCTTCACTCATTATTCGCTCATTTTGCCACATCGCTTTTTACTGTCTTCTGCAGTATGACTATTCTTAGTTTGTCTTCAGAATATGAATATTTATTTCCTCGTTTTATTTACTTATTTGTTTATTGTTCCTCTAAGTTATTTTTTTTAATCAGTGGTGGCAATGTAAACTTATTTTTGTGATTGTGAGTTCACGGCATTTAAACCTGAAGTACTGAATCTCAAAACGGAGCTAACAAGCACAGACAGACAGACAGACAGACAGACAGACAGACAGACAGACAGATAGATAGATAGAGAAAGCAGTCACCTTGGGCTTCTTGTATTTCTTCTATTTTTATGCTGAAAAGATTAATTCCAGTCTGACGTTCGTGACCATAACGCAGCTTACAAAGTCATTTAAGATCGCCCAGTTCTCTCATCTCCGTGATCAAGGAGGATCTGGCTGTTTTGCTCACTGACATCCCTACTCCCAAAGACATCTACTACAATATTAGAAGGAAACATTGTGCCTTCCGTTAGAGCTTCCACACTCAGGGACAAATGATATTTACAAAATAAAACCAACAGCGGCTTCATTGTATGAGGATAATAATTTCAGGGTATAATCTGCTTAGACGCAATGGAGTTCAATAGCGTATAAAATGTGTATTGATTCAAGGTTTTTAGTCATAAAGTAATATTTGGGTATTATCCGTTTCTGTGGTAATAAATAATACACGAAACACAAACATAAATGCCAGATTGTTGTCGGCCAAAGAGAAATATCTGCGTGACTTTATTCTCAGATATGTCTTAAAGTTTTCTTGGTTGAGTATTAATCTATAATTCTCAGTATATATGGCTCCACGCTGAATAAAAGATTCCATTTAGGAAATTCATCTCTCTGAAAGAGCTGTAAGCACGATCCCCATCTTTCCAACAAGCACGTACTCTGCAAACCCTGAGTGTCTGACGCTCAACTCCTACAACAGATTCCATCTTCTCATTCTCCCAAAAAGCAATAATAATTACTACCTCGCTTCTGAACACACTTCAGCTTAATGAACTAATCAATAACTCAGTAGGAAATCAGAAGACTAAACGATAATAATAAAGTGAAATAAACTAACAGACATTTGAAACGGCAAGTGATGTACTTATGAAGTACCTAAAGTCCATAATGAGGTGTGCAGTTCAGTTATACAAAAAGATAGAAAAAGGAAGGAAAGAGTACAGAAATAACTACAGTAAGAGAAAACAAGCTATCAAGTGGAACACAACAGGCCAAAGAAAAAGAGGTAGACCGCGTGAAACTCTGAAGAGGACATTGTTAAGAGAGGCCAAATTAACGGGCATAAAATCCCTTTATGAGGTTGAAAGACTCGCCGAAGACAGAAAAAATTGGCGAACTACTTTGCGAGCCCTAAGTGACGTTTAACGGCACAGGAAGGATATAAGATATAAGATATTAAGAGAATACACAGAAATTAAAAACATATAATAGCAGTCCTATATTTCGGCAGCATAACAGAACATAAACGACAAAAAACGATAAATACGTGCAAAAAACAGAAATTATCTATCAGAATCATCCAGGTAAGAAAGTTGGTACAACATTTTGTGACGACAAAATCATTTTAACAAAATTTGAACTGATACTGTTTGTTTTCACTACTATGCTCATATTATTACCTAATATTGCAGTTTCTATAATCTATATTCAAGCTCTTCAGGATATCGTGGTTCGTGAAAGTAAAAGAAAAAGTCTAAGCCTGAACAAAAAGAAGACTGAAGTAATGGTCTTGTCGAAAAAAAGAATACCACCAAAATGTAGCATTACCATCGATGGCACATAACTGAAAAAAGTTGATAAATTCAAGTACTTAGGAACAATTATAACAACTGATGGGAAATGTCACAATGAAATAAAAAGCAGACGCGCTCAGCCCAAATCAGCGTTCCAGAAAATGAGACATATCTTGTGCAACAGATCCATATAAATGGAAACAAGATTCCGAGTACTTAAATGTTACATCGAGCCAATTTTGTTTTATGAGTATGAAGCATGGTCCATGAATAAGAGAGTACAGCAAGAAATGGAGGCCATGGAAATGTGGTTTATAAAAAGGATGTTGAAGATACCAAGGACAGCTAAGAAAACCAACGAAAACAAACTTAAGATTGGCTGGAGTTAAAAGGCAAATTGCAGCAAAAATCAGAGGCAGACAAGTAAGATTTATAGGACATTTTCTGAGAAAAGGAAAATTGGAACACACTGTGGCAATTGGAAAAACTGAGGGAAGAAGAGACAGAGGAAGACAGATAGAGAGAAGTTACTGGATGGGCTGTCAGTGTGGCTAGGAAGAAAGTCACCGGTGGATTTCATAACCAACGCAAAAGACAGGGAATTGAGGAGAGAAATGATCGCCTACGCCACACGGCACGGCATTTGATTGATTGATATTCTTTTAACCGAACTATACATCTCTGTCAGCCTCTGCTAGTACTATCTTCATCGCAATCGTCATCACGTTTATTTTCCAACCGCAGTATGCTATAGGGCAGTGTTATTCAACTTTTCTTGTCGTATTTCCAGATATAATTTAGCTTTAAACGACTACTGACTGGTATATTTACTGATGTATTGTTAACGCGCTCAGATTGATAGGCAGAGAGGAGGACTTCGAGGGCAGTGAATCTACATCGAACTTCAGACTGAAAGAGCTGGGAACACAGACTGGCACGACCAGAAAGGAGAGGCGTACTGGACATGCGAGACAACTGTCAGCCAACACGGGAGATGTACTATAAACCACAGGACGCTGATGGATATGTTGAGAAAAGGGGAGTGGGGGGGATCTGAGCACCTGTGGACATGTCCAGAGAGCAATTATTATGACCAAAACTATAACGCCCACCCCACCCCCAATGATAATAATACATATTGGCATTTTTTATACGTACCCAGTTACGTGTCATTTCGTACCCCTACTTGGAATAAATAAACAGTCAATTATTTACACTGAGAGAACGAGAGAGAGAGAGAGAGAGAGAGAGAGAGAGAGAAAGCTTTCTCTCAAGCGAGCTGGAAACAGAAAGAAAGTTAAAGAAAAAGTTCTTTATATCAATTCTCATTGGACTAATATGTTCCAGAAACCTACGCTACGCTCCTCGTGTTGGCGGTTTCCGAGACAACTTTGTCTACAACGAAGTGCTCTTTTCGTTGCTCACCGAGGTTTTTCAGGTCCTCGGCAAGGACACATGGCAGAATCTCATTCGACGCCACATTCTGGAGGTTAGTTCTAAACGAAACTGCGTCTTTATAACTTGATATGGTTCCTATGGTAGAATTCCAGTCGGATCATTTCTTCGAGTAGTAAGATAACATAAAGACATTGTTCAGTGTCATTTCAGTACTGAATGATGGCGACACTAAATGTCCTGTCTGTTTTGTCTTTCTTGCCTGGAAAGCTGCCTTCTGCGCATCTTTTGATCTGTGTCTTAACCCTTTCTAGCATTTCTTTTTCTTTTATCTGTCTTGTTGCTCCAGATTATTGTAAGTACTATTTTGCCTTTCAATGTACCAAAAATGTTCGTGTTGTGTTGTTCTAATGTATCCATACACCATTCCTACGAGGGTCATACCGAAAGTCGTGAGCAATTTTTTGTAAAAATCAGAATTTATAGATAGAGAAAATATAAATGTATCACTTTATCTGCATCCTTTGTACTTCATGTAAAGGTCACATGACGTCACCATCATGTGTCACGTGACCACGCGGAGCAGAAACAAAATGGCGGGTGCAAAAGTTTCGTTTCGCCAACGTGCTGTTATTGAGTTCCTCGTTAAAGAGGAAATACCCGCTGCTGAAATTCACCAAAGACTTCAACTTGCTTATGGAGATGTGTGTATGGGTGCTAGCAGTGTTAGGAGTGAGTGAAACATTTCAAAAATGGAAATACGAGCATCCAAGATATGCCTCGCAGCGGTCGCCCTCGAACTGCCTCCACTGAACGCAACGTGGAAAGGGTTAACGACATCATTAAAGAAGACAGACGTGTTACAGTATCTTAAATCGCTATAAATCTTGAAATAGGACACAATACAGTACAGGAAATTATTGAAACACTAGGCTATAGAAAAGTTTGAGCCCGCGGGGTCCCACAGGAGAGAACGTCCAGAAAGCAGTGCCGTCAGTCAGCTGGAACGGAATTCAACCGTGACTGTATTTTCAAACTTGCAGAGCGATGAGGAAAAATGTGTGCAGAGAAATGGAGATTATGTTAAACAGTAAAGAAACGGATGCAGTTAATGTGATACATTTATATTTTCTCTATCTGTAAATTCTGATTTTTAAAAATATTTTGCTCACGACTTTCGGTATGACTCTCGTACATTAATTATCAATTTTCCCATTGTCTTCTTTTCTTCCCATGAATTCCCCGGCCATAAATTTTGTGACCCAAACAACTGTTAATCCAAACTTTAATGGTCTCGATTATTTTGTCAATTTTTTTAATGTAGCAGTATACAAGTACATATGTCATTCAAAAGTTATATACACAAAAAAACCAAGTGATTATTCAATTCAAATGTAATATCCACTCTCATTTATGCATGTGAAGGCTGGAAAACAACTAAAGAAACAGACAAGAAATTAGACTCTTTTGAAAACAAATGCCTAAGAGAAAACATTCGGTCTAAAGTAGAACGAATTCAAGAACAATATAGAGGAAAGACAGATGAGCAAACAACAACCTGTCTCATGAATGATCATAAAAAGAGATTGACATATACTGTCCAAAAAAGAAACGCATAGCTACTGATGACCTAATTTTAGCCATAACTTTGATATTCCATAGCTTTTTAAAGTGAATGAATAAAATTTTCAAAATCCACACAGTAATACCTAAGGGTTTGAATACTCACTTGACAGTTTCTTGCATGTGTGTGACGAGAATTTGTTGGTCCCAGGGGTTCTCAAGTTAGTATGGTGTGTGACCCCCGCTTGCATCAATCAGCGACTGGCATCTCCTGGGCATAGATGCGATCAGATGTTTGATGTGCGCCTGTGGGATGGCTGCCCACTCTTCCTGGAGTGCCTACCACAGATCACGACGATTGGCTGGAGAAACGTTTCGGCGACAAACACGTCTTTGCAGCTCATCCCATAGGTGCTCGATCGGATTCATGTCTGGAGACAGGGATGGCCAGGGAAGGGTGAGAATGTTGTTGGCAGTCAGGATCTGTGTGGTGAACCGTGCAGAATGGGGTCTGGCGTTGTCCTGTTGAAACACAGATCTTTGCGCAGCCAAAAATGGAAGGGCATGGGGTCGAAGAATTCCATTGACGTATCGATGCGCATTCAAGCCCCCTTCAATCTGCACCAATGGACTCCTTCCGTTGAAATTGATCATTCCCAATACCATTATACCTCCACCACCGTGGGGTGGAGCTTCATCAACGCAATTTTGGGCAAAACGTTCATTTGGCCTATGGTAGACCCTTCTCCGCATATCATGGTGATGCAACAAAACGGAAGATTCGTCACTAAGCCAGAAACGTCTCATTGATTGTCAGTTGTCCAGGACCGATGCTGGTTGGCCCAAACAAGTCGATTTTGGCGATGGCGTTTCGTTAAGACAGAACCTCGGTGAGGTTGTCGTGCAATCAGTCCAGCAGTCTATTCCGGACAGTTTAAACAGACACACGACGTCCTGCAAGCAATGACTGGGCACTTGAGGCAACTGTTGTAAACTTGTTTCTGAGGTAATGAACCAGAATAAAGCGATCATCAGCTGCTGTTGTCACCCGTGGTCGTCCACTGCGGTACCGGTCTTCAGCTGAGCCAGTGGCTTGAAAACGGTGCCAAATCCGACTGATAGTACCCTGCTGCACGTTTAAATGCCTGGCAACCTGACTTTGACTTTCGCCTGCTTGCAGGCGACCAATAGCAATGTTTCGTAAATTTTGCGAAAGACGCGCCATAATTGTCTGCTTGAAAGTTAACTGAATTTTTTGTGTAACCTCGTCCTTTTATAAGGTTTCATTTGCATGGGAAGTGAGTTGTGCTCACCACAAAAGTCATGACTTTTCGGTAAACGCAATGTGAGTTATGGTTTAAAAAAAACGTGTTTAGCAAGGGTAGCTACTGCGTTCTGACTATACACGAGAAAAGCAAAATTCACGCTAAATCATGGACCTGATATCTTGGTGACAATTTTTGGTTTGGTTTGAAATACCCGGGGAAAAAATTGTTGTCATAACATATAAAAAATGAAGCTATGCGTTTCTTTTTTGGATTGTGTATGTCAGTCACGTTCATGAGAAAAAACAGTCATCTTGTAGTTTATCTGACCTGTGGTCAGCTACGTAGTATCAGAATGATGCCCATCTTCATGATTACAAGTTTCCTGAAAGCTTTAGTGCCACCTTTTGATGCCATTGTTGGTTCAGTGCTGATCCTGCAGTGTTTTTTGTTAAATGTTCCACACTTCCACAGCATAAATTCTGTGGCCAAATGTAATTTTCTGCAACTGATATTCAAGTTCCTTCACATTCATTCATTCATTTGAATGTCCCTTGCGGAACTTTGCCTCCCTAACAGCTCTCATGTAGGCCTCTCAGTTGTGAGAAAGATGGCCTGCTGCTGCTGCATCAATTTGTAGATCCGCAACGATGTCTTGCACCCATCTTCACATTGGTCTTCCTCTCTTTCTTTTTCCCATTATATATCCTTTCAAGACGGCCTTCTCTAGATTATCATTATGTTTAATGTGTCCAGAATATTTAAGTTTTCTCCTCTTTACTAGCCAGTCTTCTCCAATATTAAGTTCTTGTAGTATGGATATATTTGTTCTTTTTTGTGTCCATGATATTCTGTAGCATTTACATTCAAAGGCATTTATGTGTTTCTCAGCTGTTTTGTTAAGTGTCCAGGTCTCACAGGCATATGTTGCGATGGGAAAGATGAATGCCCTTAAAAATCGGATTTTTGTACTTCTGTCTGTTCCTCTCCACAGATCCTTTAGTTGTTTTACTTTCTGAAGAGCGATAGATGTCCTCCTTTTAATGTCCCTCATTGTATCTCCATTATTATTTAGTAGTGATCCAAGGTATTCAAAACTCTCCACTTCTTCCAGTTTTTCCTCATTGATACATATTTCAGCTGCATTGTTTGTTTCGTCAGTTGTCATCAATTTAGCTTTTCCTTGCATTACTCTTCGCTGTTCTTACGGACTGACATAATTAGTTTTTCCATTATTTTTTTGTGTTGTGGACAGTAATACTGTGTCATCAGCATATCTGATCTCTGGTATTTCATAGCCTCCAGTTGTTATGGCATCGTAATATTCTTTGTCTACATCTTCTCTAACATTCCTCATTATATTTTCAGTATACAAGTTAAATAAGTAAGGTGACAATATGCACCCCTGGCGGACCTTTTGTTTTATGTCAAACCAAGTTGTTGTTTCACTATTTATTCTTACTGCTGCTTGTTGGTCTAGATACGGCAGTGATGTTAAATGTATCAAATGTGTTGGAAATCCCATTTTTTTCCATTATTTCTGGTGTTGTACACAATCAAGTGCCTTTGAGTAGTCTATAAAAGATAAATATAGATTCACATTAAACTCTCTGCATTTCTCTATTATTAATCTTAGATTGAATATATGATCTCTTGATCCTCTTCCTTGCCTGAAACCAGCTTGGACCATATTGACTTCTTCTTCTATTCTTACGAAGTCTACCCATTATGATTTTTAACAGAATTTTACTGGCATGACTAATCAGGGCAACAGTTCTGTAGTTTGTGCATAATTTCAGGTTACCCTTTTTTGACAGTGGTATGAGTACAGTTCTTTTCTATTCTTTTGGCCAAATACCTGAATGCCATATCTTTTTACATAGTGCATGATAGATTGTTGCACATTCCTTTCCTCTTGCTTTAATAAGTTCAGCTGTTATCTCATCACATCCTGGTGATTTACCATTTTTCAGATTCTTTATTGCCCATAAAACTTCTTCCATTGTCGGTTCGGGTTCTTTCTCCTCCAATAATAATTCATACTGTTGATTTCTGCTTTCACAGTCAGTTGTGTCATACATTCCTCTGCAATATTCCTTCCATCCTTCTAGAATTTCCTCTGTCTCTGTCAAGGTAATTCCCCATCTCATAACAAATTACATTTAGCTTAAGTGTGACATTTCTTGTCAATGTCTTCATTTCTTAAAAATTTCACTATCTTTTCCACACTTCTGATGTCCTTCTATTCTTTCACAACAGTCTTGTATGTATTGTTTTTTTGTCTTTTCATATGTTTCTTCATACTTCTTTTCTTAAAGATTTATATTCCTCTTTGTTGTTGTTTGTCACTTTCTATTGCGTCTTCATTTCTCTACGTTGTTTTATCACTTCTAGTGTACCTGCTGTAATCTATCCATTCTTTTGTGCTTTCTTTACTGGAACTATGTCTTTAGCTGTTGTTATTAAGACATCTCTGCCCTGCTTAGCCAATTCATCTGGTGTCATCTCCTCCTGTACAGTCATCAGGATTTCAAAACAGTTCTTCACTTCTATACCGTATTGTTCTGGTATTTTTGTAAGATCAAAGCGGAATGGTCTTGATCCCATAACTGTCTTTTTTATCTTTATCTTCATGTCTGCTATTAATAACTCATGGTCCGTGTCACAATCAGCACCTGGTAAAGTTTTTGCTGATGTTATACTTGATCTCCACTTTCTTTGCACTAAAATGTAATCTATTTGATTCTTGGTTTTCCCATCAGGTGATATTCATGTGTAAAGTCTTTTTGGATGTTGTTTAAAAAGTGTGTTAGCAATCATTAGCTCATTGTTCATGCAAAACACCATTAGATTGTTACCTGCCTCATTTCTATGTCCTATGCTAAATTTCCCTACAATATGTCCTTCATCTTCTGTTCTTTCCGTACCAATTTTTACATTAAAATCCTCCATTATTAATACAGTATCATTTTTTAGTACCTGGTCTATCATCATTTGCAGTGTGTTTCTTCTACTTCCTCTTCTTCTGCTGCTGATGTAGGTGCATATATCTGGATGATTGTTACATTTCTAGGAGTGCCCTAAGTCTGATAGTGAGAATTCTATCACTTACTGGATTGTAACCTAGTAATGCTTTTGGTGCTGATTTGTCCAAGTAAAAAGCCACTCCATTCTTCCCTCCTAATTCTCCACCAGAGTATATAAAAATATCATCATTCTCGCTCTTGAAGTGTCCTGATCCTTTCCATCAATGTTTGCAGATTCCCAAAATGTGTATCCCCGTTCTTTTCATCTCGTCACTTATTATTTGATACTTTCCCTCATACATACTTCTTACATTCCATATTCCTGCTCTTATTTTTCTTGTTAGTTTGATGCAGGGGTTTTCCTTGGTAACACCGTCAGGATTTTGTCCGACATCACAATTACTAGTACTGACCTCTGCCTCACACTCTTCCCCAGTGTTAGATCTATCCAGCCAGGGGGCCTCACCACCAGATCTTTTTCCTATTTGATTTTCCATGTTGCTGTTTGGGTTTTTTAGTATATTTCCAGATGATAGCTTACCATTGCTTTTCTTGCAGCAGTGACTGTACTAGTCAGTGATCGTAGCTTTTGTTCCTACATTGAGATCATCTGCCAATCATCATAGAATGGTGACCATAACCAATATTATCTGTTGGCTGCTGTCCCATTCCATCCACCACCTGCTCCCATGGCTTCACGTCACCCTGATCGGGGGGCTATATGGGTACTCCACCTTGCCTAAGGGTGTCCCATAATATTATATTAAAAATCCTATACCCCAACCACATTCATCTGTTCTATCAAAATCCTCTACCCCAACTACCTTTATCTGTTCTACCCACCTTTATGTCAGTTTGACAACCACTGTATCACTCTTTTGCTTGTCTCTTTGCTCCACCATTTCTTTATGTTATAACAACCAATCATATTGGTATCTCACCATCAAAGTGATGGTGAATTTCAAAATTCATAAAATGTCACAACACACTCTCTCAGACACAGCTTTCTATAAGTCACAGCCAAGTGCACCTTCTTTATGTTCTTATTTAGTATCTGTCATATGCATAAATTTAGATTTTTTTTTTCTTTTCATATAAGCCAAAACATTACAGCTGTATAATGAATAAAGCTGTTCCTTTTTTTTTCAGTACTCAATTAATGTTGTTATAACAACTTCACTGCAGTGGGTTTTATATATTTATATCCAAAAACCATTTAAGTATTTAACTTGGCCTAATTAAAATAATATTCTGGTATATTTACAGCATTATGCTGCATTTCTTTTCTGCTAAAGTCTGTAATTATCATTATCTTCTACTAGCCTTTACACATGAAATCCACAACATTCATTGGCACTTCACAATTTACTAACAACCCAGATTTGGTCAAGGGCACTGAATACTATGGTTCAAAGCCATATACCCTGGATAATTCTGTTTACAGGTTAGTGAATTCCTCCACTGGAAGCAGAGATGAGGGGTGGCAGGTTTGTGAACATGTTATAATTTTACCTGGATTAAAAGTATTTGTAAGAGTCCCTTTTCTTTCATTTAAATTCCAGTGTGGCAATTATTTTCATTAAAGATTTTTAGCTGCACACATGATATATTTATGAATCAACATTTAATGGAGACAGATGGCATCTGTGTCATGTCATGCATTGACCGTTAACAATGGAAAAGCATAAAGCTCTGACAGAAAGATAAAATTAGGTCAATGCAGAGCAGACAGTTTTGCAAATAATGGGGAGAAAGAGAAGGGTAAAGGAACAAAAATTAATTAATATTTAAATTTAAAAAATATTTTTGTGAACGAAAAAAAGATCCATTTAATCTTGTTAATATGTATATATAATATGTATATTAACTAAGTAGTTAAAAACTGTGGTTATTACATCATCATAAAGCAAATTTTGTTGTCACAAATAACTGAATCCTATGTTTTTACTGCCATTTTGTCTATGCTGTTCTTGACCAGGCTTTCTTTTATACATAATATTATTTATTTCATGACTCTTTTCATTCTCAGCTTTATAAAACTACTGAGCACATTTTCACCTGATTCTGTTCACTTTTAGCATTTTAACAAGCCATATTTGATGACTTAAGAAAACAAATAGCAAATTACACATACATTTATGAGTTATATAAGACAGAAGAAGACAGACACTCAGCCATTCGTTGTTCAGTCACTTTAATAGTTAAATCATTCTAACATGGTCATCCTAAAAGTGGCTTAGAGCTTGTGGCTCCTGCAGCTTCTCTGTGCACAACAGCAGAAGACATGTCTAAGTGGCACCACTTCCTTCTAGCTGGTGGACAGATAGGAAGTAACAAACTCATCAGAAAAGAAGCCTTGGAAATGACATATGCAGCTATACAGGTATGTATGTGTGAAACATGAGAATAAGATGTAGGGCATACATTTATACAAATTTATGGTTAATGGTATCCTTAAGTCTGAAAAACAAATTTGTGCTGTATATAAGATTTTTCATTCTTCATGATGTTCTGTACAACTGCTTGCTCATTATTTGTATATGTAAATGACATGAAGTTATTAAATCTAAATGAATTTGAATGATTAGTCTGTTTACAAGGATATTTCAGAGCTGAAACATAAAGACACATGAGAGATAGTTTAAATATACATTTTTCATTTTGTTGTCAGAGAGTTATAAAAATGTGTGTCTCATTCAGTCAGTCAGTCATTTGCATGTCCCTTGGGAACTGCCTCTCTAACAGCTCTCCTGTAGGCCTGTCGGTTGTAAGCAAGATGCCCTGCTGCTGATGAATCCATTTGCAGATTATCAATGATGTCTTGCAGCCATCTTTGCCTTGGTCTTCCTCTCTTTCTTTTATGTACCCTTCCAAGACAGTCTTGATGTTTAATGTGTCCAAAATATTTAAGTTTTCTCTGTTTAATCCTCTTTACTAGCCAGGCTTCTTCAATATTAAGTTCTTATAGTATGGATATATTTGTTTTGTGTGTGTGTGTGTGTGAGTGAGTGAGTGAGTGAGTGAGTGAGTGAATGAGTGAGTGAGTGAGTGAGTGAGTGAGTGAGTGAGTGAGTGAGTGAGTGAGTGAGTGAGAGAGAGAGAGTGTGTGTGTGTGTGTGTGTGTGTGAGAGAGAGAGAGAGAGAGAGAGAGTGAGATGTCTGCTTTTGTATATCTCATTATAGAAGTTAAAACATTCACTTTTACTGGAATCTGAGATTATAATTCTTAGATCAAAATTGATACTCTTCTTCATTACCTTCTGTCACCCTCAAACTGCAAGCATGATGCTCTTTGTAGCGAGTGTGGTGAAGTTGTTGAAGATCAGCATCATATTGGGTTTGGAGTGGGTTATGATGGTTGTTTTAAGTCCTTTAGTGGAGCTAAAATGCATGGGATGTAGAATACTTCTTTAGCAGACTCCACTGCCATAGGGACCATGGTGACCACAGCCCCATTAGCTATGCTGTCTGTTATTGAGGGTACCAGCGAAAAGGTGGGACAGAGTCTTGGTCAACTATGGTTCACCAGCCCTAATGCTTGCATGTTAACTATGGATTGCTGGCTGCCAGATCAGACACCATCTTCACCCCCTATGTTAGGGAATATGTACTAATCACACTGTTTGCTCTGAAAAAGTTTTGCATTTATGAAAACATTTTCACAGTGGAGAGCATGTGTTGTTAAGAGTTGCATGGCAAGCTTTCCTCTACTTGATGAGAAGATCAGTGGGGCAGATTCCTTATATGACTGAGCATCATTGGCCATCTTGATGTATTAGAAACCATTTTTTTTTTCATTGCCTGGGGGAGACAAAGCACTTTCCCCTTCCTGGATGGTTTCTTTCAAAACCAGATGTGGAAAATTGTTTGACTGAAGAGCTTATTTAACTCCAAGACATTCAAGAGTCAAAACATAGCTTGAAGCTTTACCAACAACTGGCTTCTGGTTCAAATATCTGGTAGCTTAACTCACACTACAAAGGCACCACTATATCAAATTATTTCCTTCCCAACAACATATCTCTGTGAACAAGACTTCTCTGCATTAACAGCTCTGAAAACCAAATATGTCTTGCATTGTCAAAGATATACTCATAAATGAAATTTGGTTGACAAGAAGCAACAACGATAGTCACACACTGAATAGCACAAATGGTAATATTTTGTTTTTATTTTTCAACATGTTCATGCTTTTTATTCATTTAATATTTTGTGTGGAAACAACAAAGTTTTGTGATTTTCAAAATGCTTAGTTATTTTCCTAAGTTACTTCATAGCCTTTACTCCTTTAAGTCTTTTTTTATTAAAAATTTTTTATACATTTAATATTTTTTAATTCATTGTTCCAATACTCCTTTGAAAAGTCTCTCGCTTGCTTCTTAAACATATCCTTTAATATTTTAAGTGCATGAGCTTGATTTAAAAAATCTTAGCATCATCTAGGTTCTATTAATTGCTTTATTTATAAAGAGTTGCTCTCAGGCCAGAAGGGTGTCCACAGCCAAAACTGTTTAAGAACCGCTATTTTAGTGTGAAAGACAATCTGCTTACTAATAAAAATAATAGTCATATAAAAACCCATGGCTGATTTATCTACATTTCTGTGTACATGTTGTGAAGGGCACAGAGGAGATTATACATTTGAAAATTCATCTTTCAGTGATAACCATTGTCTTAAAAATTAGTTATAATGAATGAGAAGAAGATTAAATTGCAGTCTCTGCTGCATTACTGATCTGTATAAAAAGTCTGGTGTGTAATGTATTATTTATCCACATTACAAATTTGTTTGTGATGTATTCTTACATCCTTTAACATCCTTCCCGTGCTGTTAAATATCACATAGGGCTCGCATGGTAGGCTGCCAAGATTTCCTGTTTTCAGCAAGCTTTTCAACCTCATCAAGGGATGTTATTCCCATTAAGCTGGCCTCTCTTAACAATGTCCTCTTCAGAGTTTCACATGGTCGACCTCCTTTTCTTCGGCCTGTTGTGTTTCACTTGATAGCTTGTTTTTGGACTGTTTCTTCTCATGACGTGATTGACATACGTCCATCTTCTTTTTCTGATCACCCATGAGACAGGTTGTTGTTTGCTCATCTATTTTATCTCTGTGTTTTATCTCTTAAATTTGTTCCACTTTATACAGAGTATTTTCCTCAACCATTTGTTTTCAAAAGAGTCTAATTTCTTGTCTATTTCTTTAGTTGTTTTCCAGCTTTCACATGCATAAATGAGAGTGGATATTACATTTGAATTGAATAATCTTAACTTGGTTTTTGTTCTTATAACTTTTGAATGCCATTATGTTCTCAAGATTCTTGAAGGTCAATGCTGCTTTTGCAATTTAAATTCTAACTTCCTTTCTGGTGTCACAATCTCGGTCTATCTAGCTGCCGAGATATGCAAATTGGTTTACTTCTTCAGTAGTTGTTCTTTCTATGTATATTTTTCCTTCATGGTTAATGGGAAGTTTCAGTATTTTTGTTTTTTCCTTGTTAATTTCAAGTCCTATTTTACTAGCCATTGAAGACAGGCTATCTGTTTTTTCTTGCATTGATTTCACATTGTCACTGATAAGAGTTATGTCATCTGCAAAATCAAGATCTTCCAGTTGGGTCTCATGTACCCAATCAATGCCCATTTTACCTGTGCAGCATTTTTTCATTATGAAGTCTATAGCAATTCCAAAAAGCATAGGAGATAATACACATCCTTGTTTCATGTCTGTTTCAATCTGGATTCATTCACTCATTCTTTCTTCTGTGTTGACTGCACAGACATATCCATTGTAGAGGTCCCTAATGATGTTGACAATCTTAGATGGTATTCCATATATTCTTAAAGTTCTCCACAATGAATCTCGGTGTATGCTATCAAAGTCTATGAAGTTCAAGATTAATGGTTTTTGCTTTTCGATATGTTCTTCAAGTATTATTCTTAGAGTAAAGATCTGGTCAAGACAATTTCTCCCCTTTCGAAATCCTGCTTGTTCTTCTCTCATTGCAGCATCCACTATATCTTGAATTCTGTTCAGAATAACTTTGCAAAATACTTTTGACATAACTGATAGTAAGGTTACTCTTCTTCAGTTATTGCAATCACTAAGGTTGCCTTTTTTATATTTTAATGATCTGTGATGTTTTACTGATCTGTAATTTGTACTGTCTATTTCTCATTGACACTTTGTGTTCTATTCTTAATATCTTCTATGAAGCCAAGGGGCCAAGAAGATGACCCTGTCATTCAAGGTTACCGACAGCCACTTACTCAATCGCCATACACAAGGGATCACAATTCTTTGGGCTGGATCAATGGCTATTACAGAGGTAATCACAAAAGAGACAAAAGATACAATGAAAGATATATTCTCCATAAAGGTAACCATTATAAAAATAAAAATTACCTAAGCTGTCTTCTTATAAGTAATTGATATAGGATTTAAAGATATAATCTTCACAGAGGTAATCATGATTAAAGGCATAATCTTGACAGAAGTAATTTTCACAAGAAGCTGACCTATCTTGATCCATAAAAGGATATAAAAAATATGATCTTGACAAAGGTAATCAGGGCAGGAAATTAAAAATATAACCTTGACTGAGCTACCATGGTAGGAAGTAGAAGATATGATCTTGACACAAGTAACTTCGAAATCAGGTATATGTTAGAATATATATTAATATAAATATTAAGTTCTGCATTTTTTTAAAAGTTCATTTCATCTTCGCCTTTGCTTGTCTACTGCTTATGCACTCCCCCAAATTCCACTTCCCCCCCCCCCATACCACTTCATAGCTCCTGCCACTAAGACAGTGAGAAGAAAGAGAACTGAGCCAGAGTGAAATCAAATCTGTTTCTGACATTTTTATTCTTCAAAAGTCTTTGGTCTCACATAAAAATTATATTTCCTGATATCCATGATATCCAAATTACTCTATTTCTCTGATCACAGTCTGAAAAAAAAATAGTAATATGTGTGCATTTCTTGTTTATATGAGGGCCAATATAAAACCAGATGAGTATTTAAAATTTTTGCAGGTGAATATAATCAAATCAACAACTAAAGTGAAGAAATTTTCTCTGGAATGAACATTTTAAAATTATACATTCTGAACAGTATGTATTGCTTTATGTGAAATGAGTTGTTCAGGCAGTACAGTAATTTTAACCTACATATGAGTGGCTATGGAATCATTTGTGAGTAGTATGAGAAGATACAAATCAGTCTCAGATTAAAAGAATTACTGAGAAATATTTGTATTTATTCACCATGGTAAACTAATGTTAGTTTAATATATTCATGTGACATGTCCTTTCCAGAATATTGTCCCTCTCACAGCCCCTCTTTCTGCAATATGGTCTTGCAGTGACACATTCAGACTTTCCATGATGTCCCGAGTCTACCAGCGGGGAGGTCATCCCTTTTCTATTTTACTGCTCACTATGCCTTCTACTATCAAACTTTCCAAGCTATTGTGTCCCTTGATACTGGTATTGTTCTATTGATGTGGCCACAGTATCTCAGCTTTCTAATTTTTATGGTGTTAACAAGGCAATTTTCTGCAACACCTAATCCCATCAATATCTCTTTATTTGATTTTCATTCTGTCCATGATATTCTAAGTGTCTCTGTAACATTTCATTTCAAATGCTAGTATTGTCTTTTCTAGTGATTTGTTATGTGTCCATGTTTCACATCCATATGTTGCATTGAGAATATGTAAGATCTTAGTAAACATAACTTTGTTTTCTTGTTGGTAGCTTGCCACATACTCTTCATTTGTGCTAGTTTATGTGATGCATCCACAATTCTTTTGATTTCCACTGCACAGTCACCATTGGTGGTGATGAATGAACCTAGATATTCAGATTTATTTACATTTTCAAGCTCTTGATGGTCCATATAATTTTGTGTATGCTTCTCATTTTGTCAGTTATCATTACTTTGGTTTTGTTGGCATTTAAAAAGAGGTTCTGAGCTCCGCTGTCTTTTAGTTGAGAGAATCAACTGTTGTAGTCTTTCGAGTTGTTTGATAGAAGGCAGTAACGTTGGCATATGTTGGTTTAATTGAAAGTTCTTATTTTAATATATGAAATAAATGTAATTTTGTATGTTTTGTTTTAATATACTGGTATAATATACATTTCTTTGCTGATAAATCTTTGCTTGGCTACTTAACCACATATTGTATGTGAGACAGATTTTCAATCAATGCAAAATATCATGCTTTGAATAAGGGCCATGATAATCAAACAGATCATTAGGTCCTGATCTTTCTTTATTCATGTCACACAAGAATTTTTTTGTGTTACAAAATTTCATATACATGGCCATCTAGGCCATAAGTCAATCTATGAACATACAAAATAATAAAATGTTAAAATGACAACTATGTTTTCAGGTGAAGTGACATTTTGCATGTTTTGTTTCTTAACTTTTCTGATTTAATAGACCAGCTGGTTATGCCTAATTGGTGATATATTTAAAAGTGTAGTTTTATTCCATTTGGTAAAGCAATGAAAGGCATTGGTTCAGACATAAAAAAAACTCACACTAAACAAAAAGACAAAAGAAGTCCATGAGAATCAAATCTTTTAATTTTTCCAGTATACTAGCCAGATTTACCACAAAAAGTCTTTTCATCTGGGGCATTCTTAGCTATAAATACAAAAAGATTGAAAAACTTGCAATATAAATCAAAGATAAACCTGATATACAAAATTAGTTAATGAACTAGTGAAACTTCACACCAAAACTAAATAACATTAGCATACAAAAGAAATAGCTAGACTGAGGACTGACAAACCAAGCTGGCAGTCTGACATCTTTCTGGCTATATGTCTGCTCAAGACTTCTTTCTGGCTATATGTCTGCTCAAGACTTCTTTCTGGCTATATGCCTTCTCAAGACTTCTTTCTGGCTATATGTCTACTCAAGACTTCTTTCTGGCTACATGTCTGCTCAAGACTTCAAGTGGTTTCAGAGCACAGTTCATTAGCTTGCAACTTTTCTTCTGCACTTGTCTTCATGCTTTGCTTTTGTCATTTTTTTTTTTTTCATTTCAGTATTCAACCTTATTCCCCAGTTTCAACTTATGATAGAAATTTATTGTGTAAAAAATGCACAGGAGATGTCATGTGGTAGACATGAATAATTTAAATGGATAGCACTGTTAGTGAATGTTGTACTAAAATAAGCTGTTTTTTTAAAGTGATGGTTTTTTTTTTATAGTTTGCTATACCAATTTGCAGCTTCATTTGTACTGATATTTGTTACATTCTTTTTTATAAATCTAAAGTGAGTCACTTTTTTTTTTCTAGGCCAGTCATTTATCTCACAAGATGGTGCCTTGCCTGGTTTCCAGTCTCTGGCTACAATCATCCCCTCAAGCAAAGTAGCTGCCTTTGTTGCATTCAGTGGTGACAAACATGAAAAACGCTTTCTTGCCAAGGTCTGTATATTCATTAGTGGGAATTTTATGTCATTTATATTTCAGTTTCTGACTGACTTTTATGAATTCGAAGTGAAAATATTCAGTCTGAATAACCAGTGTGGAATAAGAGTGCATTTGAAGTAATTTTGTGCACCCGGCATTACTGTGTGATAAATCACACAATGGATCTTAAATTTTTGTTCTGGAAATTTGCAAACTAACTCTGTTCTCAGTCATCTAAATACATAATGATCACATGATAAGCAGAATAATGAAGTAAAATACAGCAGAAAGATTAAGGTTTCAGAACAAATATGAAAACATCAACAAAATTTTATGGTGAAAAAAATGAATAAATAGCACAGTCCAAAAGTAACCAACAGGCATCTTTTAAACACAGACATAACAATGGAACTATAAAAAAAATAAAGTGAATATGTGGAAAATGCAAATTTGTTTGGTATGTGCACACAGTATGTAATCAAATTATTGCTAGCTACATCACCTTCAGAGGCTAAACTATTACAAACAGGAAACTATATCATCTACAAACTGTTGCGATAAAACTTGTTGTTTTAAAAGTTAGAACATATGCACAAATTCCTAATATTCAGTCTGGAAAGTCTTTGAACTGGCATACTACAGCACTTGTTTAGTAATTACTAGCAGGATTCAGTGCTTTGGCATCACAACTGGAAAACAGAACTAGTTTATCTAAAGTAAAAACACTTGATGATACTAATACGCAGAAAATTAAGAGAAGAGCAATGTGGCCAAAATGTCATAGGACACTTGATTGCTTTGGTCAAAGTTCTTGACATGTAAAATTTGACATCCTGTGGCTGTGCTGCAAATAAGAGCAGTACATAGCTAACAATGAAAATTTGTGAAGTTTGTAGAGTATATAGTCCATTTTTATCATGATACAAATGAACACAGTGTAGAGCTAAAGACAAAGAAACAAAGTTCACTATCAATGATGAACTTATGCAACCTCTATAGGTGCTATAAAGCAGGAAATTTTAGAACAAACAAACTGCCAAATATTTCTCAATTATTCTGGATCTGTTGTTAGTTATATTGAAAATAACAATAATAGTACATTTTGTTGATGTAATAAAACCATCAGATAATGAGACATTATCATATGAGAACATTTCTTGGGATTCATTCTTAATGCCAGAAACATCTGGGCAGCTGGAGCAAATGGGATTACCAATTCACTAGTCAATATTATGATAATAGTGTAACATGAACATAATAAGATGTACAAAGGTGAATAACAAATATAGACTAATGCATTTTTTTGTGCTTTGCAATTATGCCATTGTGTATTTTCAAGATGGCAACAGTTTCTTCAGTTTGGTATAACAGATCTATAATTATTTCTCTTCTTCTTCTTATTGTTTTTATTTCTCTTCTTCTTCTTCTTCTTCTTCAGCCTTCTGAGTCATTAAGGACCATTGCTGCAGATAAAGTTTACCTCCATTTCTCTCTATTCCTAATCTCCAACAAATTATGACTAGCCATTTAGGCCTGTTAAACCACCGAGTAAATCACAATGAGAAAGTTTCTCAAAGTTGAAAAACATAAAAACTTATGTAGTGTGGTGAGTAAATGATATGGGCATGGTAAGTAGCAATGTTGTTGTTGTTGTAGGTTGAGTTATTGGTTTAAGGACCGCACCACCAAGAAAAATAAGGAAACAAAGACTTTAAGTATAAAGGATCACTGCCAGGGGCAATAGGTTGTATTATCCAAAGGACAGTCCCATTCTCACTTTAGCCAGAAACTGATGGGTCAATCATGAAATAGACTTATAGACTGTCGTCTATATTTGATTTCCTCAAATATAAAGACTATTAGACTACAGAAGTCCATAACTTTGGATTGTTTCTATAAATCTCAAACATCAAATCATTTCCAAACATTTCCTTATATCTTTATCCAAATACTTTTAAACATATGTAGTAATCTCCTCATCACAAGGACCTACACAATATTATTCTCTCTCAGGTACTGCTGAACATATTTGGTATTGATCTGCTTCTTCAAGACAGTCAATGGATTACTCAGTACAGCATATGCACCCTGGTGGAAAATGCTCCCAGAAGCAACAGACAGACTAGGAAGGATGATCGTTTCAGAAATATTGTCAGGGTAGGCTGTCAAAGATGTGTTTCTGAATTGATTTTTGTTTTAACCAGTCAAAAATTACTCTATTTTGGGCAAAAGAAGATAGCACTTGTCTTAGTTATTGTTCTGAAGTGTTTAGGGATGAATGTCAATTTGACTTTCAGAGAGGAAGAGTCTGCAAGATGCCAACTTCTTGAGTCCACTCAAGAAAATAAACAAGAAAAGTACAGTAGCATCTTTATCCAAGATAAAGCCTTCATTATGATATCTTCACCACATTATCAGACTCCATGAACATACAGTTTGCAGTTTCAGTAAATCTACAGCTGCAACTTTTTCAAGAAGTAAAATAGTGCTTCATAAATTTCTGAAAAGATCAGCAATTATTGCTTTTAAGATGCATGATATGTGAAACATAATACATGAAACATTATAACTAAATACTTAATATACTTGTATGAGTGGTTTTCAAAGTACTATAATTGTGCCAGCAATTATTTGTGACATATTTCCTTAAATATTATATTCATATTTTTTTATTTTTACTGCTGTAAAAGTTTAATATCTAGAACACATTACATTTTATTTTACTCAGTGTAAGACATTAGATTTATGTACATTGGGGAATAAAGCTACAAATATTTTATATTTAGAGTGGCCACAGAACCATTTAAGATTACAATGTGCTCATATTTTCTAATAGTACACTAAAGATGTTTTCCTCTTCAGCTCCAGAAGGAGCCAGGTTACATTTCTGAGCAAAACATGAACATTGACCTTTGCATGAGGGACAAGCACATTAATCACTGCACCACTCAAGTGCACATTTTGTATTTATTTTTCCTTTATTCACCTTTAGGCACCATCTCCTGGCCCACGACCTCTGGAAGATTATGCTGGCTTATTTCAAAACTATGCCTACGGAGATGTTGATGTGAAATTTAATGAAACTGGAGATGGCTCTCTAGTTTTAACGTATGGTTTGGCTACATACAGACTGGAGCCCACCAACAAGAATGACACTTTCCAGGTAAGAATTTTTTGCCTAATAGACCAAAGATTTGAGACAATAGGAATTTACATTCTACAGACAGGCATATAAAAAAAAATGACAATAACTACTAGAAATGTGATCATGCTTGATTGGGTACAGATGTGAGTTTTTCATTTATGGAATTCTATGAAAGAGAACTGTTGACTGAATGCAATGAACAGCTCATAAGGTGGCAGTTGGAAACTATTCTGAGAATTCCTCAGATATCTGTTGAAGAAGTGTTCAAGAGAAAAAATAACAAGAAAAGAGAAAAGTGGCCACTAGGTCAGTCATCACATAATGTAAGCAAGACCTTATTTTGCACCATGATACAAGTGGGAGGGAAATGTTTATTAGTAACTTTTTTGTTTATAACTAAATTTATCATGATAAAATTACACTGGAGAAAGCTACTGAAATGTTCAAATTGCTTAAACAAAGCATAGATACACTGTCAAAGCAACATTTGTATGAGAAAACAAGCAGAATTGTATCAAATTTACAGAAATGAATAAACAGCAAAATGATAAAAGACTGAAAATTTACATCAGGAAGTGCAGAAAAATGAGCTAAACAATGAAATAAAAAAAAGGAATACTGAAGTCAGGTGGAGGTCTAAAAGTCATCATATTCAGTTTTCTAGGAGGCATGATATCAACAGGTAACAGTTTGCAGATGAAAAGAAAATGGAGAATTGTAACAGGATATTAGCTGCTTCATGTAAGAAAATCCAAAATCCATGTATATGAAACATAAATTTTATTTCAAACAGTTACTCTGTGAAGAGTAAAAAATGAATAATTGATAAAATAAAAATTGTAAAAGCATTATGAGAGGTGCTGTAATTATAAATATCTCAAAATCAGCTGTAAACTCTTGAGATATTACAGATGATCTATTACAAGAGATTTTTTTTCCCACAATATTTGATTTTTTAAAATATTTGCATGTTCCTGGTTATATAATGCCAAGTGGTTAGAGAAATTATGTCTTAGTTCATTTATACTTTGCTCCTGTGTCTGTCTGAGACTGTTTTAAAGTTAAATCTTTATTTCATTGCATATGTCAGAGCCTAGTACAGATCTTTCTAGTAAAACTACAAATAAAGATTTCTTAAGTTGAATCATATCATAAATATGAGTGTTCTGCTTGTAAATTTTGATTTATCAATATCTGATAAATCTTGAAATGATTAATCCACTCTTGCTCTTGCAGTTGATAGCACAGGCAGGAAGTTTGTGGTACAGCACCAATGTTGACTGGTACAGGGACAATCAACGTCTCATCGCGGTGTTCTCTTTTGATTCACATGACCCTGAACAGAGAATCAGATCAATCAGCATTGATGGCTTTGATAAACATCATGTGCCGGAGTTCATTAAAGATGCACCGCCACCTGAGAATGATGAGCTTGTGGACGACCAAAGGTGTTCATCTACAAGTCTAAAGGCATGGCAGTGGTTCATACTCACATTCATAACATTTAGCATTTCTAAATTTCTCCCTCTCTAACTACAGGTCAAAGATCTTAGAGAAATATTCTCATTTAAAAATTCAGGGGCGAGCCAAAATACAAATCCCTGAATTTTGACCCTTCCATAGTATCTAAAAGAATGCATGCACAAACCACACAACTACCATAGCTAATAACTAATTCACTGAAGAACATTTTAGATAGGTTTTTTCATTTCAGCAACTCACAAAAGCACCATATTCAGTTATTTAATTCATAGTTTTCTGTTTAAAAAAAAGATGCATTTTTAAAGTGAATAAGAAGAATGAAAAGGTTCAAAATCAGACTCCAGCGTCATTTGCATTCAGGACAGTCCCCATATATGCTCCACCGCATGGCACAGCGTTCCATTCAAGAGTATGTTTGCTAACTGTTCCCATCAAGTGTTGGTTCTTTATGATGGGTTTTCTGCCACACATTTCAGATTTCCTACCAGCACTCATAATTTTTCCTAGTTCCAGCAATTGCTAGGACAAATTAAGGGTGCTAGTAGGAATGAAAATGAATGTGGATTTTGTAATATAATAAAATTCTCACAAAAAATATTTGTTATGGATGGTAAGAAAACTCTGACATATTGTGAAAAGTAATGTGTAAGGGAAAATCAGACTTTAATAGCATAAGTTATGCAAACACATTCCATGGACTTCTCAGAGAAAACTGCCCATTATAAATTTGCAATACAATCTATAAACAGCTCTAGTCTGTGTATCTTCTTAGCATCTAATTTTATCATGGTAGGAGATCACAATAAAAAAATCAATAAATAAAATTCTTCATGGTTGCCAAAATTTTTATGTTATTTTTAAAATTTAATTGGTATGAAATTTTCCACACTAGAAATTTTTCAAAGTTTACAGTGTTATGGGTCTTCTTTTGTACAAATTATTCTGTAGTTACATGGCTGACACCATGAATGCTACTTGTTTCAGTTAAAATTCAGCATACTTTCAGTTTTGCAGACTGCAAATGACAGTGAATTTATTGATCCCTTATATTTGAACATTTGGGTTTGAAGGCTCAGAATAGATTGTTAATGGAATAGTTTATTGACTATGACTGCAGTTTCATCAAGTGTAATGTGCCTTCATGTTTTACATTCAGAAAAACTGTAAACACTTATTTGCTGAATATTTAAATCAAACATATGAAAACTCAGCCAGAATGCATATAGAAAGACTGTACAAAATATTCACCTTGAAAACTACAGAGATCAGACTAAATCAGTAAAAGTCAGTTCACTATTTAAGACAAAAGGTGGAAAACATAACAGGAAAATAAAGGCAAGAAGCAATAGGTCAATACTACGAATTCATTTTATGCATTTCTCTTATCTAATAGACCCAATATATATCAATGAAGAAAAATTGGAAGAGGTGGAGAGTTTTGAATATCTAGGATCATTACTAACTAATAATGGAGATACAATAAGGGAAATAAAATGGAAGACATGTATTGCTCATCAAAAAACAAAACAACTCTGTGGAGAGGAACAGACAGAACTACAAAAATGTTGATTTTTAGGGGCATGCATCTTTCCCATGGCAACATACACCTGTGAGACCTGGACACTTAACAAAACAGCTGAGAAACATATAAATGCCTTTGATTGTAAATGCTACAGAAGAGTTCTTCAAATATCATAGACACAAAAAATAACAAATATATCCCTACTACAAGAACTTAATATTGAAGAAAGTTGGCTAGTAAAACATTCAAACAGAGAAAACTTAAATATTTTGGACACATTAAACATCATGATAATTTAGAGAAGACCATCTTGGAAGGATACATAAAGGGAAAAAGAAAAAGAGGAAGACCAAAACGAAGATGGCTGCAAGAAATTGTTGACGATCTGCAAATGGACGCAGCAGCAGCAGGCCATCTTGCTCACAACCGAGAGGCCTACAGGAGTGCTGTTTGGGAGGCAAAGTTCTGCAAGGGACATGCAAATGAATGAATGAATGAATTTGGCCTCTCTTAACAATGTCTTCATAAGAGTTTCATGTAGTCAACCTGTTTTTCTTTGGCCTGTTGTGTTCCACTTGATAGCTTGTTTTGGGATTCTCTGACTTTCTTTTCAGCCTGTTACTGACATACCCCCATCTCCTTTTTCTGATCACACATGAGACAGGTTGTTGTTCGCTCATCTGCCTTATCTCTTTGTTGTTCTTAAATTCATTTCACTTTATAGGATTATTTTCCTTAGGCATTTGTTTTAAAAAGACTCTAATTTCTTGTCTATTTCTTTAGTTGTTTTCCAGCTTTCACATTCATAAATGAAGGCATATATTACATTTGAACTGAATAATCTTAACTTAGTTTTTGTGCTTATAACTTTTGAGTGCCATATGTCCTCAAGATTCTTGAAGGTCAATGCTGTTTTTACAATTCTAATTCTAACTTCCTTCTGGTGTCACCATCCTGCTCAATGTAGCTGCCAAGGTATGTAAATTAGATTACTTCTTCAACAGCTGTTCATTCTGCATATATTTTTCCTTCTTGGTTAATGGGAAGTTTCATTATTTTAGTTCTATTTTGCTAGCCAGTGAAGACAGGGTATTTGTTTTTTCTTGCATCGAATTCACATTGTCACTGATAACTTATGTCACCTGCAAAATCAAGATCTTCTACAATGGGTCCCATGTACCCAATCAATGCCCGTTTTACCTGTGCAACATTTTTTAATTATGAAGTCCATGGCAATTCCAAAAAGCAAGGAAGGTAGTATGCATCCTTTTTTTCATTCCTGTTTCAATCTGGAACCATTCGCTCTTTCTTTCTTGTGTTGACTGAACAAACATATCCATTGTAGAGATCCTTAATGATGTTGACAGTTTTAGATGTTATTCCATATAGTCTTTAAATTCTACACAATGAATCTCTATGTATCCTATCAAATGCCTTTTTAAAGTCTATGAAGTTCAGGATTAATGGTCTTTGCTTTTCAATATGTTCTTCAAGTATTATTCTTAGAGTAAAGATATGGTCAAGACATCTTCTCCCTTTTCGAAATCCTGCTTGTTCATCTCTCATTGCAGTATCCACTATGTCTTTAATTCTACTCAGAAGGACTTGGCAAAATACTTTTGACACAACTGATAGTAAGGTTACTCCTCTCCAATTATTGCATCACTAAGGTTGCCTTTTTTGGTATTTTAACAATGCTTCCTTTTTTTCCATTTAGAAGTGACCTTTTCTTCTTTTCAAACTTTATTAAACATTCTCTTTAGTTGGCTCATGTTGTCACTGTTAATAGCTTTTAACATTTTGGCTGTTATTTCATTTTCACCTGCAGCTTTGTTGTTTAGCCATTAGAGTCATTGTTTCAATTTTGTTCAATGTAATTTCATCTAGGTTGACATTCTTACTTACAAGTGTTAAAAAAAGGGAAGGAACAATTGCTAGATGAGATCTGAGAGAAAATAAGCTGTTGAAAAACAACAAAGAAAATGGATGCAGTTAAAATTTGACATCTGCAATAAAAAATACAGCAAGTGAGCTTCCAATATATATATATATATATAATGAGCTATCACTTACATGTATACCAATACAGCAGCTAGAGGATAATAGTAAGGCTGGTTAACTTCTCTCTCAGAGAGAGAAGTTATTGGATGGGTTGTCAGTGTGGCTAGGAAGAAAGTCACTGATGGATCTCATAATCAACACAAAAGACAGGGAATTGTGGAGAGAAATAATCACCTAAGCCACATGGCATGGCACTTAGATAGATTAGATAGATAGTAAACTCAAGTGAGATAATGGAACAAATCATTTTAATTAAGGGGATACTCTTAAGTTTATCAAAATAAATTAGCAGAGAGTTACAGAGCAACTGGGAGGGAAGTTTATGAAAGAGAGATATGAGAAAAGTGAGGGCAAATATTCAAGATGAAGGCCAAAAATCTATGAGGAAAAAAAACAGTTAAAATGAGGCAGCTTTCTACCTGCTGACATCATGTAGACAAGAAATATCTTCAGTATATAAGAAATACCATTTTTATGATGATTAGTATTCATGGAGCACATGTTTGAGATTTCATTGCTCACTGGGATGGGCTCTTCGGTAGCAAAGTGCCTCCTGCACATTCATAGTGAGGAGTCAATGGTTCATGTTTGGCAGGAGAAGCCCCTAGACAAATGAGTACCTGGTCCCTTCTGCAGCTCGAGAAGTAAAGGCAGTCAGTAGTAATGCTGATGACATTACCTTGTAGTGTGTCAACAGATAAAATAAACATAGGCATTAGAGCCATATCCCCTTGCTTCCCTTCACCTCAGTTATAGGGTTACCGTAATCTTATTTGGTGGGAAATGTACTGGAAGTGTTGAAAAGCTATGAAAGAATGATGTACTCCTGTTTCATCTGCCTTTATTTCATTTAGTTATTATATTTTCAGTAATTTTATAATTAAAAAATCATGGACTGATATATTTTATATCATACACACAATGTATGATATAAAGATATATGATGTATGATATATAAGACCATCTTGGAAGGGTATATAATGGGAAAAAGAAAGAGAGGAAGACCAAGGCGAAGATGGCTGCAAGATATTATTGATGATCTGCAAATGAATGCATCAGCAGCAGGCCATCTTGCTCACCAACTGAAAGGCCTACAGGAGTGCTGTTAGGAAGGCAAAGTTCCACAAGGGACATGCAAATTAATGAGTGAATGAACATACAATGTATTTTCTTACTTAATATGAATGTTTTCATGCTATACTTTAGCTGTACTTCTTTGCCTGTGTAGTTTATACATTTTTTATCATTCATGAGACACAGATGCAGTAAGATTCACAAACTGCAGCTTTAACCACCTAAAAGTGTGTTGGTAAACAATATTGAGCCTTAAAGGATAGAAATGAAGAAGCAGAGACAAAAAGAATGTCTTCAGATTAGCACAAAAAGAAAAAATAAAGCCTCCATTACCTTATGTTCTATATATAGTCACTCATATTTGGCCTTGTTAAAGTGTGAAAAAAATACTTTATGTTTCACTTTGCAAACTCTGCAGCACTTTTGTCCAGGATGCCATTTTGCTTAACCATATGAAATCATGATATTACACTGTTCTGTAAATAAAACAATTCATTATGTTAACTCATACAAACATTCATTATGCTATACGACATTACCGTCTATTCACTAAATATAATGCTAGGTTAATTTGATGCTTTTATTGCATTTTTCATCATTTCTTAAACTTTAGTTATCATGCCTGTGACACATACCTTTTGCTTAAGATTTATAACCTAGTTTATTGTTAGCTTTACAGTGTGATTTTTTTTTCTTGCTTATCATGCTTCTTCTTCTTCATCATTCACTGATGCCAGTATCTCTCACAAAAGGGCAGTTTGTCCTCAGGTTTTCAGTATCTTCTAGGTAGGGGGGGGGGGGGGGGCTAGGGTCTAACCAGGTCCTTTGCTTCTGTTAGTTATGTAGCTAGCAACTTTGGAGGATGTGATTTGGTGTCTGTTGCTCTTTGCACATGGGTCTTTTGGGCCAATTTTCAGCTTGCTTGACCATTAGCATCCTCTGTTCAAAATTTTTTTTAAAAACTTTTCTACAAACTAAAAGATGATTAATTTTATTATTTAACTCCAATGATGTTATTTAGTTATAAAGTCATTCATTATATATATATACAGTTGAAACTGCTTAATGTCACATCATTGGGACCGTCAAAATATAGTGACGTTAAGTGGAGCTGACATTAAGCGGGTCCATTATAAGGGCTTTAAATTGGGCCAGTGTGTGTGTCCGTCTATCCTACATTTTCTACATTAAACACGCAACAAACAGCCAAAGCTATAGTCATCAGACACAAAGTGTGCTAATCACAAAATATATTAATCATAAAATACATTAAGTCCTAGTCTTACAGTATAGATAGTACTAAAATCAAACAGCACCTGACTTGTCAACAGC
Organism: Achatina immaculata; assembly: GCA_009760885.1. Lineage (NCBI taxonomy): Eukaryota > Metazoa > Mollusca > Gastropoda > Stylommatophora > Achatinidae > Lissachatina > Lissachatina immaculata. The sequence goes on along the minus strand of CM019716.1, from coordinate 63,836,510 downwards.
AGTAGTAAAAAATGCGTGATTTTGCATTGTGTAGTGATAACTAGTCTATTAATCAGACATGTTAAACATGTTATAACACATGACTGCTGTTAAGCGATCTTCAGCTTGTTTGCCATCGTGGCACTTCTCATCATGAAAGCACAAAGTTCTGTTTAGTAACAGTTTGTAAAACTTGCCTCCTGTTTTATCCATGTTAAAAATGTTATCTGGGCTGTATGCATCCAAAATTTTTGGCAAAAACAACATCTGTGTTAACTCGGCCACTTCACATGAAGCGACCTTAAATGTTATGTTGTGGCATTTCTTAAAATGCTCAAGAATGGTGTTTGAACACTTTCAGTCAGGCATATCCATTTCTTTCGCAAAACGATCCACAATTTCCTCCAACACAGTACTGCACACAGGCAACTGTGCAGAACATGTCTGTTTGAACCATTTCAAAGAAGCACACATCCATGTAGGAACTCACATGCCTTCACTTACAGTTTGACCTAACTAAAGACGAGTGAAAGTCTCGTTCAGTTTTTTTCTCAGTTTTTAACAAGTTTTGATACAGCTGAAACATCAATTCCAAATTTAACTGCTATGTCCTTTCTCATAACTTGCTTCAGAATATCCATTTTAGTGCTTAAATCCAGATCAACATATTTTGTTTAGTAGCTATTATCTATCACAATGAGAACCAGAGACAAATTCCAGGCTATACGATTCACAGTACACTACTCGAGATTGACCAGCTATCAACTCTCAACACTGCCCACATCTTGATAAAGAAGACAAACAGTGACTGAAAGAAGCTAGATTTTAATCATGTTCTTTTGAAAAGGTGGCCATGGTAAGACTCACGCACACCTATGTTTTTATGCCCATATGTTCAAAAGGTTGATGCGGCACATACTCGGTGATCAAACGGCTGGCCCCTTCTTTGATGAGTCATGAAACTGAGATATTTATAGGTTAGACACACCCAGTCGGGGCCGGCTAGCGTAGTGGTTAGAGCACTCGTCTAGCAACCAAATGGTCGAGGGTTCGAATCCCCAGCTGAGCGGGATTTTTTTTTCCGACCAATACGGCCCCGAGGTCGACCCAGCCTCGTAAAATGGGTACCAGAGAAAATCTGGGAAGTAAAGGCAGCGAGGAAAGGAACTGGTCACCCTACCTCATACGCTGATGACCCAGCATAATGAGGTCTCTAACGCTTCACCCCCTACGGCATTTGAAATGCTATGGGACTATCTTTACTTTTTTACACCCAGTCTGTGATACAAAGCAGAGTCTTAACTCTACCGGGTGCAAAAATACTGTGACATTAAACAACTTGTGCCAATAAGTGGGGTGATATTAACCAAAGTAAAACCCACTAATTACTTACGGGAGTTGACTGGGGATACAAATTTCTGTGACAATATCCAGGTTGTGATATAAAGGGATGTGATATTAAGTGGGTTTGACTCCACACATAAACTGTTAACTATGCTTGTCCTTACCTTAAACAAATATATAAGTTCAGTAATATGTGTTTTTTCACCTTGAAAAAAATAGTCTTGTTTGACAGCTCCTGTATTGTTCATTATCAGTATTTATAATGTGCACATTCTGTATCAGTCAAGGATTATGTGATCAAGCTGATTTTGAAACAAGCAGCTGACTATCTCTTTGTGACTTGTTGTTCAGTGATGAATTATTTATAATTTTATACTGTATGTACGCACATGCTGTGTTTAAACGACATATACTTATTTAAACATTTATGTTTGCTGTGTTTTCAGATATTTATTAACTTTACCACTCTATATCAATTAATAAAAGAATTTTGTAATCTGTATATGTAGCTAGTGAATGATTGGTCACTCACATCACGAACTGTGGAGAATTTTTCTACAAGGTTGTAGAATTAGTTCACTTGTGTGATTATTATATTTGACCTGTCATGTCTGTGTTATTATTATATTATAGCTGTTTATTGTTTGTGAAATACATATTTAATGTAGACATTTTAACAGCTATATTTTAGTCTTAAAAAGCATGGATCTGTTGTTTTTTATTTTCCATGAGAATTTGCAAAGCATAACAGACATGACAAGCATTCTTAATAAAGACTTTTATCAATACACCTCCACAGTAGAAGGAGATGGAGTTGAATTCTGAAAGTCTGCTTGTGTTTATAGCATAATTTTATCACTTGTTTTACACCATTAACATGTGTGGTGTGTAATCTCCATAATCTCTTAAGTTGTGAGACTTGATAAGGGAAAAGAAACAGGAGGTCCTCATGAACTTCTTCTTACATCCTTCCCATGCCATTAAAAGTCACATAGGGCTCGTATAGTTGTTTTACAAGTTTTCCTGTTTCTGGCGAGTCTTTCAACTTCATCAAGGGATGTTATGCCCACTAAACTGGCTTCTCTTAACAATGTCCTCTTTAGAGTTTCACATGGTCGACCTCTTTTTCTTTGGCCTGTTGTGCTCCACTTGATAGCTTTTTTTGGTATTTTCTGATTGTTTCTGTCCATCTTCTTTTCCTGAAGAAAAATTCTTGAACACATGCTAGTAAATTCTGCAGCAGATGTAAAGTATGAGAAGCTGTAATTCCTGCCTTGCCTGAATTCATTAACCTTTAGTATGGCTTCAAATATTTCAGGCTTTGAGAAATGTCATCAGTAAATCATACAAAAGTAAAATTCCAAACACTGAATGCTTACAGGCTTCACCATCATTAACAAGCATGAACAACAGCAGCAACACACACAGTTACAAATCATTGCCTTCTTGCTTCAGGATTAGGAAACAAACACCTTTGTGTACTGTGATATATGGTTGACACTCCTTGACAAAACGGAGCATGGTCCGATTTTCTGGATCCATCAGAAGAGTCTATGGATAATGTTTCTGATGGCTCCATAGTGTTTAACAATATCACTCTGTGAAGTTCCAGCCTGCAAGATTTATATGTTGTAGGCTAGTCATCTCTAGATATCAATTCACTATGATAAAGCAGACAACCTGCTGCTTGATTGAACTAGGTAATAAATTTTCTGTTGATTGAAAAAATGTATGAACCACTGCCAGAGATAATTTTTCAGTTTGCCTGTCCAGTTAAAGACAAACATTGCCTCCTTGGAATATGTTAAGAAAAAAGGGCATTTCATAAATGAAAAAAAGGAAATATGATAAAATTGACATGTGAGTTTTTATGTTGTGTAACTTATGTAATCAGTATATGAGTACCTTGACTAAGTATTTATCTGCTTGGTGTGGGTCACTAACATAAACTTCATTGATTCTTCTTCTTCTTCTGTGTTCAAGGTTGTTGGTCACATCAGATCCTGATCCCTGTTGACATGGCAAAGCCCACAGTCCTCTCTAAATCCTGATAGGAGCCCCAAAGCTTTTTCCCCCAAGCTTGTGTCATCTGGCCATGTCTCACTTCATTGGTGACTTTCAGTTTATTAAAGGAAAATAGATGTTTCTGTAAAAATCATCCTAGACTTTGTAAGTAATGCCTGGATTCACAGTTTATAAACAAATAAATAGAAAATGTTGATGCAGTTACTGTAAATAATAAATTTGAATGAGCATAATTAGATAGTGATTCTTGCATCCTGTATATTATTCAAACAATTTCAAATGAGCATTGAAAATATGTTTAACTTGCATTATGGTAGTCTTTTTCTGTGATCATCTCCAGGCACACTTTTTGATACCACATGAATTCTTGCTAAAATTTTGAAGGAGAAAGTATATACATTCTTTTGGTTCAACACATTCTATAGTCTAAAATCATTCATGGGCAACAACAGTCTGAAGACTGAACTTTCTTGGTAAATGGTTAGTCATGGAGTACAAAATTTTCATGATGATTTAGCATAATGATCTTTACTGATTCCATAGGTACTAACATGTATTTTTGTTCCTTTCCTTATAAAGAGCAGTGGGCATATGAGGGGCAAAGTGATTAGTGCTCTGGTTTCTCACGGTGAAGGTCCGGGGTTTGAATCAGGTTGGAGGTGCCACAGTTACCCAACTGTAGAAATGGGTATACAGCTTGTGGAGCTGGGGAAGGAGAGGCAGCCAGGTGTAGTGCTGACTACATCACCCTCTAGTGTGCCAATAAGTCAAGGAAAATATGGCCACTACCATATCCCTATGTGCCTCTGAGGCATGACAGGGTTACCTTTAGAGCAGCAGCAAGCATGTTTACTTTCATGCAGAATCTTAGACATTAATCATGTACTTTAATATTTGTGAGTGTGAAGCTTGTGTAAACCTTATATTACATTTAAGTATACATATTTTCATGTTTTGTTTTTCTTATTCAAAATGGCATTTTTATATCTTAACTAGTGCTTGAACTTAGATTTGTCATTCACTTGTCATGGCATCTGATCTTCATCAAAACTCTGAAGTCTGCCAGCAGGACAGCTCTAATGATTAAAATAAAGCATTTTGTGAAATTTACAGTTGTTGTCAAGTTTGGTGTACTTCACTTCATCCACATTTCATTATTATTTAAACTTTTCTCTCATTAAAGAAATATACTCCATGGAATCATCACTAATGTCAGTGCTTTTATAAAGCATTTGTAGTCATCCATCCATGTTTATAACTAAATATATATTTTCTACACCATATTCTTTCACGATAAATATATAATATTTTATCATCAATTTAAAAAAAAGCAAAGCAAAATCTGTAGTGGTTTGGAAATACATTTTCAGCTGAATTATTTATGACATATAAAGTATGATATTTTACAACATTTCTACAGTTATTTTTTATTTACTTCAAACTGAAGCCCACACTTGCTCACAGTAATACTGTGGAAAATTCACTGTGATGAAAATGCTTGTAGTAGAAATTTATCATTAAGAATTTTGATCTCATGATGCTTTCATTATGAGAAACACTGCTAAATTTTATGAAACTTGATTTATTAGCTTTCATATATTTCAAAACTTCTATATTTTCAAATATTTCTTTTGGTTGTTACCTGAGGTAAACCTATAAATAATACAACAACAACACTATGACATCAATTTGAATTGTATTTGTTGCATAATTAGTCATTAATAAAACCTCAGCTACTTGTATGTAAATTTGGCAGCTGTTCATAAAAATCCCATTTCACAATGAAATGTAAAAATGGTGGTACTTCAATACAGGCCTCTAGGCATTAAGCAAATCAGATACCACTTGAAAATGACATCTGTGGGGGGAAAAAGAGTTGTGTTTAAGTATGTAAAAAAAAAGTGTTAATATCTTTGCAATAATGCTAGATTTTTGCAGCTCTTGCTCATTTCTTTTGTCCTTTAGCAAGCATCTGAAATGATTTCAATTTAACTCCAGCGCAGTTGCAGTTTTCAACCATGAGAAGTCGAGGTTCAGAATGTAATGTGTGAGACTGGTCAAAAAATGCATCATGGAAACTAATGATGCTAACAGAATCATCATTAGATACTGCCATTCTAACTTCCAAGTGGCAAAGATTTGGAAGAATTGCTCTCCACTCAGCAATTCTGTAGCATAGTAGAGGAATTGAGAACAGGAAAGAAAGTAGGAAAAAATCCAGTGAAGCTGACCTTGGTGACGCATTGTTACTTTTAATAGACTTGGATTCATTGGTGCTGTTTCATAAATTTAACAACATGAAAGTGTAGTCAGATTAATTTGACTTATTAGCACATTTAGACATTACATTAAGAAAACTTTCATTGTAAGAAATGTTAATAGCAATTAATCAGCATCCCTTTTATAAGCAAAGCCACTACAATAAAGCTGTGATAACAAATAATTATTTAAAAGTCTATATATTATATATTTAAAAAAAGGATGACAATGGGTTGAATGACAACAATCATATCAGGGGGATGATCAAGTCGGGGAAGGAGAGGGGAAGTGGATGGTTTTCTGAATGAAGTGGTTTAGCACACATTATCCACAACCACTGTGTGACTGGCTCCATCAGCAGGTGCATGCTTTAATGGGTATTGGAATGATAGGTAGAGCACATATGGAAATGCCCAGAGTGCAGGATTGCCAGTCTCTGATCACAGGTTAAAGATTTTAAAGTCTGTTGTATAGCTGTTCACAGACTAACTTTTTCTACAGTTCAGAAAGGTTAGTGATATGAAAGGAAAATTGAGTTTAAAAAATCATAAAACTGTAGAAAGTTTACAAATTCATTCCTAAACTTTTGTATCTTTGTATCTAAAAAAAAAATAACTCTTAACCTATTAAAAACAACCCTAACACACAAACATTTTTTAAAAATTAAAACCACTGCTGCTATGTTTTCCCAGGAAATGATGTAAAGCCTATTTTTAATATTTGCCGCAGCTAAAAATTCAGAACTAAACCATATAACTGTAGTTATTCTTTTTTTTTTTTAAATTTTTTAATGCCGTAGGGGGTGAAGCGTTAGAGACCTCATTATGCTGGGTCATCAGCGTATGAGGTAGGGTGACCAGTTCCTTTCCTCGCTGCCTTTACTTCCCAGATTTTCTCTGGTACCCATTTTGCGAGGCTGGGTCGACCTCGGGGCCGTATTGGTCGGAAAAAAAAATCCTGCTCAGCTGGGGATTCGAACCCTCGACCATTTGGTTGCTACACGAGTGCTCTAACCACTATGCTAGCCGGCCCCCAACATCCTAGTATGAAGTCTTTTTTTTTTATTTTCAAGTGAATTAAAAAAAACATATGATAACATATAAAATAATGATTTCATTGACAACATGACATATAAACACATTTTAACAAATGACCTTTTCAGTGGGTAAAATAAAAACTATTATAACAACTTCATAATAAAATTTGCATGTTTTAGACTACACTAGATTCATAATGTGGACAATTAAAGTATATATCACATGTCATTTCATTACTATTAACAAAAAGATCATAAAAATCTAAAGAAATGATGTACAAGGTTCAATAAACATTTCATAAGGGATTTCTACAAAGTATTTAAGGTTTCTTACAGTGTTTGATCACAGGTAACCTGTTGTGCTGTTTCCTAAAAAACATTAGATCCATTTCTTTAATGTTTGCAAAGCCTCACTTATCAAAAATAATTTTCACACAATTTTGTTGATACAACTTTATCAACACCTCACCCACATATATGTATGCTGATCTTGTACAATGTAATACTTCAATATAAAACATAAACTAGTTCATTAACACCAAATATTGTTTATGATTTTGTAGTATAGTTCATAGCAACTTAATAACATTACTTTTTTTTTGTATTTATAAAATTACGAAAAAAAACACCCATAATGAATTAGGCACTAAAGTTGTCATTTACATTTAATTATACATTTATAATTAAAAACATTCTTTTGAGGCTGGTAGGTCAAACAGCAATATAATAATAGTCCCTAACACTATTTTCTGATCACTTTATGTACTATAAAAACTATCAGCTAAGAGTAACATGATCATTTATGGGTATATAACTATGTCTTGGAATGAAGTATTTTTGTGAGGCCTTCAAAGTTATCAGTGATGTTTGACTGACATGTGAATCTCTCTCATCACTGGCTGATGGAAATGGATTAAGGCAGACATTCTTCATGGGAAGATTGATAAAAGAAACAAATCCGTTCAGGTCCCCTGGGGCACGATGTTTTCCTCTCATTAATGTTTGAGGAATATGAAATTCTGTCAGAAAAAAAGTATGTAATGTTTAAAAATAACCATATGCATGTATGTACAAGGAAAAATAAAACAGTAAAGGCAACATACATTTTAATACCAGCAACTGTGACAAAATGAACGTAATGGTTATATCACTTCCCCACATAGTCATCTTGCAGGTCGATGCACCTCTTGTATCATTCCACTAAATTCTTCATTTCTTGGGAGATGAAAGTTTTTGGCTTCTCTCAAATTTATATCTGCACATCATCATCAGATGTGAACCTGTGACCACACAGAGCCTCCTTATGTGGACTTGGGACATGATAATCAAATGGCACCAAATCAGGGCTGTAAGGGGCAAGAGGAAGACATTTAAGTTGTGGCTGATGCAATGTCTCTACAGTTCCAATGGCTGCATGGGGATGTGCACTGTCACTGTGCAACTTTTTTGCTTTCATTTGTTCTTCCCACTTTAAATCTTTCTTCTCATTCATAAACTTTTCTTTGAGCCATGCTGTACTGAACCAACATTCCATGGTGAATTTCAGCAGATTTCACTCCCTCTCCTCAAAGAAATCTCATTACATTATGCTATTCAACAATGGTGTAATCCCACCATGAAGTGTCCATGTTTATCTGACCTTGGCTTCAACACTGGACTGTGTGCATCTGAAGTACCAATCAACCATTGTGAGCATGTTGTATTATATCAGTTTCTGTCCACTGTAGCTATTTCATAATTTTCAAATTACCCTTTTTTTATTATTCTCTATTCTTCCTTGTGTGTGTGTACATCAGACATATATATATATATATATAGAGAGAGAGAGAGAGAGAGAGAGAGAGAGAGAGAGAGAGAGAGAGAGTGTGAGAGAGAGAGAATGATAAATAGTTACATATACTAAAGCCATCCACATAAATCACCTTAATAGATTGTACAGAATCCTTATTCTAGATTTAATACATATTTCCAACTGCAGATGCTTGTTGACGTAACAATGGTGCAAAAGCACTGTGCAATCAGTAAAACCCATACTTCAGATTTTGAACTACTTGCTACAGAGAAATACACAATGAAAGGAAGAAACAAACTTTACAGTAAAAACTTGACATCTTCCTAAAGAACACTTTCTCTGCTAAACTGTCAACATATATCTCAATGCCCCAGTGCCTTCAAGCAGCTATTCTCAAGCTTCACCAGAAGAAAGAAACTGATAAGCCTATGACCGTATCATCCACATCATCTAGCAATTAATTTTAGTTTAATGCTTCATACATTCTTCAGGCACAGTGTGATTTCAGCTGTGTACATGGTGAGTACCCGTACAACCATTCTGTTTTTCACTTTCAGTACAGTTTTCAATTAAATAAATTACATATATTCAACGTTTTATTGAGAGGAAGACCAAGGTGAAGATGGCTGCAAGGCGTTGATGATCTGAGAATGGATGCATCAGCAGCAAGGCATCTTGTTTAAAACCAAGAGGCCTACAAGAGAGCTGTTAGGAATGCAAAGTTCTGCAAGGGACATGCAAATGACTGAAATGACTGAACAACATTTCATTATAAAATAGGCTATAGGTTAGATGATTCTGCCCAAAGGTAGACTAATGTAGGTGATTCTGCCCAAAGGTAGACTAATGTAGGTGTTCTTGGCATGTTTAAGGTAGTCTAGGCTAAACTATTGATGTTTGGTAGGTATGGTGTATTAATTGACCTAGAAGAGCAGATATACAGTCATCAATGCTTATGTCGATGTTTTTTAGGCATGATATACAATGCTGTCACATGGTGTGGGTGCCTTGACGGGGTGTGACAGCTTGCTTACCCTGACCACCCCCAGAGCTATACCAGTGGGAGTTTTAATCCTTGCAGGTCCAACTATGCTGGAAAGGTCTACGTGGGTAGGGGTCAGACAAAACTTGCACCCTGGTCCTCCAAGTTGTGGGTTGGAGCATAGAGCCAACGACCCAATCTCCGTAAAAAAAGATTAGTGTTACAGAACAGACAGAGAAGCCTCAAAATTGGACAGATAAAAATGGATTACAACCTTGGAATGTCAAAAATATGAGATTTGGAACATAGAATGTAAGAAGTTTATACAGACAAGGGGCAGCTAAAGAATAAGCAAATGAATTAAGCAGGTATAACATGGATATTACAACATTACAGGAAATCAGATGGCTTGGAGAAGATATAACAGTCATAGGAGAAATGGTACTAGTATATGGAGGCATTACCAATGAAAGACATGAACTTGGGACAGGCTTTGTTGTCAAGAGAAAAGAATGGGAATTATGATGGACTTCAGTTCTGCCAATGAGAGAATTAGCAGCCTACCCATCAAAGGAACAAAGAAAAATATAACAATGATTAATATGTATGCACCGACAGAAGATACAGAGGATGAAGTCAAAGAAGAATTTTACAACACATTAGAGAGAGTAATAGAAAAAACCCAGAAATGTGAAATCGTCTAGTATTATCAGTAGGTAATACTAGGAGATTTCAATAAAAAAGATAGGAAAGGATAAATCACACAGATACATCACAGGGAAGAAATCTGCTTGAAACATCTAATGATAATGGATGGAGGCTAATAAATATGGCAGAAGCTTATGGAATGAAAATAAGCAGCACACATTTTCAAAATAAGGACATCCATAAACAAACATGGAAATCACATAATAAATTAACATCCAACCAGATACACCATGTTTTAAATGATACCAAGCACACAACAAACATACTTCACTTCAGAAGTTACAGTGGGGGTTAAAATGCAGCACTGACCACTATCTTGTGGGAGCTAAACTAAATTCAGAGTGAAGAAAAATGCTTATAGTAAATTAAATAAAAGCTCAGTAATAAATAGAGATGCTTTGAAAAGACAAAATTCAGAAAACAAATAAACCATAAGATAAACACAAGAGGGAATAAAGAAAATAAAAGCACTGACGACAGATGGGAAGATATAAAACCCATTATAAAGAACACAGTGGAAGAATGCCTGGGAGTCAAAACCATAAATAAAGAAAGAACTGGTTCAATGAAGTCTGCAGAGAGGCAGCAATAAAGAGAAGAACAGCGAAACAGGTACGATTGATGACATGAACAACAAAACAAATGAAGAGAAGTACTACACACAGTGTAAAGAAACTCAAAAATTTGTTTGCCAACAAAAATGACAATATATGAAAGACATGGTATATGAGATGCAGACATGCCACCAAAATAAGAAAGGCAGGGAATTCTATAAAGAACTGCGAACAGTAAAGCTTGAAGGATAGTAATGGAAACATGATAAATAATGAAGAGAAAATCTGTATCAGATGGAAAGAATATTTTGAAAAACTACTAAACTGTGAAGACTCTATAAACACATAACCATGCGAAGAAATACAGAGTTGTGAATCTGAAATAGAGGAACCAGACTTAGAAGAAGTCATCTACAATATCATGCTTCTATGAAACAACAAATATACAGGTTCAGATGGAATTGCTGCAGAAATGATTAAAGAAGAAGGTCTAAATCTACATGAACAGATATGTGCACTAATACAACAAATATCTTATCTTATATCTTATATCCTTCCCATGCCGTTAAACGTCACATAGGGCTCGCAAAGTAGTTCGCCAATTTTTCCTGTCTTCAGTGAGTCTTTCAACCTCATCAAAGGAATTTATGCCTGTTAATTTGGCCTCTCTTAACAATGTCCTCTTCAGAGTTTCACGCGGTCTGCCTCTTTTTCTTTGGCCTGTTGTGTTCCACTTGATAGCTTGTTTTGGGATTCTCTGATCATTACAAATATGGAGAGAAGAAAAATTCTTACTGAATGGAGAAAATCATTACTGATCCCAGTATTCAAAAAAGGCGATAAGAGCAAGTGTGAAAACTAAAAGGAATATCTTTACTACAAACAAGCTACAAAATACCATCTATTATACTTCTAAATAGATTAAAACCATACAGCAAGAACATACTGGGAGATTATCAAGTAGGTTTTAGAAAGAACAGATCAACTATAGACCACATATTTTATCTACATCAAAGAGCAGAAAAGTACTGGGAATATGAAAAATGAAGTACATAATATCTTCACTGACTTCAAGAAAGCTTATGACAGCATAGATAGGAGCAGCTTATGAAAAATTATGAAAGAATTTGAGATACCTAATAAATTAATCAATTTGACCAGAATATGGATGGAGGATGCACAAAATATAATAATATATAAAAGAAGAAAGTCAGAACCATTCCATATAAGAACTGGTTTAAATCAAGATGATACAATTATCTCCATTACTATTCAACCTAGTATTAGAAAAGGTAATTAGAAAAGTGAAAGAAGAAAGCGGTACAGAATAACAAGCTAAAATGCTAAGATAAGCTGATGACATTGACCTAGTGGAGGAAACTATTAAAGAAGTCATCAACACCTGCATACACCTGAGAGATGTGGCACTAAAAGTAGGCTTGACCATTAAACAAGATAAGACAAAGTATATGAAGATATCAAGAGACTAGAGGCAGAATGATCCAGATTATATAAATGTTGGAGATAGGATCACTAGGAAAGCAGAAACATACAAATACCTAATCACAACCTTCAACAGAAGCAACCTAATAAGCAAGGAAATTAAAAGCAGAGTACAATTTGGGATTAAATATACTTCAAACTTGCAACACTTGTTAAAATCCAAAATCTTGTCCCAAAACACCAAAATAACAACCTATAGAACCATAATAAGACAAGCTGTCATATATGGATCAGAAACGTGGAGTGCAACAAAGAAAGATGAATAACGATTGCAGATCTTTGAGAATAAGATCCTAAGAAAAATCTTTGGGGCCATAAAGGATGCCAACAGCGGAGAACTGAGAGCTAGAAAGAACACTGAACTGAACAGCTTATTCAAACCCCAATGAGTTATGAATTCTTTGAAACTAAACAGACTACACTGGTTGGGCCATATAGAAAGAATAGAAGAGAACGGACAAATGAAAATTATGTATGCACAAGAGATGAGGGAAACAAGACCAAAGGGTAGACCAAGACAGAGATGGAAAGACAACATAGAAGAGGATGTAAAAGAAATTGGTGTCACCAACTGGAGAGAGAAGATTAGGAATAGAGAGGAATGGAGATGAACTTTATCTATAGCAATGAGTCTTAATGGCTCGAAAAGTTTAAGAAGAAGAAGATATATACAGTGCTGTTGGAGGTTCAAAATAACAATAGGAATTCTAAACTGGTGAATTATTTCTCCATTGCTCCTTTTTACTGGGTAATATGAAGATCTAAGAATAATATCATCACAGTCATCAGGAATGTAACATGCCATACTTTGTTTTCCTATCTGCGTACAAAGGTCAGTTGCGTTCTGAAATGTTTTGCTCTCCTGAACTTGTCCTTGCTTATTATGTAGGTCATTTGGTTACCCTATGACTTTTTCATGCATTCACTCTCATTTGTCTCATTTATAAAAATGTATGTTTTACCTTGTCTTTAAATAGTACTATGACCATTTGGTCTGTAACACAAAACTGTAGCAGTCTCTCATGATATTCATTTATTTTTCCATTCCTTCACAGTTGTCTTGTGAAAAAAAAACTGTACTTCAACTTTTTATTAAACAAAAAAAGCTTTATTAAAAAAAAAAAAAAAAGCAAAAAAGTACTTTTCATAAACACTTTCACTGCAAGTTTGATGAGGCTCTGATGTACAGACAAAAAAAGTAGTCTAGTAGAACAGAGGATATCAAACCCAGAAATTACTTGGAAGGTAATAGGTAATAATCTCATTTCCATGCCCTTAGGGCATATTGGGGAATATGATGTTTGGCCTGTATTTTCTGGAAGGTAGTCATGGAAAATAGAAAAAAGAAGGCTGCACTTGGCTAGAGTACAGAGTGAGGCAAGAGAATAAAAGAATAATTTTGCTGACATAGAGCAGTGGTCACCACAGATCCTTTCCTCTCCACTGCCTTCCCTCTGTTACCCAACATAACTTGATCAGATGAAGTTCAAAATATTTTCAACACAAAATTTAACATACATAAATAATAATTATAGTAGTATTTAAAAAATTATAGTAATTATAGTAGTAATATATTATCGTAAAATATCACGAAAATATTTATGAACTGTTATAATAACAAAAATGTAAAATAATAATGTTTATACTAATATATACAAAAAATAAACAAACCTGTATGCAGAACAGTCTCTCTTTCAGGTCTGCATTGGCTAACATGCAGTTCTCCAAGCCTCGTCAAGGCAGGCTTTCTATAATGAAAGTTTTATATTAAAAAAAAAAAAAACCTTCTGTCATTTTTTTCTAATAATGTCTTAAGTTCAAGGAGGCTCTTGTTTGAAAATGATGCTCCATACTGCCATTAATCAAGAACAGCCTTTCCTGGATGAACAAATATGTGAACATGCAAAAATAACATAATGAACTACATCAAAATACCAGTTATAATGTTTCTTCATTTATAAAAAAAAAAAAAGAAGTATTATTTTCACTTTCAGATTTTTTTGCAGCCACTTGATCAAGAAGTCAACACAAGAGCTGTACAAGTTTTACACATTGTCTGAATGATGTCATTTTGGTATAATGATGATTTCAGTGTTTGTAGTGAGACAGTTAATATAAATGATAAAAAGATCATATCAAATAAAACTTGGCATTACTCATTCATAATGATTTTTGAATATTATAGTCTATTAGAATTCCAATATGTCTACTTTCAGAGTTATCATAGTTTAAAGGATGGCTTGTTCCATAACAAATTAAAAGTGCTGGAAGGAAATCCAAACTGTGTGGCAGAAAATGCATCGTAAACAACAAACATATGACAGGAACTATTAGCAAACATACTCTTGGATGGATGGTGTGGCATGCAGCAAAGCATATATCGGGTTGTCCCAAATGCAATGAAGCCGGAGTCTGTATTTTTTAACTTGTAACTTTGTTCTATAACAACTTTCATACACTGTATCTAAGAAAGAGGCTATCATTGCAAATCCATATTTATTTTCAATAAATAAAAATGAGTTTATAAAACTGTTCATGGACAATGTAAATTTATGTAAATATTTTTTATAATGTCTCCTTCTTCGTATACGTTTCTAAGCTGAGGGAGCAAATACTCATACACTTCCTGGTAACATTTGGTGATTTGGTTCATATGAGGAGATATTTAATTTTTTTTTTTTTAATTTGCCCCATCCACCTCCCTCCATTTCCTACCACTCCTAGAATGAATGTTTCCTCAGGTACACTGTCTGGTGGTGTTCATATGTGACCAAACCCTTCAACTTATTTCTGGATGTAGTGTTACTCCAACACTTGCTCTGATGCTGACATTTCCAATTTTGTTTCTTCCTGTTACATTTGGTATTCTCCTCACTTATGCTGTGATGGTTTAACTCTTAACTCTTTCCCTGCTGTCAACTTTGTGACAGGCCACATCCGGTTTCCATGCTCTTGCCTTGGGGCTTTGGATAGGTCTCTAGTTTGTTTCTGTGTAAAATCGGTTGAATTTTTAGATCACATGTTATGTGTACACATTATATTTACCCAACATTCTTTTCACAAAGCGTTATTAACAACAGGGGTCAAATGGAGTCAATTCAATGTTTTTGATCAGGTTTTCAGCTTTTTTAGTGTGACTTCGGAGGCAAACATGTCCCCCTACAACTACAGCACTGTTTTTTTTTTTTTTTTTGACTGGAGAAGTAGTTAGAAGGTTATTTCAGATATTATTTTAGTGATTTTTGGCACATATAATCACAATACGACATCGACAAGTCGATCTAGACATCTCAGATGATAACTAGTGTCAAGCTAGACCTATCCAATGGTAAGTAGGAAACAATTATTGACTAAAAACATCACATTACTTCTTTTTTCCTAAAACATTCTGCATTTATGAAATCTTCATAGATTTACAGCTATTTGGATGTATAATACGTATACTTATAACGTGGAAATAATTTCTTACATTCACTTTTACACTTATCCCCTATATATAACAAGACCTGCGCTTTCTGTCTGGCACAGACGGGAACGTTAGCATTTTTTTTTATGCGGCACGGGAAGAGTTAATGTTCATGCCTGACACTGACAACAAGAGTCAGGAATAATATTGTGCTGCAAAGCACTTTCTTTGTATCAGATGTTATATATTTATTTTTCATTAAAAGTGTCACTTATCAAATGTTCTGATTTGCTTTACTGCATCTGTTCTCAGTGTCAGTATCAGTTTTCTCAGATGATGATAATGTGCTCTGTAGGTATTTGAACTGGTTCACCTGAGGCTGATTATCTAGGAAGGTCTTCACTGGGAGTTCTTCTCCATCAATTTTTTTTTTCAGCACTAATTTTCATATTGTGGTTTTTATATGTCCTTGCTAAGTTATCTACACTCTGTTGTAGGCCATCATGAAATGTGGCTATTAGTATTTGATTATCTGCAAAAAGGAGTTCATTTATGGTCCATTAGATCTGATATCTGAAGGGTGTAGATAGTTTAACTTAACAACATTATTTCAGGAGTTTGGCTATCAGGCTGCTGCATAGTGAAATGTCATGTTGGCTTCTTTACAAATGATGTCAGTCACTTCAAAGTTTATTATAAATAGTTCAGAGTGTTCAGCATCTATTCTATTCTAACTGTACGTTGACTGTTTTCATTTAGGTTTTTGAGTATGATCAAATATGCACTCACTCCATAATGTTGTAAAATTTCCCAGTCTTTATTTGCCCCATCTGAGTTTCATTTAACTGTGGTTCAGTTACTGGTCAAGGTCTTTTCTCATGGATCTTATTGAATACTTTTCCAGTGTGTGATTGAAGTCCCCTTTTGTGCTTTTTTTCCAAACTGGGATAAGTACAGCACTTCTCTAATCCTGTGAGTATTTCTTGTTTCTTTAAGTTAATCTCTTTTCACTTGAAAATTTTATTACTTCATTAGGTGTTTCATCATGTCCAGGAGCTTTGATCATTGAAGGCCATCTGAATGGTCTCAGTTAAATAATTTCATTCTTGGGAAAATTATCTCTCCTAGATTTATAGTTAGTAATATCTTTTTTAATTAACTAAGTGATAAGAAACACTGAAGAAATTTTACCTTGAAATACTAGGAAGAACAAGCACCGTGTTTTTAGCCTGCAGCACCTTATCCTCCTGTTTTCCTCTAAGTGGCTCACCTCTCTTCAGTGCTTCTAGCTCTTTCTCTGTAATTGTCTCACAGAAGAATGTCACAGCATCAATATAACTGACAGACTCTATGACCGACTGAAAACTGCCAGATACCACTGAAAATTTGCAGAAAAAGACAAAATTTTATTAAATCATGCATAATATGACTAATTAGTAAAGAGAGTCTTTTAACTACAATTTAATGTGTGTCTGCCCAAAATGGTTATTTATATTACATATAATTCATATTTTGTAAAACTCAAAATAACTTCATTCAGAACATACTTCTAGAAACTAAATATTTATCATATTTTCTAATATGAGTATCTTTTATTTTGTTTAAAGCATGAAATTAGGAAATAGTGATACTTCAAAAATATGAAAAATGTATAAAATGAGGTAGGGAGGCAAGACAACAATTAAAAGGTTATATAACTACTAAAATTTAAACATGAAAAATTATTTTTAAACAAACTGAAACCATACACCAGAAGTATTTCAGGCACATTACGAGGCAAAATCATTAATAAAACAGCTGCATCAAGAGATGGACAAAATTTGTAACTACGGCAAATGGCAGAACACACTGGATATTCAGTAACACATGAATAATTGGTGTATAAGTATACACAACTAAGCATGTAACTATACATGAATCCACTGCAGTAATGCTGTGATAACAAAATGTATAAAGTAGGAAAAAAGTAGGACAGCTTTATTAATTAATGAGCACACAGTTGTGATATTTTGGTGTGAACCTTAATTATAGAAAAACAACAGGATGGAGAAACAGAGAAAGAAGATAAAATATAAATTCACATGAATGCTATGTAAAAAGTAGGAATGGAAAAAATAGAATAAAATAAAATAAATGGAGCACTTAGCTGTGACTTGTAAGAGGCTGTGTCCAGAAATGTGCATGGTGGAGTGTTGAGAATGTTTAAATGAAAACTTGTGATGTGTGATATATGGGTCATAAAGAGAGGGAGGGGGAAACTGCAGAAAGGGGAGAGAGTGATATAATGGTAATCTAGCCATCTAGCCAGGAAAAGATGGCATAGGTGATTGCAGTTGGGGCAAAGGGGTTGGAATCCGAAGCAGTGAAGAGGTTTTGAAATATAGCAAGTGAGAAAAGTGTGGAACTTGGTGCAGTTAGAATGTTAGGTGTATCTGAATTATGAGTTTAAACTTTCCCCTCTCCCACAATCATATTTTAGACATATTTTATAGTCTTCTGACTCTGTCCATGACTCATATAATCAAGCTTCAAGGAATCCAAAATGAGGCCATGAAAGCAGTTCTAGATTGCACCTGGGATACTCCAGTCATAGCTATGTGCTACTTGCTGAATATGCACAGTATGAAAGTAAGGCACAAGCATGCACAAGTGAAGACATACCTCAGGATTGCCAATCTTGCTCCTACCAGAGCTGTACTCAGCAAAGTGTATCAAGCGAGGGAGATCGTGGATGGCGAGGGTGAAGAGACACTGTCAGTAGTCTGTGACCCAGAGCAGATTCCCCTAGTACTGGAATGGACTAAAGTGCCAAATATGCAGAATCTAATGAAGGTCATGATCCAGCTTGGCCATGGATGCTGAGACTGGGCTGAGGGTAAAACAGAAGCCCAGGTGCTGAAACAGATTCAGCATCACTCCAAACCATGTGACCCTGTGATCGTCACAAGAGGCCTAAAAAGTGGATGGGCCTATACTGTCTACCATAAAGGCAAATTGGTTGTGAGTAAATCAGGAGCCAATGCAACTACAACTTTCAGCATGAGAATGGAGGTGCAGGCAGCATCAGAACCAATTTCCTGATTGGTGGAGCAGGAAGACTCACATGAGGTCACTGTAACAGACTCCCAAAGCATGTTACAGAGAATCTAGAGACATTTCTTCCACAGGGAGTGGGTCCTGCTTTTACTGGGCTCTTGGTTATCCAGTTTGATTTAGATATACTGCCTAGGTAATGTGGGAGTCAAAGGCAATGAGAAAGTGAACAACCTGGGAGGCATGGCATCATTTCAAGGCACCCTAAGCCTAAGAATGGACAAGGAGAAGATTGCAACAACCCCCTTGGAAAGGCTGCATATGGAGGATGACAGTGGATTGAAGGACGACAATCATATCAGGAGGGTGATAAAATTTGGAAGAGAAGAGAGGAAGTGGACATTTTTCCAAAAGAAGTGGTTTAGTGCATGTTACCCACAAACAGTGTGTGACTGGGTCCATCAGCAGGCACACACTTCAGTGGGTGTTGAAACAGAAGTTGAAGCACATATGGGAATGCCTGGAGTGCGAAGATGCTAATCTCTGATTACAGTTACAGTTACAGACACTGCAATCAGAGTTTCTACATCACAGTTTCAAACACAACTTTGAATACACATATGATAAAAAATATACCATGATAACTTCCAACAGGCAGTGATGATCTCTGTCCATCCTTTGCTGAGCCTGACAATGCATGATGGTCCATTTTTGATGATCTATGTGATGATGTGATATTTTTCTCCTCATATGACTTCACACTGCCCTGTTTCAAAAATATACAAATTTAATGTCCTCAACTTCTGACATACTACACCATGATGATATTGATGATAATATTTCAGTAGTGTCAGAAAACCCATAATTGTGACTTGCTTACCCTTTCTAATCCATTTGTGGCAGTTCTCTTAGAAAACGTCTGCTTTTGTGAGGAACTGCCTTGTTGCAGCAAATCCACGTTCTCTTTAATTCTCATTTTGTATAGTGTCATCCATCTGTGATGATTTGATTTAGTATATTACAACGCTTATACAGCACTTTTCAAACTGAAAGTATGAAAATAAAAGTCATGTGGGTTTTAACAGATAACTGCATTCCAGCTATTTTTAGATATATGTTACTAATAATAATAAAAGATGCTGGAGTTGTATATCTTCTCTCTTAATTTTTTTAAATTCAGATTTTATATCATATTAAATTTGAAGCTCAGTTGTTAGAAACAATTCAGCAGTTTTCTCTATGTGTTGATGACAGTCAAAAGCTTTTTATCAGATCCTAATTCTCTGACAAATATGATGCATTATTCTTTGCATGTGCTGTGAGATACATCTGTCCATGGAAGTGCAAAAAAAATATATACATGCTACCTTCTATGAAGCTGTGGAAACTGACTTGAAAGTAAAATGTAATATTAAAAGCTTTATTTGTATTTGCCTTATACAGTTGCCCTCGTGATATCAAAATGAAAAATTAGGCAGGTCTGCTATCTTTCTTTTCTCATCTTGTCTTTAATCATGAATGTTGATGTGGTTTTAAGGCAGAGGGCTTCTTCAAATAATTATAGTGTGAAGGAATAAAGAAGTTATGGAATGGTGGGGATAACACACATGATCCAGTCTGGAATCAGCTTATAAATAAGAGGACAACTTATAAACAAGGCTATATATAACTAATTTATAATTAGTATTATCTAAGAAAATGCCTATGACAATCCATCACTCTATGACTGTGAATGGAATATTTCATTCTAAAAATGAGTCAAATTTCTGCACAACACAATATTTCTCCAACTCTGTGCTATAAATGTCAAACAAGGACAACAACAGCTAAAAATAACATAAAAATCATCAAGACCTAAATGTGACATTTGAGGAGAATATGTAACAAGAAAATGACTCCATAAGAGAAAACCAGAAAATGATTCCATAAGAGCAAGGGCAAGTATTTATGCTACATCCAGAAACAACATCTCCAGTGGTTCAGTAATATTATATGACTACTGCTAAAGTGTATGCCACAGAAAAAAATTTGAAAGGAAACAAAAGAGATGAAGGAAGAAAATTACAAGTATCTCAAATATCCCATTATTTGAAGCAGTCTACGAAGCCCTATCAAGCAGTCTATTTTTCACCTCAAAACTGAAAGGAAACAAGTCAAATTTCTTTTCCCACAGAACTCATGTATCTGAATACAACTTTAGAGAGCACTGTATCATTGTTTCACTAATTTACTGTTTGTATTTGCATTTGTATTCTACTATCCAAAAATTAGAATATTTGTATTTGGTTGAATATGAAAATTTTGTACTCATTATATCCTTAGCTTTACCTCATTACTTTTTCAACATTTTTGCAGCATTTTTTAGTGTACATCATTTAACTAATACAGTAGTGCACTTTTTTCATTATTTAACTGATCTTTGATCAATCCAGTCTGACATTGCCCAGTATTCCATCAGGGCTTTGCTTTTGGCATCATCAAGGATTATCTCCTTTTTTGTAAGTGCTTGCTCCTGAGTACAAGACCTATACAGTGATGAATGAGCTTATCCAAACCCTGAAAATAATGATGATGGACCTCTTATAATAGCACCAGAAGTCACAGAAGCTATCTACCATATGAGGAGTAATAAAGCACCAGGTTCTGACAACATAACCAAAGAAGAGTTGGAAGTGTTCAAGGAATATGGAGTAGAAATAATAAACTTTTGAATGACATCCACAATACTGGATATATACCAAATGATCTAATGAAATCAGTATTTATTGCTATATCAAAGAAAGTAGCACAGTAGAATGTGAAGATCAGAGAATGATCAGCCTTATGAGTCACATCACCTAAATTCTGCTCCATACAATCATAAAACCAGAGATTGTAGAAGAAAAATATGAATTTGTCAAAGGGAAGGGTACAAGTAATGTAATATATGTGTTAAAATGCTCACAAAAAGCACCACAGAAGTTAAAACTGATCTATATTTGTGTTTTATAGATTACTGCAAAGCCTTTGACAAAGTAAGGCACAACTTAATAATGGAAATGTTACAAAAATTAAACACAGATAGAAGGACCAGAGAATTATTAAAAACATATACTGGCAGCAATCAGCAGCAACAAAGAGAGAACAAGAAAGTGGCAAATATCAAGAAATTAAATTGAAGTGAGCCAATGATTTTATTTTCCCTATACAGTGAGAATATCATGCGTCATATAGATGAACTACCTGGAATGTCAGTGGATGGATACAACTTTAACAATTTGAGATACTCAGATGATACGGTATTAATAGCAAAGAGTGAAAAATAACTAAATAGCAAAGAGTGAAAAATAACTATAAGAATTGCTGAACATAGTAAAAGAAAGTGAAAATTGAGTCTTACCATTGAACAAGAAGAAAACAGAAATTATGGTCATCTGAAAGAAAAATGTGATTCCTGAATATGAAGTAACAGTAAACAGCACAGTGCTGAAGCAGGTGGACAAGTTCAGATATCTGGGGACTCCACTGACCTCGAATGGAAGATGCCTAACTGAGATAAAGAGTAGAATAATGCAAGCCAGAATAATGTTTCAGAAAACAAAGAGCATTCTGTGTAATAAATCACTGTCATTGGGAGTAAGGAAAGGAGTACTGCAGTGCTACATCAAGTCAGTTTTATTTTACAGATGTGAGGCATGGTCAGTCACTAATGAAGTACAATGCCAACTGGAAGCCACTGAAATGTAGTTCCTTAGAAGAATGCTGCGAATACCATGGACAGCAAAAAAATCAAATAAGGAGGTTCTGAAAGAGGCTGGAGAGAGGAGACAAATAATAACAAAAGTCAGAAAAAGACAATCCAGATTCTTAGGACACATTCTGCAGCAAGGCAAGCTAGAATATATTGTGACAACAGGAAAGATAGAAGGCAAAAGAGACAGAGGTAGAAAGAGAAAGAAAATGCTGGATGGACTAACCAGATGGGCACATTTAAATAACACCAGCACAGCTTATAATCAACACTCGGTGCAGGGAATTGTGGAAAAACATGATAGTCAATGCCAGTTGGCAGGGCAACAAATAGAGATAGATTTTTGATCAGGCTAATGAAAGCCAATTTCTTCTTTATTTATCAATTATATGCACAAACAAATGATTTTTTAATTTATAATATTTTAAATTTGTTTTTTCTTACTCGCAGCATCAGTTCTCTTACCCTTTATTTTTACTTCTCACGGCTGTTTTGTAAAAGTAAGAGCTAATATAGCACTGTTGTCTTGTAAAATTGCTTGTAAAATAAGTAAAATTGCTCCTATAATATATCATATGTATGTTTTATATGTATGTTCTTCTGAAACATGCACTCTAAATTATATTAAGATTTTTAACATTTTTTTTTATTGAGGAACATTAATGTTGTTCATTTTGAAATGGCCAGAAATATTTACTAAATTGTATTACATGATGCCGGATAATCAGTTAATTTTTTTTTTTAAACTCCAGAAGGCTGATGGCTACAAATGTGACAAAAATTTGGACAACCGTTCAAGCCACTGATCAGATATGTTGTGTAGTTCTTTTCTGTGATTTTGTTCATCAATGTTCCATACATCCCATGAGTCAAGCTCCTTCTGAAACTGTCTATGTGGGTCAAATAAGCCAAGTTTTTCCAACATATCAAGAACACCAGACCTGAAAAAAAAAATGTACATTATCTTACAAATCTCTGTGAAGCATTTAAACACATCAGATAATAATTGCTGATGAATTTTGTTTCCCTCTTGAATTTAGAAAAAGTTGACCAAGACTTCATCTTCTATTTTTTTTCTTTCTTTAATCCTTTGAAATCCATTATATCTGCATTGATGTGAATTTGTCTACAGTAATCTATCAACTAGATCTGTAAGTGAAACCAACATGTAAAACATATATAAATATGTTAGCTTATAAATTAATTTGCTCACATGTAAAATTTTAATTAGAACCAATATAACTTGTGACTATGGCATCCAGGAAAGACAATTAGACTGTACAAGAGCAATATATTAAAAATTGTGAAAGCATCTGAAAATGAAATGTGGTACCCCTAAATATTTAAAGTGTATGTAGGCATAAGGCAAGAGTGTGTCTTATTATTTCTGTTAATAATATATATGGATATCATTATAAAGAAACAAAAGAATATATAACATATAATATATAACATGACACAATTAAAAGAAATAGCAACAGAAACTGACACAAAAAACCATTCAGATAATGATCTTCACAGAGAAGACAAGAAGTGACAAGATGGCATGTAATGATATTCAAGACATCATAAGAACAATACTACTGTTGCAGTATAATGAAAGACAAAGGATGAAACTGATTTGTACATATGATGAGAACGAATACTTGTTATTCACCAGCTCATGCACACCACCAGAAAACAGGCACAGAGAATGACCCAAAGGGAGGGTGACAGACTGAGGAAGTAAATGACATGATGAAGAGAAATGGCATGACAATACATAAAGTCAAATCATGGGCTATAGCTTGCAACTGACAATCTCCCAAATCATATCCATGATATGAAACAATACAGAGAAGAGATAAAGCAAAAGAAGAAGTAAACTGTAATAAGCATTTACCTTACATCATTATCTCCATCTAAAAAATGGACCATCACTTCAACAATGACAGCTTTCTCTTTAACTGCAAGGGCTGCCAAGGTCTTTATGGCTGACAAAATAAAGTCTTTATGCGCTGACACAGAACAGCTGGGAGGCGAAGTGTGGTGGTTGAGTACTGCTACAAGTGCCATTGCCACATTGTGAATGACAGGCCAACTCAGACCTTCTTCAGTGTGTACATATAAAATGGCATCTGTAACATTTACCTTATGAGACCATTCAGCAACATGAATGAGTCTACAAATCATGCTCACAAAGGCATCACTGGTCCAAGGCTTTGGCAGAGTCTAGAGCAAACAGATATACATTCAATCAATCAATCAATCAATCAAGTGTCGTGCCGTGTGGCATAGGCGATCATTTCTCTCCACAATTCCCTGTCATTAGACTTGATTATGAGATCTGTCAGTGACTTCCTTCCTAGCCACACTGACAGCCCATCCAGTAACTTCTCTCTCTCTCTTCCTCTGTCTCTTCTTCCCTCAATTTTTCCTGTTGCCACAATGTGTTCCAATTTTCTTCTTCTCAGAAAATGTCCTACAAATCTCGCTTGTCTGCCTCTGATCTTTGCTGTAATTTGTCTTTTAACTCCAGCCTCTCTTAAGACTTCTTCATTTGTTTTCTTAGCTGTCCATGGTACCTTCAACATCCTTCTTATGAACCACATTTCTATGACCTCCATTTCTCACTGTACTCTCTTATTCATGGACCATGCTTCACATCCATAAAATAAAATTAGCTTGATGTAACATTTAAGTACTTGGAATCTTGTTTCCATTGATATGGATCTGTTGTGCAAGATGTTTCTCATTTTATGGAATGCTGACTTAAAGATATACATTATTAAACATTAAAAGCAGATTGAATGACTGTGAACTACAGATTCACCCTAGGACATGTTTAGAAAGTTATGAGGGAAAAAAGCCTGCTTATTAGTAATGCACATTAGACAGATAAGCCCATTAATCTTTTCATCATCAGATCCAATGTACATGAAGAAATTGAAGACTGATGACCATGTTACTTATTTAGTACATAAATGTAATGAAAACTGAATTCAAATAACCACTTGGATGCAGCTCCTCTTATCTCCTGATCATACCATATCATATGTGACATGTTGCCTCATTTACTTTATATCATTCATCTCTATTTTTATTTCTCTCTCAGACAAGTATTAATTTGCCATTCTATACTTGCTTTTGGCATTTAAACTTATTGATTATTTTCACTCTTGTGTTTTATTACTTCTAATGTGCAGTACTTTCTTTTGTTGATGCCTTCCTTTTTTAAGCTATACAAAGTCATATTTGCTTCTTTTTCTTTTCAAGACTGTCATGCTTATTATGTCAATATTTCAATAAATTTTCTTCTTTTATCTATTGTTCTTTAATTTCATTTTCATCTTCATTATAAAGGCTTAAAGAACACCTAAACGTGCATGCGTTTCATGTTTGTAATAATGTATTTTTCATAAACATTATTACATTTGTTTTCATTCATTGGATCTTTCTGAAGTAGACGCTGACAAGTGTGTCCAACTCCCACAGAAATTAGGTTAATACATACCACCAGTCCAGCTGGACATGAAGTATGATGTTTCCAAAAGGAAAAGGAACTGTTCACTATCTGTGATTAGAACTAGCTTTTGTTGTAGGTACAATCTTTTGTCTCAAACCTCTATTTTAAGCTCTTTCATCTTTGTGCAGGTGGTGAGACAATGAAGAAACCATGTTGTTTGATAATAGCAGGAGCTTAAGACAAAGTCTCCTGACCTTCCTAAATCTATACCATCCTTCAATCTTTTAAACTGTCTCATATTTTCTGCCACTCAGTACTATTTAAATATGTTCTAGTTTTACTGGCTTTAGTAGCTCTTGTACAAAGACTCATAAGCATTTCATCATTTTCTTCAGTGTACTACAGCACTGTAGGAAATATTTGCAAAATCATATTACTGAAAGGCTTTCTTTTTTCAGTATAAGTGCTGTAATTATGTCAATACATGTCAAAATATTTCAATACAAATCTTTTTTTTAAACATCCAAGATCCTTGCCTATATTTTTATGACCATGGTAAATATGAAGTTACATATTATATGTGGTTGATTTCTGTAAATTTTCCTTCCCATTTCTCATGTTCATTCATTTGCATGTCCCTTGCGGAACTTTGCTTCCCTATAAGCACTCCTGTAGGCCTCTCGGTTGTGAGCAAGATGCCCTGCTCTTGATGCATCCATTTGCAGATCATCAACGATGTCTTGCAGCCATCTTTGCCTTGGTCTTCCTCTCTTTCTTTTTCCCATTATGCACCCTTCCCTGACAGTTTTCTCTAGATTATCATGACATTTAATGTGTCCAAAATATTTCCGTTTTCTCTTTTTAATTCTCTTTACTAGCCAGCCTTCTTCAATACTAAGTTCTTGTAGAATGGATATATTTGTTCTTTTTTGTGTCCATGGTATTTGAAGAACTCTTCTGTAGCATTTACATTCAAAGGCATTTATGTGATTCTCAGCTGTTTTGTTAAGTGTCCAGGTCTCACAGGGAAAAGCTGCATGCCCTTAAAAATCTTCCCTCATTGTATCTCCATTATTAGTTAGCAGCGATCCAAGATATTCAAAACCCTCCACTTCTTCCAGTTTTTCCTCATTGATACATATATCAGCTGCTTTGTTTGCTTTGTCAGTTGTCATCAATTTAGTTTTCTTCGCATTAAGATAGAGGTTTTGCTCTTCACTATTCTTACAGACTGACAGTTCTCATAATGAATTGAAATTCATATTTTCTGCTTCAAAATCATATTTATAATTCATCACTCCAGTTTATTCATGGCATTCTAGGTTTCTGTTCCAAGATCTCATTTTCAGATTTTCAAGAATCTTTTTATTACAAAAAGTAATTAATTTATTTAGCAAAGTTAATTTACATATTTTGTAAGTAAGCTGTGTATGGGAATATATTTAGTGCTGTATGGGAACTATTATCTTCAAAGAAAGACCAATCTTTAGCAAAACTGGCACCCTATTAACATCAAGTAAAGATAAAAACCAAAGATGGGACAAATACTTCCAAAAAAATACTTAATCGACCAAACCCAAAAGAACTGATAAATCTTGAAACCATCTTATCAATCCAACAACTAAATGTCAACTTAGATGAAATTACATTGAATGAAACTAAAACAGCAATTAATCTAATGGCTAACAACAAAGCTGCAGCTGAAGATAAAATAACAGCCAAATGTTAAAAGCTATTAACAGTGACAACATGAGTCAACTACAGAGAATGTTTAATTTATTAAAGAAGAGTCCTTTATAAATGGAAAAAAGGAATCATTGTTAAAATAATCCAAAAATGGCAAAATTTTAAATTGATGACAACTGACAAAACAAATAAGGCAGCTGAAATATATATATCAATGATGAAAAATTGGAAGAGGTGGAGAGTTTTTAATATCTTGGATCATTACTAACTAATAATGGAGATACAATGAGGGAAATTAAAAGGATATCTATCACTCTTCAGAAAGTAAAACAACTAAAGAATCTGTGGAAAGGAACAGACAGAACTACAAAAATAAGATTTTTAAGGGCATGCAGCTTTCCCATCATAACATATACCTGTGAGACCTGGACACAGCTGGAAACAAAACAGCTGAAAAACACATAAATGCCTTTGGATGTAAATGCTACAGAAGAGTTCTACAAATATCATGGACACAGAAAAGAACAAATTTATCCATACTACAAGAACTTAATATTGAAGAAGGCTGGCTAGTAAAGAGGATTAAACAGAGAAAACTGAAATATTTATTTTGGACACATTAAATATCATGATAATTTAGAGAAGATCATCTTGGAAGGGTACATAATGGGAAAAAGAAAGAGAGGAAGACCAAGGCAAAGATGGCTGCAAGACATTGTTGATAATCTGCAATTGGATGCATCAGCAGCAGGGCATCTTGGTTACAACTGAGAGGCCTACATGAGTGCTGTTAGGGAGGCAAAGTTCCTCAAGGGACATGCAAATGACTGAATGACTGTTAAAATATCCCCCAAAAAACCAACCTTAGTAACTGCAATAAATGGAGAGGATTAACCTTACTATCAGCTGTGTCAAAAGCATTTTGCAAAGTCATTCTGAATAGACTTAAAAACATAGTGGATACTGCAATGAGAGAAGAACAAGCAGGATTTCAGAAAAGAGAGAAGCTGTCTCAACTAGATCTTTATTCTAAGAATAATACTAGAAGAACATATTGAAAACCAAAAGCATTAATCCTGACCTTCATAGACTTTAAAAAGGCATTTGATAGCATACACAGAGATTCATTATGAAGAATTTTAAGACTATATGGAATAACATCTAAAACTGTCAACATCATTAAGGATCTCTACAATGGATATGTTTGTGCAGTTAACACAAAAAAAGGAATGAGCGAATGGTTCCAGGTTGAAACAGGTGTGAAAAATGAATGTATATTATCTCCCTTGCTTTTTGGAATTGCAATAGACTTCATAATGAAAAAATGCTGCACAGGTAAAACGGGCATTGACTGGGTACATAGAACCCAACTAGAAGGTCTTGATTTTGCAGATGACATAACTCTTATCAGTGACAACATGGATTCGATGCAAGAAAAAACAGATACCCTGTCTTAACTGGGTAGCAAAACAGGACTTGATTAACAAGGCAACAAAAAAAAAGAAATTTCTCATTAATCAAGAAGGAAAAATATATGTAGAAGAAACAACTGTTGAAGAAGTAAACCAATTTCGCACGCCTTGGCAGCTACATAGACCAGGATGGTGACACCAGAAAGGAAGTTAGAATCAGAATTGCAAAAGCAGCACTGACTTTCAAGAATCTTGAAAACATATGACATTCAGAAGTTATAAGCACAAAAACCAAGTTAAGATTATTCAATTCAAATGTAAATCCACCTTCACTTATGCATGTGAAAGCTGTAAACTAAAGAAATAGACAAGAAATTAGACTCTTTCGAAAACTAATGCCTAAGGAAAATACTCAGTATAAAGTGGAACAAATTCAAGAACACAGAGATAAGACATATGAGTGAATAACAACCTGTTTCATGGGTGATCAGAAAAAGGAGATGAACATATCAGTCACTTGAAGAGAAGAAACAGTCAAGCTATCGAGTGGAACACAACAGGCTGAAGAAAAAAGATCAACCACGTGAAATTCTAAAGAGGACATTGTTAAGAGAGGCCAAATTAGTAGGTTGAAAAGCTCACAGAAAACAGTAAAACTTGGCAAACTACCATGCAAGCCCTATGTGATGTTTAATGGTACTAGCATTTGTATACCATGAAGACCTTCAACACTTGATTTTAATTTCTGAGTTTCATTTTGAGCAGTTCCTACAGTCTATGCTGGCTGATATTTAATGTCTTATTACTTCTTTCAAAGAGCAAAGAGAAAATGCATTAATTTTTTTAGAAAAAATAAAATACATTCTAACTTGCAATTACCATATGGATTATTTGGTCCCTCACACAAATATAAGTCACATTATAATATCTTTACTGTCTTATTTCTTCCTATACTTTGATATATTTGCAGCTTAATTATTTACTATAAATTATAGATCATTCTAATTATTGTTTATATTATAAAAATGAAAATGTGCAGAACTATGAAGGCACCATTTGTACATCTTGACCCAATTAAGTCTCTCTCTACATTGTGCTGCTTGTTACATGACAGTGCTCTATTATCCTGTCTAAAGTTTACAGCCAGTCTCAAAATGTCTGAACTCACCTGTAGAGCTTGCAACTACCACAGTACAAAATTAAAAGGTTACTCAGATATATCTGTCAGCACATGTGGACATGATATCACTGAAACATGAAGGTACTTAATACTACTCTGTGGTACAGATGTTGAGGTTACTGGCTAAAAAAAGAAAGACGACTCTTCAAGTCACTATCTTTATCTTTGGAGTTGACTCCCAAGATAAGTCTTTACAGTGACTGAAATTAAAGTCAGCTGATTTACATCTCTTAAAAATCTGTTGAATCTCTTCTTATTCATCTTATTCTCAGATCTAATGCTCTGATGATCTTTTAATACACTTTTTATAATAGTTTTGTCACTTACATTTTCTTTGCAGTTTGGAAAATACTTATCAAACCAGTCTGTTCCAACAAACTTTTTGATATAGTCAGGTAGTGGAGTCGCTGGTGGAGGTGGAGTAGGAGACCTAGATGATACCGGAGTTTGGGGCTTAGGCTTGGGGTGAGTAATATATTTGGCAACAGGATGAGTCAGAACTGAAGCTGGTCGTTTGGTTGCTGCATAAGATGAAGCTGGCTTTGGCAAATCTTCAAAGACATTCTGAATGCAAAATGAAAACTTTATATTAGCCCATACTTGTCAGTATGAGAAATTTTCACATGGATACATTGTGACAACATATGTGTCAAGTATGATCAATTCAGTTTATGTACAGTAATCATACAAGTGATGAATTTTTATAAAGTTTAAAAAGATTGAAGATTTATAATGATAATAATACTAAGACAACATTATTTATTACTTAAACATAGTTAGAAGGAAACTGGATGACAAAGCTCACAGAAATTATGAACACCTGAACTTGAAAAACACATAGCCTAAACCTTTTATTTCAGTGCAGTTAGACTAAATAAATAGGCAACTGAAAAAAAAAAATGGCTTGAAGAAAGAAAATCAGACTTATCTTCTAAATGAAGACTGTGACTTCAAACTTTGATTGAAGGTTTTGCTTGATCTTAGAAGTCACTGTAATATCTTCCTCTTCAGCCTCATGACCAGTAATAAACCAGCAACTCACAAACTTCTAGAAGTCACTGTAATATCTTCCTCTTCAGCCTCATGACCAGTAATAAACCAGCAACTCACAAACTTCTAGATGTCAAGACCCCTTAGAGTATCAGAAGTCTAAACGGCTGAAAAATTTGCCTGAGAGGATTCACTTTTCTGACAGCCTAAGGAGTTGTGTTGTTGTTTGGCACCCAACAGTGAAATTTCCTGCCTAAAGTTATTTCAGTTTTTCTTCCCCATCTTTCACATAAATTTTTTCTTCCCACTCCTCTGACTTCCCTGTCCAGTCCAGTCATCACACTTTTGTTTTTGTTGTACCCCATCAAGTTTCTATTTCACCTTTTCTGTTCAACTGCATTGACAAACCTGACTTCCAGTCTACACTTCTAATAAAGTTTAAAAAGTACAGCACCAAATATGCCCAAGCAAGATACTGAAGATACTTTTTTTCTGTAACATATAAACTTTAAAAAAATATTTATTAAGTCTGATTCATAGACAGAGATGGAAAGACAACATAGAAGAGGGTATAAAAGAAACTGGAGATAGAAGATTAGGAATAGAGAGGAATGGATGCAAACTTTATCTGCAGCAATGAGCCTTAATGGGTTGGAAAGCTGAAGCAGAAGAAGAAGATACATAGGTAAAATATAAATACCTTATGCTGATCAAAGACTGACAATTTTCAATGTACATATCTATTCTTATTATGAAAACCAGTAATAGAAAACCAAAATATTTAAGCCAAACACAAATACAGTCTTCAAACATATGCAAGAACAAACATAAAAAGTGGGGCTAAAGACAAATTAAGAGAAAAATGATTTTGAGAATAGCAAGGCCAAAAAGTGAAAAACAAGAAACATCCAAATAGAAGCTATACGAATTAAAAGAAAAGATTCACATAAATGTCTTACATATTACATCTTACATCTTTCCCATACAGTTAAATGTCACATAGGGCTTGAATGGTAGTTTGCCAAATTTTCCTGTTTTCGGCAAGCTCTTCAACCTCATCAAGGGATATTATGCCCACTAAACTGGCTTCTCTTAACAATGTCTTCTTTAGAGTTTCACGTGGTCAACCTGTTTTTCTTTGGCCTGTTGTGTTCCACTTGATAGCTTGTTTTGGGATTCTCTGATTGTTTCTTTTATCACATGACCAACAAATGTTCATCTTCTTTTTCTGATCACCCATGAAACAGGTTGTTGTTTGCTCATCTGCCTTATCTCTGCTTTGTTCTTGAATTCATTACACTTTATAACAGGTATTTTCCTTAGGCATTTGTTCTGAAAATAGTCTAATGTCTTGTCTATTTTTTTTCCAGCTTTCACATGCATAAATGAGGGTGGATATTACATTTGAATTTAATAATCTAAACTTGGTTTTTATGCTTATAACTTCTGACTGCCATATGTTCTCAAGATTCTTGGAAGTCAGTGCCACTTTTGCAATTCTTCCTTTCTGGTGTCACCATCCTGGTCTATGTAGCTGCCAGAGTATGCAAAGTGGTTTACTTCTTCAACAGCTGTTCCTTCTACATATATTTTTCCTTTGTGATTACTGAGAAGTTTCATTATTTTTGTTTATTCCTTGTTAATTTCAAGTCCTATTTTACTAGCAAGGGAAGGCAGGGTATCTGTTTTTTCTTGCATGGAATTCACATTGTTACTGTTAAGAGTTATGTTATGTACAAAATCAAGATCTTCTAGTTGGGTTCCATGTACCCAATCAATGCCCGTTTACCTGTGCAGCATTTTTTCATTATGAAGTCTATTGCAATTCCAAAAAGCAAGGGAAATAGTATACATCCTTTTTTTCATACCTGTTTCAATCTGGAACCATTCGCTCATTCCTTCTTCTGTGTTGAATGCACAAACATATCCATTGTAGAGATCCTTAATGATGTTAACAGTTTTAGATGGTATTCCATATAGTCTTAAAATTCTTCATAATGAATTTCTGTGTATGCTATCAAATGCCTTTTTAAAGTCTATGAAGGTCAGGATTAATGGTTTTTTTGCTTTTCAATATGTTCTTCAAGTATTATTCTTAGAATAAAGATCTGGTTGAGACAGCTTCTCCCTTTTTGAAATCCTGCTTGTTCTTCTCTCATTGCAGTATCAACTATGTCTTTAAGTCTATTCAGAATAACTTTGCAAAATAATTTTGATGGAACTGATAGTCTTCTTCTTCATTCCCTTCTACCACCAAGACCGCCCTGTGATCCTACTGAATTTACGTCTGTGGTCCTCATTAAGTCCCGTGGTCCCCAAGAGGACCACAAGAGGTTTAGAGTATAGCAGGGCTTAAGCCTGTATTCTTGGTGGGTCTCAGAAGCGGGATTGCGTGACACTATGGTTTTCATTGCACCAGTTTAGTCTAGAGATGGACTTTCCCACCGGAAAAACTTCGACGTGTTTTGAGATATCCGTGTATCACCGCCGGGTGAGAGGTGGTTGCCCATCCAGTCCAGTGTTGGACTTCCTCACCGGAAAACCTCAGCGTCATTAGGATACGCACACATCCCCCACTAGGTGAGAGGTGGTTGCCTATCTAGACTGCACTGGTCCAGTATCTCCAACTTCAGCATTTTGTAGTTGTGGCCGCTACCCTTCCTAGTTGTGACCTGGATGGAGCTTTTGTCCAGGAGGATGAATCCTCACCACTAGTGACTTCCACCCCTGGGTTGAGCCGGTTTAGGCATATTATCCCAGTATGGGCGTGTTTGGGATGTGACCAACCTCTAGAGCAGAGGTGGTGTGACATGCCTAGCCATCAAGTTTCACCCCTAGTGTACGCCGGTTTAGGCACATTCACCAGTGTAGGTGTATTTCGAACGTAGCCGGCCTCTAGAGCAGAGGTGCTGTGGTATGTGTAGCTCTCGCAGCGATACTACTGGACATACCGATTAAACTTCACTTTATCCTTTCCCTCACCTTTTCACATTGGCACCACACAGCAACCCTTACTTCTTTTCCACAGTTTCTTCCATGACTGGGAGGAGCTTCACTCTATGCACGGCATCCAAAGAGTCTTGCCAGCAGTGTCTTAACCTCTAGGTTAAGCCAGTTCATGCATTTCACCCAATATGAGTGCACTTAGGACGTGGCTGACCTCAAGACCAGAGGTGCCGTGATTTGACTGCTTGCTTCGCTTTATCCTTTCTACCACCATTTCTGCAGTGGTGCCACGCGGCAACCCCATTTGCACCTTTCTTCATTGGCCGGGAGGAGCACCACTTCACACATGGCAGCTGAAGAATCTCGCTAGCAGCGGGCAACTGATAGTAAGGTTACTCATCTCCAGTTATTGCAGTCGCTAAGGTTGCCTTTTTTGGGGTGTTTTAACAATGATTCCTTTTTTCCATTTAGAAAGGATCTTTTCTTCTTTCCAAACTTTATTAAACATTCTCTATAGTTGGCTCATGTTGTCACTGTTAATAGCTTTCAACATTTCAGCTGTTATTTCATCTTCACCTGCAGCTTTGTTGTTAGCCAATAGACTCACTGCTATTTAAATTTCGTTCAGTGTAATTTCATCTAGGTTGACATTTAGTTGTGGGGTAAGACTGTTTCAAGGTTTATCAATTCTTTTGAGTGTGGTCAATTAATTATTTCTTGGAAGTGTTCGGCCCATTTTTGCTTTTCTGGGGGCATTATTCAATAGCTTCAACAGTATAAGAGATGAAATTAGGGCTGGGATAAAAGCAGGGAACAACACTATTTTGCCTTTAGATATTTGACACAATAAAAAATCCTGTCCCACAACACCAAACTAAATATATACAAGACACAGATTAGACCAGTTGTCTTGTACAGACAGAAATATGAAGCACTACAAAATAAGATAAAGCACAGCTACAAATCTTTGAAAACAGAGTCTTGAGAAGAATTTCTGGACAACTTATGGACCCTATATATCACAAGAATGGAAAATTAGAAATAACAAAGAAATACACGCACAATTTAAGTCTCCACTTATAGCCACCATTATGAAAAACAACAGATTGATGATGGCTCAGATACTTGGACAAGAACAGACAGACAATAAAAAGGCTTATACAGAAATGATTAATGGAGACAGACCAAGAGGCAGACCAAGACAATGGTGGTGTGACAACCTGGGAGAATACCTACAAGCCCTTATAATGGAGACAAGCCTTGTCTGCAGCAATGAGCTGCAGTGGCTCAGAAAGCTGAAAGAATGAAAAAAAAAAAACACAAATGCACTCACTGTTTGAGATGAAGGTTTTTTTAAGATTTCCTGGAATTTTGACATGAGTGATGATGGTTTCACTTGTTCTGACTGAAAAAATCTGCCATCATGACGATCTTCATTTTCCTTTCCATCCTCATCTACTTTCACCTTTTTTTTTCCAACCTTCTTCTGAGCAAGACATCTGTCATCTGTGAATGAATCAATCTTCACTATAGATGAATATTTATTTATCTATAAAGGTGACTGGATGAGAAATAAAATATCTACTATTAGAAAATATGTTAATTTAAATGATATCTTCATATAAGAATGTTCTTCTTACATCTTACATCCTTCCCGTGCTGTTAAAAATCACATAGTAGTTTGCCAAATTTTCCTTTTTTCAGCAAGCTTTTCAACCTCATCAAGGGATGTTATGCCCACTAAATGGCCTCTCTTAACATTAAGCCCCTTCAGAGTTTCACATGGCTGACCTCTTTTTCTTTTGGCCTGTCGTGTTCCATTTGATAGCTTGTTTTGGGATTCTGTTTCTTCTCATCATGTGACCAACATCTTCTTTTTCTAATCATCCATGAAACAGGTTGTTGTTTGCTCATCTGTCTTATTTCTGCATTATTGTTGAATTCATTCCACTTTATACCAAGTATTTTCCTGACGCATTTGTTTTCAAAAGAATCTAATTTCTTTTTTATTTCTTTAGCTGTTTTCCAGCTTTTGCATGCATAAATGAGGGTGGATATTACATTTGAATTGAATAATCTTAACTTGGTTTTTGTGCTTATAAATTTTGAATTCCATATGTTCTCAAGATTCTTGAAGGTCAATGCTGCTTTTGCAATTCTAATTCTAACTTCCTTTCTGGTATCACCATCCTGGTCTATGTAGCTGCCAAGGTATGCAAATTGGTTTACTTCTTCAACAGCTACTCCTTCTATGTATATTTTTCCTTCTTCATTAATGAGAAATTTATTTTTTTGTTTTTGTTTTTTCTTTGTTAATTTCAAGTTTTATTTTGTTAGCCAGTAAAGACAAGGTATCTGTTTTTTCTTGCATTGATTTCACATTGTCGCAGATAAGAGTTAATTAATCTGCAAAATCAAGTTCTTCTAGTTGGGTCCCATGCACCCAATCAATGCCTATTTTAAGAATGATGGACAACAGTTATTCTTGACTAACAACTATGAAAATAAAAAATATTGTTAAAATATTTTAAAAAATAAAAGTAGGAAAGTTTTGAAATAGTGCAACATTTATTGTGGTAATTTTGAAATATTGTAACAAATATTGCGGTAATTCAGTTAGAAGGGAAAAAATCTTCTTAACTGCCCAGAAAGCATAGTAGTACGTCATAAATCTAAAAATTTACTGTAATTTTTTCAAAATAAAATTTCTAATCATACCTGGAGTGTTTATGGCATCTTTGGCTGTTAGTGCTGAAGATCTGACTGTAGCAGATGTAATCCATGACTCATCTGACGGATATTATATGGTTAATTAATATTTTATTTATTCATCAAATGACAGAAGATTTCATGAGAATCTAAAGACATAATAAATATATACATTTATCACCTTCATTACTCATGTTGTATGTTTTTGTTTCTGTTAAGCTATACGTGTGAAAAGAAAGCATACTAAATAGAGTTTTATGATCTATATCTCATATAAAATTGAGGAATGCAATGAAAACTGTACCATGCATTATTTTGTTGGTTTTTGCTTATCCTGTGATTTTTCTTCTTTGTTTCTTTCATATTTATTTCCCATGATTATTTTATATTAGTCTTCTACAAGCTTGTGTAAGGTTTCCAATTTTTTTATGTTTACTGAGATTATTAAATATTTTTCACCAATAATTAATCAGTTAGAAGAAAATTATATCAAATTATATTATAATCAAAAATAAGAAAATTGTATATAGCATTTAGGTAATATTTGAATATTTTTGTTCATATGAATTTTTTAAAAAAAGTAACAACAAAGATTCTTTTATGGTCCTTCACATATAATGAGTGGTGAGAATTCCTTGTCAGATCTTGCTGCTGCTGCTTGTTCATGAATGTGAATAGTTTGTTTTTTTTAAATGTTGTACGTCATATGCATGAACGTGAAGTATTAGTGCCTTCATGTTTTTAATCCACAGTACTACTGTCAGGTAGGGAGGCCAGCACCTGTCCTTGCTGTCTTTACTTTCCCAGAGATGCACCCTACCTCTTTACTTTGTACCCAGTTACCAAAGCTAGGTTGACTGTAGTGCCGGTCAGTCTGAGAACAAATTCTGCCTCAGTTGGAAAATGAACCCAATACCTTCTAGCTGGCAGGTCAGTCCACTACTCTACAATGTTTATAGAATTATTCTATTAAAAATGGAGCTATTAAACATACTGTTTACCTTTTGTACTCTTGTACTCACTACATTCATGTAGTGTTGCTAATTCACTCATTTGGTATTAGAGTTTACTGCCTACTCAAAATTTACATCAAGTTTTTTTTTTAACATGTGTTTCATAGAGCTCTTTTGTGTGCTGTTTTTAAAAAAACATTTCTGCTTGATGAAATATCCATAGAACTTAAAAGTCTCTTGGCAAACAAAATTTAATTACTTGCTAATGCCTTCAGATAAAATGCTCTGCTTTTTCTGATGACCAAAGCACTCAGGACCTCATTTTTGCATTTAAGCTCCACTTTCTTTCATACTTAAATTTCAGATTTTGAAAAACCCCTGGTTCCTTAATTTAATTTTTTAAAAATCTCATTCAATGACATACATCACTATTTTACTCTGGTGCTGTGGTGACTGACAGAGAATTGATCTATTTCTCAAGATTTCCGGTCTAGTGGTTTCAGTTACATGTGTTTTTAATTGTTATGTTACTGGTATGCACTATTGTTTATTGCAGTAAGTGCCTCCATCACATTTATTTTCAGTGTCTCTTCTGTTTCTGTGTTCAAACATTTTCTTTATAATAATGCATACTAAGAGTGGTTTCCTGCTTTTAGAAACTATAGTGGTTAGACAATCCTTACATTTGCATGATGAACTACAGTGGTTAGACAATCCTTATACTTGCATAATAAACTACAGTGGTTAGACAATCCTTACACTTGCA
Organism: Achatina immaculata; assembly: GCA_009760885.1. Classification (NCBI taxonomy): domain Eukaryota; kingdom Metazoa; phylum Mollusca; class Gastropoda; order Stylommatophora; family Achatinidae; genus Lissachatina; species Lissachatina immaculata. The sequence continues at coordinate 63,798,072 of CM019716.1, read as the reverse complement.
TGATAAACTACAGTGGTTAGACAATCCTTACATTTGCATGATAAACTACAGTGGTTAGACAATCCTTACACTTGCATGATAAACTACAGTGTTTAGACAATCCTTACACTTGCATGATAAACTACAGTGTTTAGACAATCCTTACACTTGCATGATAAACTACAGTGTTTAGACAATCCTTACACTTGCATGATAAACTACAGTGTTTAGACAATCCTTACACTTGCATGATAAACTACAGTGGTTAGACAATCCTTACACTTGCATGATAAACTACAGTGTTTAGACAATCCTTACACTTGCATGATAAACTACAGTGTTTAGACAATCCTTACACTTGCATGATAAACTACAGTGTTTAGACAATCCTTACACTTGCATGATACACATCTATAACATTAAATAGATCAACTGAAGTAAGAGCATTAAGACAACATTGATGAGTCATATGTTAAATAAACAATGACCAACCTGGAGATTCCATCATTCTTGTAATGGACTCATTTGGCAGAACACCACTATCAGACTTTAGCTTCACTTCTTCTTCATCTGTGAAATCGATCTCAATAACACGAGACAAGCGATCATCATCAGCAAAAGTTACAGTTCTGCTTAACATTAGGTCAGGGTCCTCTGAATCTGCTGTTTGTTTCTGTTTTAAGCACAAGTCATTCGCTACTGTGACCATTCAACTTAATGGAATGAGCAACACATCTGTACTGAATATATACTAAATATATCATAGTATATCATGAAATAAAGTCCACTTATCCTCACTTATCTGTCTTTATGGGCTCCATATGTAATCCTGGTGCTTCAGCACACTGACCAAGACATTAACATTTTCTTAGCCCTAACGGATTCTTGTCTGTAATAAATCAATTATTATGGACACTAACATCACATTAAGAGATACATGAATAAGCTATGCTATGCAGTAGTATGATGCAGTACTAACAGCTAAAACTGAAAAGAGCCTAAAAAATTATTACATATGGTAGTAAGAGAAAGTGAGAAGAAAGGACTCGCCTTAAATAACAAGAAAACAGAAACAATGGTTATATCACAGAAGAAGAACTCACCTATATGCAATGTAAACTACAAGGAATAGCACTTAGACAAGTGCATACGTTTAAATAGCAAGTAACATCAGATAGGAAATACACCCCTGAAATGAAGAATAGAATATGCTAAGACAAAACAGCATTCAAACAAATGAGAAACAATCTTGTGCAATGCATCTCCATCACAGAACATCAGTAGAAGAGTTCTAAAATGCTGCATTGAGGCTGTCCTACTCTGTGGAAGTAGTTATGGACAATGAGCAGACTGATGCAAAAATAACTAGATAAGAGTACCATAGTAAGATGACAAATAGGGAATGTATAACAAAGGCAAATGTAGAAAGGAACTAACTTAAATCCATAAGAAACCAATAGTTATCATTCATTGGATATATGAGAAGGGGATGGCTTGAAAACATCATAACAACAGGAAAGATAAATGGGAGAGAGGCAGAGGAAGACCATGAGAAAAAAAAATCAAGGACAGCCTAACGCAATAGCACAATAAAAAAAGTCACCAACTGAACTGATGAAAAATATCAAGGACTGAAATATATGGAGCCTGATAATGAAATTATAAGGGTATTTGCAGAAATATTTCATGCTTGGATGGGGAAAAATAAATGAAGGAATAAAAATAACAAAATTTATGACAAAAAAAATTAAACTGTACATGACAGTTATAAGAATCACCTAATGCAGGACCATATCTGGGGGAGCAGACAAATGGAGTAACTGCTCTGTACCCCACACTTAAATACAAAATACTCAGAGAAACACATCTCATCTTCCTACTAATTTTTTAATTGTAATGTCATCTTCCTACTAACTTTTTAATTGTAGGGCCTACGGAAAAAACCTGTTAAACTATATCACTTATACCAGTTTGCAAGAGTCTACTGTGGGGACCAGGGAGAACTTGAAACAGAAAGGTTAAAGTTATTTGCCTAGAACAGCCTCTGCAGAGTGTGCAGGTTGAGTTTTTAATTTTGCCCCAGAAAAAAAAAATGATATTACATGTTTCATGAATAAGAAATTAATATTCAAACTGCACGACCACCCTCCTCCCGAAAAAGCCTTAAAATGTCATAAATCAGCTTCCTCTACATTCTTAACCAAAGAATTACAGTTACATTAAAAGTTATAGAGCCTATTTGTTTTTGCTGTTGATTGGATATGCTCTCCAAAACAAACACTTACATCTTAAATTTTACATCCTTCCCATGCCATTAAATGTCACATAAGGCTCGCATAGTTGTTTGCCAAGTTTTCTGTGAGTTTTTCAACTTCATCAAGGGACGTTATGCCCACTAAGCTGGCTTCTCTTAACAATGTCCTCTTTAGAATTTCATGTGGTCGACCTCTTTTTCTTCAGCCTGTTGTGGTCCACTTGATAACTTGTTTTAGTATTCTCTGATTGTTTCTTCTCATCACATGGCCTACATATGTCCATCTTCTTTTTTCTGATCACCCATGAGACAGGTTGTTGTTTGCTCATCTGTCTTATCTCTGTGTTGTTCTAAATTCATTCCACCTTATACCAAGTATTTTCCTGAGGCATTTGTTTTCAAAAGAGTCTAATGTCTTGTTTATTTCTTTAGTTGATTTCCAGCTCTCGCATGCACAAACACTACAGCCATACAAATGCTTGTATAGTATGACTGAGTAATACAGTTAAATCAAGAAGCAGAAATGAAGAGGGTGCATAAAAATTCTAAAGCACAAAGAATGCAGGTCAGCTGTTTGTTCAAATTCTAAACAGCCAGTCTAATTGGAAGCATTTTTGTATGTGTTTAGTGAGATTCTAACATTTCTAAATATATTTTATAACTTTGTATTTTGCACAAAGTTTCATTACCATACATCATTTAAACTGAAATAAATAGAATTCATTTGTTTCTAGTTTATAATAAAAATATATGTTGTATATTATTTGAAAATGTTATACTCTATATTATTTTAAAACATTAATAATATAAAATATAAATGACTGCAGAAATCATGGTATGTATAACAAATGTAGCAGATGTGCTAGTAATAACTGAAAGTTTCTTTTTAAAAAAATTAGTGTTAGGTTCTAAAATTAGAGCAAATGTTCCTGTAATAATTAAAAAATTAAAATCATTTAGAAAGTGAAACCATTTCTATAAAAGTATGTAATGAGTGTGTGAAGGTTTTATCAAGTAGAGAATCATAGAGAAAACACTGATAACACAAAAAAAACTTTCAGATTACAACATGCAACAGTTCAAATCTTTACATAACTGACAAGAAAACATTAGGTGGTTATAATTTGATCACATGCAGATACTTATAATCATGATCTTGGCGATTTACTTTGAAATGAAGACTACAGATTTGTTATTAACAAAAAAAGATTTATGTTTCTATAAAAATAATAATAATATTAGGTTTCTGAAGATTCTACCTAATGAAAAACAAATATTCAAAGAGACTGACTATAGTACTGATTAAGAAGGAATCCCAAATAATCTTCTTGTGGGGTCTGTGGTAATGAAATAAAAAAAAGTAAATTTAATTTAGTTGTAGTAATTAATTAAGTAAATAATTGAACATTGCATGATTATGTTTTTATGATGGGCACATTTCATTATTTTTATTTTTATGAAGTTTACAGAAGATGAAAACAAGTGACTATCATGAATAAATTTGTGAGGATTTTTGTAGTTACATCTATTTTAAAAAATGCCACAGGATAACTGAAACATATCTTCCTTCTTGTTGTTGCACTATTAACGTTTGTCTGTGGGTGTGTGTCTCTCTCTCTATCCACTCATATTTTATTTTTTTAAAACAACTGTTTTCTTGCTTCTTCTTTCTTATCTTAAAATGGACAGTCAGACACGGTGTATATGAAGGTAAAGGGTCCCACAGTCTGTTTTCTTTTGGGCCCACATATCATCTTATGAAGAGTGTTTAAACTTCTGTTTAAAAAGTAAAAAAAAACTGAAAAATTACTACAAAATATATAAATTCAGACAAGAGAAATCACCTTATACAGACTTTGAATTTCTGCAAGCTGTTTTAAAGTAAGTTCAGGTGGCTGATATGGCATCATCTCCCATGGCATCTGTTTGGGCACTGGAGGTGGGTGAAGAATTTTAATGAGCACAGAGTTTGGTAGAAACCCAGTGGGACCACACCAGTGTACAAGTGATGCTGAGTCCTGTTCAGTAGTTTTTTGACCAAGTTCTGAGAAAAACCCAAAGGATGCTTGCTCTGATCCATACTTCTTAGCATCTGAAAAATTAACTCAAATGCTTTATTATCACTGAAAGTTGGTGTAAGTTCATGCATTTTCCTTCCACATTTAAAATGGTCTTGTAAGTTGAAAAATGCCACCACTATTTTGTGTTCTGATGAAGACAAGTACCATCTCTTCAATATTGTTCATATCTTAGTGAAAGTGAACTTGACTATACCACTTTAATGGGATATTTTTACTTCATTTGGTTTCATAGTTGCAACCCACTAAATTTTATAAATATGTATTGTATCAACTTCTGAAAATCCCTAAACTCACTAGGCTTGAGTCAATAAATCAGAATCACATTTGACTTGAGTCACTTTAAAGACTCAACATTGACTCTATTCAGTGATGAAGAATAGTTATTAGGACTCGATTTGTGATGTGACAATTTGTAGTCAATCAAGTCTATGGCATTATCATAGATATTAGTAAGATATCTAAGAAATCATATATTCCAGTGACATCAGTTCCATGTGCACTGTCAGAAATATTTAATTTGTATATATATGACTTACTTAACTTTGCCTCAAGGCATCTGGACATATAATTATCTAATGACTAGACAGAGTAAACCCCCGTGTGGTACCCGGGATCTGCAAAGAATAGGACCATGATCGTAAAAGGCGACTAAGGAGGGTTTGGCATAAGGCCAGCATAAGGCAGAAGGAAATTAACAACACAGCACACAGAAGATACAATAATATGGTCAGGTAAAGAAGATCATCATGAAGGAGGAGTAGCATTGATCATAACAAAAGAAGCATCAAGAGTATTGTTGAAATGGACCCCTAAAAATGAGAGATTATTATATGCATGCTTCAACTCAAGATTCACGAAGCTGTCTATTATAGTTTGTTATGCACCAACAGAAGCATCTGAAGAGGAATTAAAAGAAGATTTTTTACAACAGCCTCCAAGCCACAGTAGAAACAATACCCAAGCATGATATGCTACTCATATTAGGTGACTTCAATGCAAAAGTAGGTGAGGGAAATGAAGATAGAAGAAGAATCATGGGAAGAGAAGGAATCGTAGAAATAAATGAAAATGGAGAAAGACTGTACAGTTTCTGTGAAGAAAACATGATGACCATTGGAGGCACAATTTTCCAACATAAAAACATCAATAAAGTGACTTGGAGGTCCCCAGATAAAACTACAGAAAACCAAATCGATCACATACTAATAAACAAGTGGAAACGGTCACTACAAGATGTGCGAGCAAGGAAAGGAGCAGATGTAGGAAGTGATCACAACCTTCTGGTAGGAAAAATAAAACTAAAATTAAGGAAAGTCAAAATCGGAGAACACAGAAAGGCATGCTTTGATCCAGCAAAACTGAAAGACCAGCAAACAAGGAATGAATTCTCAACAGTACTTAAGGACTTTCAGTGTCCTACAAGACGATGCAGAAATGTCCATACTCTCTCTCTCTCTGAACCTTAAGTGCCCAGGGCACATGGGGCTTCCACAAGGGTTTTCCACAAATGCCTGTCCTTCGCCTTTTTTTCTGCTCTTGCCCAGGTGAGCCCTCTATTGCTCAACATCCTTTCTGTTGTTCTTCTCCATGTCTCTTTTGGTCTACCCTTACTTCTGTTCCCCTGTAGTGTCCATCTTAGTGCTATTTTTATTTATGTCCATACTAGAGTTCAATAAAACACTACAGGAAACAGCAAAAGAAGTGCTGGGATATCGGAAACAGAGATGAGAGGAGTGGATAAGCAAGACCACATGGGAAAAGACAGAGCAAAGAAAAGAAATCTAGAAAAAAATTACTGAACATCAAATCACAACAGCTAAAAGAACAAGTTTTTTAAGTAATTATGCACAAAAGACAAAGAAGTGAAGGAATCATGCCATCAAGATAAACATAAATACTATGACAACTTAGCAGAAGCAGCAGAGAAAGCAGCATATGCAAATGACATGAAAACCATATACAAAATCACAAAGCAGATGACAGGTAACTTCAGCACAAGATGAGAGAGTGCAATAAGGACACATAAGGGACAACTGGTCAGTGGAGAAAGAGAAAAAATTGAAAGACGGAGAGAACACTTTAACACCCTACTAAACAGAACACAAGCAGTACAAACAATAGACATACCTGAAGTAAAAACAGAACTAAACATCAATACAGGACCAATAACAATAAGTGAAGTAAAGGAGGCAATAATGAAGCTAAAATTAGATAGGGCACCAGGTGAAGATGAAGTGACTGCTTAGATGTTGAAAGCAGAAGAAACAGAAACACCAAAACAACTCTGCCGGATATTACAACAAATTTGGGATCTAGAAAAAGCTCCAGAGGAGTGGAAAACTGGCCTTACAGTAAAACCACCAAAGAAGGGTGACCTCAGAGATTGCGGGAAATGGAGAGGCATTACCCTACTGCCACTCACCAGTAAAGTATTTTACAGAATAATCATCAACAGAATTATACTAGCACTTGAGGGAAAACTTTGGAAAGAGCAAGCAGATTTAGGAAAGGATGATCATACATAGACCACATATTTGTACTTAGACAAATATTAGAATATGCAAATGAGTGACATAGCAAAACATATGCATTGTTTATAGATTTTGAGAAAGCCTTTGACAGTGTCAACAGAGATGCACTGTGGAAAATCCTAAGATGGCATGGCCTCCTCCATAAGATAGTGAATGTAATCAAAGCCCTATACGAGGGTTTTCAGTGCAAAGTGATCTGTGGAGAACATACCTCCAGCAGCTTTAGGGTACAAACAGGAGTGAAGCAGGGATGTGTACTATCACCAACATTATTTATCTTAACAGTAGACTGGTTAATGAAGGAGACAACATCAGACAAACGCAGAGGATTACAATGGACCCTTGACACAGTGCTGGAAGACCTTGACTTTGCGGACGACATTTGTCTACTATAAAGCAGCCACAAAGAAATGCAAGATAAAATAAACAAGCTAACTCAGAATGCAAACAACATAGGACTAAAGATCAATGTAGGAAAGACAAAGTTAATGAAGCAAAATGTGAACAACAGAAATGTACTCAGAGTGGATAGCAAGTTAGTGGAGGAGGCCAACAAATTTGTATACCTTGGCAGTAGAGTAGTAGAAAATGGAAACAGCATAGAGGACATCAGCAGCAGACTTACTAGAGCAAATCAAGCTTTTGCAGTGCTGCAGACTATATGGAAATCTAAAAAACTAAGCATGAATACGAAAATCAGGATATTTAAGAGTAATGTTATAAGTGTACTGCTCTATGGAAGTGAATGCTGGAAAATCACCAAAACCATAGAAAACAAGTTGAATTCTTTCCAGACTAAATGTTTATGAAGAATTAGAAAAATATTTTGGCCAAACACCATAAGAAATAACATCTTATTGGCAGAAATGCAGATGAAACCACTGACAAAAATTATTGAGGAAAGACGCTGGCGATGGTTGGGACATGTGCTCCAAATGACTGACAACTCACTACCAAAAATAGCACTAAGACAGACACCACAGGTGAACAGAAGTAAGGGTAGACCAAAAGAGACATGGAGAAGAACAACAGAAAGGATGTTGAGCAATAGAGGGCTCACCTGGGCAAGAGCAGAAAAAAAGCCAAAAGGACAGGCATTTGTGGAAAACCCTTGTGGAAGCCCCATGTGCCCTGGGCACTTAAGGTTCAGAGAGAGAGAGAGACAGAAATAGAGTGAAGAACCCATTCATTCATTCATTCATTTGCATGTCCCTTGAGGAACTTTGCCTCCCAAACAGCACTCCTGTAGGCCTATCGGTTGTGAGCAAGATGGCCTGCTGCTGATGCATCCATTTGCAGATCATCAAAGATGTCTTGCAGCCATATTCGCCTTGGTCTTCCTCTCTTTCTTTTTCCCATTATGTAACCTTCCAAGACGGTCTTCTCTAGATTATCATAACATTTAATGTGTCCAAAATATTTAAGTTTTCTCTCTTTAATCCTCTTTACTAGCCAGCCTTCTTGTAGTATAGATATATTTGTTCTTTTTTGTGTCCATGATATTTGAAGAACTCTTCTGTAGCATTTACATTCAAAGTCATTTATGTGTTTCTCAGCTGTTTTGTTAAGTGTCCAGGTCTCACGGGCATATGTTGTGATGGGAAAGATGCGTGCCCTTAAAAATTTTATTTTTGTGGTTCTGTCTGCTCCTCTCCACAGATTATTTAGTTGTTTTACTTTCTAAAGAGCAATAGATGTCCTCCTTTTAATTTTCCTCATTGTATTTCCATTACTAGTTAGTAGTGATCCAAGATATTCAAAACTCTCCACTTTTTCCAGTTTTTCCTCATTGACACATATTTCAGCTGCTTTGTTCGTTTTGTCATCAATTTAGTTTTCTTTGCATTAAGATAGAGGTTTTGCTCTGCGCTGTTCTTACAGACTGACATAATTAGTTTTTCCATTCCTTTTTGTGTTGTGGACAGTAATACTGTGTCATCAGCATATCTAATCTCTGGTATTTCATAACCTCCAATTGTTATGGCATCGTAATATTCTTTGTCTACATCTTCTCTAACATTCCTCATTATATTTTCAGTATACAAGTTAAATAAGTAAGGTGACAACATGCACCCCTGATGGACCCCTTGTTTTATGCCAAACCAAGTTGTTCTTTCACCATTTATTCTTACTGCTGCTTGTTGGTCTAGATACAGCAGTGATGTTAATTGTAACAAATGTGTTGGAAATCCCATTTTTTTCATTATTTCCCAAAGTTTCTGGTGTTGTACACAATCAAATGCCTTTGACTAGTCTATAAAGGATAAATGTAGATTCACATTAAACTCTCTGCATTTCTCTATTATTATATCTTATATTGAATATATGATCTCTTGATCCTCTTCCTTGCCTGAAACCAGTTGGACCATATTGACTTCTTCTTCTATTTTCTTTCAAAGTCTACCCATTATGATTTTTAACAGAATTTTACTGGCATGACTAATCAGGGCAACAGTTCTGTAGTTTGTGCATAATTTCAGGTTACCCTTTTTTGTCAGTGGTATGAATACAGTTCTTTTCCATTCTTTTGGCCAAATACCAGAATGCCATATCTTTTTACATAGTGCATGATAGATTGTTGCACATTCCTTGTGAAGAACCCAAGAGATGTAAATAGCATGTAACACAATGTAGACATACAATCTAAACTGAAGGATTTAAATACTAGCTCTTGACACAACACAGCCACCTTGTATTATTACACACACCTTAATGAGAGAGTATGCTTGATTCATGATTAAGGCTGGATTTAAAAAAACAACTTTCAAAATGCTGAAGATGTGAAAAAGTAGTCTAGTCCTGGGTTACTAAAATAAGATAACAAAGATCTCATAAGGTATCCTAGATTCCATTTCAGTGAGAAACCAAGATATTCAAAACTCTCCACTTTTTCTAGTTTTTCCTCATTGACACATATTTCAGCTGCTTTGCTCATTTTGTCATCAATTTAATTTTCTTTGCATTAAGATAGAGGTTTTGCTGTTCTTACAGACTGACATAATTAGTTTTTCCATTTCTTTTTGTGTTGTGGACAGTAATACTGTGTCATCAGCATATCTAATCTCTGGTATTTCATAACCTCCAATTGTTATGGCATCATAATATTCTTTGTCTACATCTTCTCTAACATTCATCATTATATTTTCAGTATACAAGTTAAATAAGTAAGGTGACAACATGCACCCCTGATGGACCCCTTGTTTTATGCCAAACCAAGTTGTTCTTTCACCATTTATTCTTACTGCTGCTTGTTGGTCTAGATACAGCAGTGATGTTAATTGTAACAAATGTGTTGGAAATCCCATTTTTTTCATTATTTCCCAAAGTCTCTGGTGTTGTACACAATCAAATGCCTATAAAGGATAAATGTAGATTCACATTAAACTCTCTGCATTTCTCTATTATTAATCTTATATTGAATATATGATCTCTTGATCCTCTTCCTTGCCTGAAACCAGCTGGACCATATTGACTTCTTCTTCTGTTTTCTTTCGAAGTCTACCCATTATGATTTTTAACAGAATTTTACTGGCATAACTAATCAGGGCAACAGTTCTGTAGTTTGTGCATAATTTCAGGTTATCCTTTTTTGTCAGTGGTATGAATACAGTTCTTTTCCATTCTTTTAGCCAAATACCAGAATGCCATATCTTTTTACATAGTGCATGATAGATTGTTGCACATTCCTTGTGAAGAACCCAAGAGATGTAAATAGCATGTAACACAATGTAGACATACAATCTAAACTGAAGGATTTAAATACTAGCTCTTGACACAACACAGCCACCTTGTATTATTACACACACCTTAATGAGAGAGTATGCTTGGATTCATGATTAAGGCTGGATTTAAAAAACAACTTTCAAAATGCTGAAGGTGTGAAAAAGTAGTCTAGTCCTGGGTTACTAAAATAAGATAACAAAGATCTCATAATGTATCCTAGATTCCATTTCAGTGAGAAACTAAAATAATCATATATAATGCTGAACAGCTACAATTTTCCTTCTCTGCTTTTATTAAAATAATTTGCCAGTTTATTTGCATTACGAAGCAGAATGTTTCTGCTAATTTAAATTATGAATACTGACGTTCATTGTGCTCTTTATAATTCAGTGACCATGTTTTCAGTCTTTATCTGAGGCTATACTAGACATTAACATTTTTCTAAGAGATATCAGACAGTTGCTAACACAGAGTTCAAAACTGACCACACACTTGTTCCAGTTTTCATTAACTTCAATTTATTGTATAAAAAGAAAACAATAATACTAACAGCATGGATTTTGTACTGTTCAATAAAACAATAAAGACAACACTGTATTTACAATTCAGAGTGGAATCTTTGTAACATATTTTTTTTCAAGTGACCAGAAAATAAATTATAATAGAAAACTTAAAATGGAAACTACATGAGTTAACAAAAAAGGAGTTTACAGAATGACTGTACACCACACAATGTGCTAAGCAGTAAAAAATCATTTCCAATGTATGTATCCTACCTTTTACTGCAGGAAGAGGTTCTCCTGTCAGTTTTTTCTGCAAAGTGTCTGTATAATACATCTCATCAAGAATGACCTAACACAGAAAATATGGCCTTAATGTGAATAGTCATAAAGACAGCTTGACAGATGTGAAAAGTGGTTGCAGAATGCTGTACTGTAGTTTTCATTATGTAGAAAATAAGATTGGAAAATTCATTACGACACATTTTAATCAGCAACAGAAGGGTGCAGATCTACATTATTAAACAACTGAGTTAGGTTTCTTTAGATAATTCATGATACTGATAAGGTACCATATCTAAAAGAATAAACAATGAAGCCTTTCCATTTCATGTTGTCTTTTTTGTCTATAATCAGATCTGACATCTTCTTCTGTTTTAAAGATTATTATTTTTCCTTTCTGTTGATTATCCCTGATATGATTAGAAAACTTCAGTGGTGTTTTTATATAAAGAAAGAGACTCTTTGATCTTGAAGGCAAATGTAATGTATCAGTTCAACATAACTGAAGTTATGTACTGGAGTGAATGTTTCACTTTTTATGTTTGACTCTTTAATGCTTGCATGTCTGAAGTAGATATACCATTAATCAGATGCTTCTATACGGATTATCACAGGTGCCATGAGGTCCACACCAATAATAGAAATGCTGAAAATAGTTGGTGTTCGAGCACTAAAGGAACGTAGAGACACAAAGGTCATGACCATGGGAGAGAAATTCCTTAGCTCTGTAAGCCATCCCCTGAAGGAGAGATTCAATAACTTTGCATTAAGTCGGCTTAAAAGAAGCAGCTTCATTCACCAGGCCAAGCGTATGCGTAAGCTGATACCTGACCTTCCAACTGTAGTCGCTCCATTATCATCTGTACCAGAGCATACACCATGGAAAGAAGCAGATTATACACAAATAACTATTCAGACTGAAGTGAAAGGTGTGCAGAATGGTGAGATGCAGAGCAGCCTTGTAACAGCCACACTTAGTGTGCTAGATGACAAATATCCATGTGACACCTGGATACATGTGTATACAGACGGATCTGCACACAATGCCATAAAGAATGGAGGGGCAGGAGCACATATTGAATATCCAAACAACACCACTGACAAGATTTCCATACCCACTGGAAAATACTGCAACAACTTTGATGCAGAAGTTAGGGCAATTATTGCTGCAGTTGAAAAACTATCAAACTCCAGAATTGATACATGTCCTGTAGTAATTCTCACAGATGCAAGATCAGTACTGGAACCTCTTCAGTGCAACAAACTACCAGACCTTAAGGATGCCTTGTCAAAAATTGGCTTACAACATGGAGTCACTTTGCAATGGATTCCCTCCCACTGTGGGATACCAGGCAATGAGAAAGCTGACCATCTGGCCAAAGAGGGCACTGAAATGGAGCAACCAGACATACCAATCACCTACAATCAGAAGAAAAGCATGATAAAAACCTACAGGAAGCCATAAACACCACCACATGATGACTATCACATGCTAAACAGAAAGGAACAAGTCATCATCTTCCGTCTCCGAACAGGACACACCCAACTCCGAAGTCATATGTATACAAAGTTTAAGGTTGGTACTACTAATCTATGTACATGTGCCCAGGTGCCCCAAACTGTGGAACATATCCTCCAGAGCTGCACCAACTATGAAACACTGAGAAATAATTACTGGCCCAGTGAAACCACTAAAGAAGATAAGCTCTACGGTTCCATACATGAATGACAAAAAACAGTGAAATTTATCCAAGAGACAGGACTGCAGGTATAGACAGACAATGCGAACGAAGAAGAAGAAGAAGAAGAAGATGCTTCTATACATCTCCTTACCTTCTCTCTTTCCTTGTTGTAGTACATTTTCATGTATTCTCTGAAAGCTGCATCCTGTGTTTGTTTTGTTGATTTCCTCTTGCACTGTGGTTTCAGAGCACCATCCCTTATCTGTTTTATTTCATTGTCTCTAAATTCTAGTGAACAAAATGCCTGAAAACATGGAGGTGTTTTTATACAGTCACTGAATATTAGAAAAATTAAAAAGTTCAAGCTGGAAGCATGAATAAAATTTTCAGTAATTTCTTTGAAGAATGCATGAAAGAAACAGAATGGAGTAATATACATTTTCACTTAGCAAGTTTTTTTTTTTCATATGGCATGATGATTTAAAAAATTCTTGGCTATGCTTCTAATATTCTTTTCTGTCTCTTTAAGCACTTATCAACAATATTCCATGTATTATTTAGTTTCCTTAATGACTATGGTGTCACATGTCTATACCAAATACACAAGACTCCTTCGCCATGTTTTCTGGGTCTTCCTTATTTCCTCTTACACGTGCTTACTTCCCAAAACAAGCTAAGTGGAACACAACAGATCAAAGAAAAAAAGGTTGACCACATTAAACTTTAAAGAGGACATTGTTAAGAGAGGCCAGTTTATATTATTTATTAACACAAATTTTGTTTTGCAATTGATGAGGGTGAAGAGCTTGCCAAAAACAGGAAAACTTGGTAAACTACCACGCAAGCCCTATGTGACATTTAACGGCACAGGAATGATGTAAGATGTAAGATATGAGACCTACTTGAAGGAAGCATAGGCATTTTTCAGTCTTTTTACATCAGTCTTGTCCATTAAATTCAGCCTGTTCTCATCATATTCCAAAGCCTGCTCTTCTTTGATGAGTGAGAATCTCATGCATATTTGTTTCCTCTGGTATGACTTTGGAAGGACTAATGAGGTTAATGTGAAAAAAAATTATTAGTCATTTTGTATTTGTTCTCATTTTAATTAATTTATGTCACAAGCAATGCATGAAATGTAATATCTTACATCCACATTACAAATGTAATATAGCTGCTGGTAATTTATTACATGGTTTCATTACTGTTGTATATATTTAAATTAAATTAATTTTTTTCTTTTTTAAAGCTAAAATATTTTTCTGAAATTATTTTTATAATTATACTACATCATCATTAAAAGACACTGTCTTTTAATGTAGAAATCTGAATGATATAAGAAAAAAAAAAGTGATATTGGAAAAATTATAACTCAGAGAGATCTTAGCACAAGAAATTTTCAGACATAATCATCTTTCATAAAAGAATGAAAAAATATTTGGATTTTCATCCTTGATAATGCAGTAACATACTGCATCACTATTTCACTGAGCAGTACACACTAAGTCTAGGTTAGTTAGTAAACCTGTATAATAGAGATTCAAATGGTGAACTGAACAAAGCTCTACGATCAAAAGATGGACCCATGCCTATACATGATTTTGTAGGAAAATCTAAGAGATCTAATAAGACAAGTTTTGGATTATTCTTCTAAAGTGAAACAAAATGTGAAATAGTAAAACATAGAATACAGTATTGTTTAGACAAAATAAATCAAGAAAAAAAAACATGGTCAGCCCCAATTTACAACAGAAGATGCATTGAAAATTGAATCATTATATATGGAATATAAGTCATAATGATTTTGAATGAATTATGTTCCAGCCCACAAAATACTTTCATATATAAATTACAATATTTCAATAAGTAAAGCTATATGTAAGTATTTCAGTAGTTCTTTTTACATACATGTACATTTTTATACAAAAATATATACCATAATTGTTTAAACAGTAATAAATATTTAAAAATACATTTACACAGAGTCAGAGCCCTGTGTTTTAATAGCCACTATCAGTTTCCTTTGTTGATCTTACTTAACAATGCAGCAACTGATGATCATCCGACTTCTTGAATTAGGAATGAAGTGTTGATTTATGTGACTTCTTTTTTCTCTCCTTTGTAATTTCATAACAGGGACTCAAGAATGCTCTTCACAAAATCACTTCACTCAAAGTCAGTTTCACATAATTCGTCAGTTATTTTACTCCATACTTGCAAGAATTCATTGAAGATCATTAATTTTCAATATCTTTAGCACTTCTTTAGCACATCTAAGTGCGTCTTTCAATTCTCTACTAGGAAAATTCCTGGCTCTGTTATGTCTTCATCAGCAGCCTGCCGCTTCCAGTTCTACATCCTGTAACAGACTGCAAACATATAGTTCTACATCCTGTAACAGACTGCAAACATATAGTTCTACATCCTGTAACAGACTGCAAACATATAGTTCTACATCCTGTAACAGACTGCAAACATATAGTTTACATCCTGCGAAGTTATGACTTAATGCAGGCAAAGATTTCCATTGAACTGCTTTTAAACAAGATTTCATTATCTCTCCTCCAAGCTGCTTTGATGTAATTAATGACCTCCAGGAGGTAAAAAAAAGTGCCAATAATCTTTAAGGGTCATTCTGGAATTATCCAACAACACCGACCAATTTTTTAAAGTTTGGTAAAGGTAACACTCCTTAATGGCTCCAATTATCCCCCAGTCCATTGGCTGTAACACAAAAGTTGTGTTAAGAGGTATGTAGACTACACTGACCACAGGAATTGTGATTTCACCAATGTTTGGAGAATGTCCATGAGCATTATCCAAGAGTAGAAGAGCTTTAAGTGGCAAATCTCTCTCCTGGTAGAGATGAACTACAGCAGGCCAAAAACATTTTGTGCACCAGTCAAATGTACTTAGTGTGTTACCAAAGCCATCCTGTTTGATTCCCAGCAATATGATTTTGTTCAAATTTTTCAGAGCATGAAGCATTTCAGAATGGTGATCTATTTTAGAGTTCAGTTTCAGAATTCCAGATACATTAAGACCAAGGAGACATGTCAATCTGGCTTCACTTACTTTGAAACCTGGTGCAGACTTCTCATCATTTACAATAAATGTTCCCGAAGGTTTTTTTTTTCTCAGTAAAGCTAATGCCATGAAAATTAAAAAATTAAATTATCAGAATAGCCTCCCCTATTACTACAATGGCCTTAAATTCTGCAGAGAATGTCTGAGAAGCTTCTTGAAATCTTAAAACCCATTCATTCCTAGCATCAAATATCTTATAACCACCCTCCTTTTCCCTCACTTCATCAAAAAGTGTCTTTTTCTTACCAAATGTTCTTAAGTCAGTGGAATATGCTTCTGGTCTAAGTCATCAACCCCACAATAAATTCACTTTCTTCACTTTTTTCAATATTGCAGATGCAACTAACCCTTGAAGAATTAACATGAAAAGCTTATTGCATTAGCTGTTTTATTTTATCAGCAATGTTCGTAACTATTAATATTGTGCACTCCTAGTACACTACTCTAAGACTCATCACCTTCCATTAACTGGATAACTTTTATCCTCTAGTGAAATGGATCACTGACTTTTCATAGCAATATTTTCATTACCAAAAGGTTTCACTACATTTCTTTTACCTGACATGGCTGATCTTGTTCTAACTGATGACAAAATTCAACCTAAATTCACATACTGTCATTGTGAAGCAGAAATCCAGTTAAAAACTACCCAAGTGTCCTGGAGAATGTTCAATATGCCACAAAAAATATTTTCTATATCAACCAAAACAAATATTTTATGTTTTTCATAAAAAGTTGGGTTTACGATAAATAAACAGAGATTTCAAATCATGCTGCACCAACTTTCACTGTCTCTGACTGGCAGAGATCTTCCTGTTTGAGAGCCATTTACATGATGCTCAGTGCCATATGTCAAGAGAGTTATGAACTATTAGCATGAATATTTGTTTTTAAGAATTATACGGACAATAATAATGTGAATGGTATTTCTTCTTTCACTGTAGTTTTTTTGAAAATTTTTTGGCACTTTTGCAAAATATCATAACTGCAAATCATCATAATTTGAACTGTCATAAATCTGAGGCTGCCTTGTGGTATCTTATATTTTAAAAAAACTATCAAACATTTTCTAACTTGAAATGTACAGTTCTTACATTTTGAATGTGAGATGTGAAAAAGATGCTTGTCTATTCCTACCAGAAGGTCTCCTAGAGGACTGCAGAATGCTATACTGTGAGGGGTGGCATTGAGGTGTAACACTCTGATAAAATTGGAGAAAAATATACTTGAAAAATAAATATGTGTATACATTTATACATACTGAATACTGAAAATATAATGAGGAATGTTAGAGAAGATGTAGACAAAGAATATTATGATGCCATAACAATTGGAAGTTATGAAATACCAGAGATTAGATATGCTGATGACACAGTATTACTGTCCAGAACACAAAAAGGAATGGAGAAATTAATTATGTCAGTTCATAAGAACAGTGAAGAGCAAAACTAAATTGATGACAACTGACAAAACAAATAAGGCAGCTGAAATATGTATCAATGAGGAAAAACTGTAAGAGGTGGAGAGTTTTGAATATCTTAGATCACTACTAATAACAGAGATACAGGAAGGGAAATTATCGCTCTTCAGAAAGTAAAACAACTAAAGAAAGTGTGGAGAGGAACAGACAGAACTACAAAAATAAGATTTTTAAGGGCATGCATCTTTCCCATGGCAACATATGCTGTGAGACCTGGACAATTAATAAAACAGCTGAGAAAAACATAAAATGCATTTGAATGTAAATGCTACAGAAGAGTTCTTCAAATATCATGGACACAAAAAAGTATAAATATATCCATACTGCAAGAACTTAATATTGAAGAAGGCTGGCTAGTAAAGAGGATTAAACAGAGAAAACTGAAATATTTATTTTAGATACATTAAATGTCATGATAATTTAGAGAAGACAGTCTTGGAAGGTTACATAATGGGAAAAAGAAAGAGAAGAAGACCAAGGCGAAGATGGCTGCAAGACACTGTTGCTAATGGTGGATGCATCAACAACAGGGCATCTTGCTTACAACTGAGAGGCCTACAGGACAGCTGTTAGGGAGGCAAAGTTCCACACAGGACATGCTAATGACTGACTGATATAAAGATTGTTTTAATATAATGGAAACAAATGTTGAGTGCAACAGACGAGACATAACAAATTTATCTGATAGAAGGAAAATCATTAATTAGTACTAATATATGAGTAGATTTTGCATTCAGTGTACTACTTCAGTTTTAACTTCCAATTTTACATCACATCCCTCAATGTTATTTCAATGGTTCTCCATTTCATTCTCTGCTGTTATTCAATTATTTTTCATAGAATACCATAGAATAAAAATTGGTAAACTACTCACTGAGATCATAGATGCAGAACTTGAAGATTTTAACTCTTATATAAATTTCACTTATTATGTTTCTCATTTAATACTTTTTTATTTTTGTATCTGTAGAAATCAAATTAGACATGCTAATGTAAAAACAGACCTTGGAAAAGATCTAGAGAAAGCAACATACAAAGAAATAGACAAGAAAGTAAAAAGTTCAGCTAGAAGGGATAAAAAAGAATACATAGACAATATAGCGAAAGAGGCATAGAAAGCAGCAAAAACAGGAGACAACAAAACTTTATATAACATACAAAAGAGGCTAACAGGTACTATTGCATCTAAAGAAAGACCAATCCTTAGCAAAACTGGAACCCTATTAACATCAAGTAAAGACCAAAAGCAAAGGTGGGCTGAACACTTCCAAGAAATACTTAATCAACCACACCCAAAAGAATTGTTAAACCTTGAAACTGACTTACCAGCCCAACAATTAAATGTCAACCTAGATGAAATTACATTGCATGAAATTGAAACAGCAGTGAATTTAATGGCTAACAATAAAGCTGCAGGTGAAGATGAAATAACACCCAAAATGTTAAAAGCTATCAATAATGAAAACATGAGACAACTACAGAGAATGTTTAAGATTTGGAAAGAAGAAAAGTTCCCTTCTAAATGGAAAAAAGGAATCATTGTTAAAATACCAAAAAAAAGGCAACTTTAGTGACTATAACAATTGGAGAGGATAACCTTAATATCAGTTGTGTCAAAAGTATTTTGCAAGATCATTTTGAATAGACTTAAAGATATAGTGGATACTGCAATGAAAGAAGAACAAGCAGGATTTCGAAAAGGGAGAAGCTGTCTCGACCAGATCTTTACTCTAAGAAAAATACTTGAAGAACATATTGAAAAGCAGAAACCATTAATACTGAACTTCATAGACTTTAAAAAAGCATTTGATAGCATACACAGAGATTCATTGTGGAGAATTTTAAGTCTATATGGAATATCATCTAAAACTGTCAACACCATTAAGGACTTCTACAATGGATATGTTTGTGAAGTCAAAACAGAAGAAGGGATGAGTGAATGATTCAAGATTGAAACAGGCGTGCAACAAGGATGTATACTGTCTCCTTTGCTTTTTGAATTACAATAGACTTCATAATGAAAAAATGCTGCACAGGTAACACAGGTATTGACTGGGTACATGGGACCCAGCTAGATGATATTGATTTTGTTGATGACATAACTCTTATCAGTAACAATGTGAATTCCATGCAAGAAAAAACAGATATCCTGTCTTCATTGGCTAGCAAAATAGGGCTTGAAATTAACAAGGACAAAACAAAAATAATGAAAATTCCCATTAATCAAAATGGAAAAATACACATAGAAGGGACTGATACTGAAGAAGTCAATCAATTTGCATACCTTGGCAGCTACATAGACCAGGATGGTGACACCAGAAAGGAAGTTAGAATTAGAATTGCAAAAGCAGCATCAATCTTCCAAAATCTTGAGAACATATGGAATTCAAAAGTTATAAGCACAAAAACCAAGTTAAGACTATTCAATTCAAATGTAATATCCACCCTCATTTATGCATGCAAAAGCTGGAAAACAACTAAAGAAATAGAAAAGAAATTAGACTCTTTTGAAAACAAATGCCTAAGGAAAATACTTGGCATCAAGTGAAACGAATTCAAGAACAATGCAGAGATAACACAGATGACTGAGCAACAACCAATCTCATAGGTGATCAGGAAAAGGAAATGGACATATGTTGGTCATGTGATGAGAAGAAATGATCAGAGAAACCCAAAACAAGCTATCAAGTGGAATACAACAGGTCAAAGAAAAAGAGGCAGACCACGTGAAACTCTGAAGAGGACATTAACAGGCATAAAATCCCTTGATGAGTTTGAATTGCTCGCCGAAGACAGGAAAAATTGGCGAACTACCTTGTGAGCCCTATGTGATGTTTAACGGCACAGGAAGGATATAAGATATAAGAAGAAGAAGAAATCATTTGTATATTCCTAATGATCTCCAAAAATAAGATGTCTTATTTTCAACACTTTAATCCATCATCATTCCATCTGCACTAGGAGAATCAATGATTCAAGTTTCAGTGAAGAGCTGACAGAATCATTTACTATTTTGACAGAAAATGAGTTGACTACACTAAAACAGTGGCATTATATAAAAAAAAAAAAAATCAAACAGATGCATAATTAGATTAAGAAGATACTTACAGTTAAGACAGAAGAGGCAGAAAGGACATTTTTGCATTAAAGGTCAGTGACAGTCTGGTGTAATGAAAATGACTAAGAAGCGTTCATCCTGGTCTGAATAACAACACTCAGTAATCAATTTAAACTGTGAAAATGTGTTCTTTCACAAACCGCAACAAAGTATTGTCCTCATTCCAAATACGAATTGTACCATCTATACTACTTGTTGCATATAGTTTCATGCGAGGACAGGCAGATAAGCTTGTTATAACATCCATATGGTCATCATCTGGCTTGTGGTCAAAATGAACTAGTAAAGAACAAAAAGATTATAACAAAAAAGGGCAATTAAAATACAATAGTTTTTTACTGTAAATCACTGAGGAAGTTTCTTTCTTTTTTTTTTACTTTTTTACTGTAAATTTCCAAATATTGATTTTTATGAAAGTATCATGTGGTAAAATTGATTAAGCAGCTGACATAGTTGATGCAATCTTGTTTTGTGCCTTTTCTCATCCAAATGAGCACAAAAACAGTATTTCACAGTCCTCTGACAGTCCTCTTTCATGCCTTTTTTTATAATGGTTATTTTTTTTTTCTGTTTGATCATTCCTTATCACAATGTTTTTAACTATATCACTATATATAAGAAAAAATAATGAGAAAAAATATATGATAAACAAAAAGATATATAATGTTTATATCAAAACAAGATATAATCTTCAGCAGCACTTCAACTTAAACTAATAAAATTAGGCAATCAACCTAGTAAATATTGCTCAGAATTTATGCTGGGAATTCAGTTCAATAAATGTCAAAACCAATTTGTGTCACACCTTCTGTAGAAGAAATATACAGTAAATTACATGATAAAACCATAAAGAAAAAAGCTTATGAAATCCACACATTTTCCATGATCTTACAGAAGCTCTATGCTGACTTAACAAATCTGCTTTTAATAAACATAAGGATTAGCTAAACTCCAATAGCATATATTTGAGGACAATATTGGTTTGCTCTTACTTTGGAGACAACCAGTAAGATGTTTGCAAGCTCATGGTGAATTCAAAATTCCACTCTAGAAACTTTGATGTTGAGCTAATAAGTTTCACCTTATGATTAAAACTAACTGTGTGAAGCACCTATGCTCAATACTGATGAGATATAAATGCTGGTAACTCATTCATAAACCAATTTTTTATAAATAAAATCATGAATGATTAGCATCCATTCAGTGATAAACTTAGCATTTGTTGAGAAAATTCAAATGTTATGTGTCACAGTTTTCATTAAATAAAAGCCAGTTGTCAGTATCGTGCCATTATTTGGTGGTTTACAGAAAATGTTACTAAACAGATTATAACAATACTTATATAATGAAGCAATAAAGGTTACTCTAAGAATAATACTTGAAAAACATATTGAAAAGCAGAAACCATTAATACTGAACTTCATAGACTTTAAAAAGACATTTGATAGCATACATAAAGATTCATTATGGAGAATTTTAAGTCTATATGGAATACCATCTAAAACTGTCAACATCATTAAGGACTTCTACAATGGATATGTTTGTGAAGTCAAGACAAAAGAAGGGATGAGCAAATGGTTCCAGATTGAAACAGGTGTGCAACAAGGATGTATACTGTCTCCTTTGCTTTTTGGAATTACAATAGACTTCATAATGAAAAAATGCTGCACAGTAATATAGGTATTGACTGGGTACATGGAACCCAACTAGAAGATCTTGATTTTGTTGATGTCATAACTCTTATCAGTAACAATGTGAATTCCATGCAAGAAAAAACAGATGTCCTGTCTTCACTGGCTAGCAAAATAGGACTTGAAATTAACAAGGACAAAACAAAAATAATGAAAATTCCCATTAATCAAAATGGAAAAATACACATAGAAGGGACTGATACTGAAGAAGTCAATCAATTTGCATACCTTGGCAGCTACATAGACCAGGATGGTGACACCAGAAAGGAAGTTAGAATTAGAATTGCAAAAGCAGCATCAATCTTCAAGAATCCTGAGAACATAAGGTTATAAGCACAAAAACCAAGTTAAGACTATTCAATTCAAATGTAATATCCACCCTCATTTATGCATGCAAAAGCTGGAAAAGAACTAAAGAAATAGAAAAGAAATTAGACTCTTTTGAAAACAAATGCCAAAGGATAACACTTGGCACCAAATGGAATGAATTCAAGAACAATGTAGAGATAAGACAGATGACTGAACAACAACCAGTCTCATGGGTGATCAGGAAAAGGAGATGGACATATGTTGGTCACGAGATGAGAAGAAACGATCAGAGAATCCCAAAACAAGCTATCAAGTGGAACACAACAGCCAGAGAAAAAGAGGCAGACCACATGAAACTCTGAAGAGGACATTGTTAAGAGAGGCCAAATTAACAGGCATAAAATCCCTTGATGAGGTTGAAAGACTCGCCGAAGACAGGAAAAATTGCAAACTACCTTGCGAGTCCTATGTGATGTTTAACGGCACAGGAAGGATATAAGATATAAGAATGAAGGTTCATAAATAACTAACTGTATTTTCAAAGTTACAAGTGTGCTCTGATGAACTGAGCGATTATAATGTTCTCACTTTTGTCAGTTAAGCTGTACAGAACAAATGTGAATGTTGCTGTGGATGGATCCTGGAAAGCAACACCTAGGCTTGTCTTCATGGTGGTCATAAAAGATGGTGAGTGAGCACAGTAGAAGGACATGAGAGGTGCCAAAGCTTCTTGAGCAAATGGGTATAAACGCCATACTTTGATAACATTGTCTGTAAAAGAATAATAAAGACAGTAATTTTAGTGACTAATGAATTATAATTATTTGGCAGTAATAATTATATTATGCACATATACATTTTGCTAGGTCATTACATTCAAACTATCTTAATGAGATTTCCATAATTATTCTGTTAATCAGCTCTCTTTAGTCTTCTTCTTCTTTGTACGCACATTGGCGATGATGCGTGATACCCTGATTTTTGCGATGTGCCTTTTGGCTGGGTACCTCCGACTTCAGCACCTTTCCTTGCTAGGGCAGACTGTAGTCTTGCTCAGACTGCCATGATGACAGTGGTGTAGGCTGGCGTGGCCAAAACTTTGTTTTCAAGCCTCTGGTGGCTGTACTTAAGCCCCTTCTCCATGTCAGATCCAATGTGCAATGCTGGCTGGCCAGATGGCTTTGAGACAGATCCACAGAAACACTACAACTTTGGGATGAGGAATCTGATGAGTGCTTCAGTGATATCCATTCCCTGCCACCTATAGTCTGCTGGTTCTGTTTTGTTTACATCATTCTGACAGCCATTGTTGTAAAGACCCATAGGCTTGTCATGTCCTGGGTTCATTGGTTTCACACTAGATTTTCCTCATCCCTGTCAGCGATCTCCATGTCCCCATCCATCCACCAACTTGACATTACATTTTACAAAAATAACAATTACAATTAGTGCTGATTCTACAGGTTTCTGGGCTACAGAAGTAGGTCAGAGTTTTTAAGCAAACAGATCTATGTTCCCTGTCTCACAAACATTATGTTAATACAAGTGTGTTCTTAACACAGTTGTTCCCAGGGGGGCTCTCTTTAGTAATCCAAGCCTTAAGACCCACTGCTATAGATGCAGTACCTCTCCATTTATCTGGGGTTTTTTGGCTTTGTCTCACCAGCTGTTTACTCCAAGCTCTTTTAGGTCTTCTTCTGCAAATTAATGTCTCTCCATCTTTGCTTTGATGCTCCTCTATATCTTTTTCCTGTATGTATGCAAATTTGGTCTGATGACTCTCTCCCACTATTTCCACATGACCCAGCCATCATAATCTGCTAGCTTTCATAGTAGAGGTGATTAGTGGTTCTTGGCATGAACTAGAAACTTTTTTGCTTGTTCTGACTTTCCAGGCTCAATTGTAATATTCTCTGATGGGTCAAAAAATTTTCTGACTTTCCAGACTCGATTGTAATACTCTGATGGGTCGGAAAATTATTCTTAAAATTCCTCTCTCATGCTCATAAAACTGTAGTTATTTTTTCATTTTGATTTGCTGCATTTCATGCTTATGTGCCATATAGCACTGCTGGTCTTATATAACAGTTTTATGTTTATCTTTCTTGGTCTGAAGAAAAAAGAAAGAGGAGAAGAAGATAAAAAAAAGAAGAAAAAGAAGGATGAGAAGAAAGAAGAAGGAGGAGGGGGAGGAGAATAAGGAGAAAGAAGAAGAAGGAGAAAGAAGAAGAAGAAGAAGAAGAAAACATTGCTTAGAGAACCTGATAGTTGCTGTAAAATCCAAATTCATATTATAATGTAGATGGTGAAGCCAGGGGAAAAAAAACAAACTTTGAGCATGAGGCTTGGAAAATGAGAAACATTAAAGACATGATAAACATCAAAGACAGTGTCTTTCCTAAAGCATGATTATCAATGTTTTTAATCTTATCAACTAACAATACAAGTCATTAAAAGGTTTTACTTTTTGTCTCAGATGTACATTTTGTCAGTCAGGGTGGAAATGTGGCTTTCTGCAAATTTTACCAAAAGTCAAAGTGTATTTTTATTTTTATTGTGCACTTCAACATGTGCCCCATGTCTGGAGAATGTCTATACAATACTCAGTTTCTTGCCATGTATTCTCCAACATCTCTTTAGTCACCATCACTAAAGCATTCTTATCCTTGCCTTCAGAGTTATAATATCAGGAACTGGCAAACTGAACACTATATAATTAGTGTATAAGTCTTCATTTGAAAAAAAAATCAAGAAGGGTAATATCTGGTGAACACAGTGGCCATGGTGTTGGACCATCCCTTCTAATCTATCAGTTTGGAAAGTTTGTATTCAAGAACTGACAAATTACTAAACTCTACTGTGACAGTGCACCATCTTGTTAGAGTTTCATGGCTGAAACTTTTTTTTTTAAACTGAGGTGCAACATAAAGCTCCAACATGTCCAGGCAAACATATGCATTTAAGGCATGATGAACTGGTTTCCGAGGACCTCAGTGAAAATCATAATACACAGTGTTAACAGTCTGTTCATTCACAATAAGCCTGCTAGTTCTTTTAATGTCACCATCACTGCCAGCCTCTTTAAAATTTGCATGCCAACCAAGAACTGGCCTATGTAACACCATAGTGTTAATGTTTTTAAGATATGATTTATCTCCATCAAGAAAGGACTTCTGATAAAGAATACTAAAATATACAAAATATAGAACTAAATATACTAAAACAATGTTAATTCTTTTGTTTAATCTTTAGTAAGCTAAATAATGGAATAAATATCAAGCCAGTCAAAGACATTTATTTTTATGCTAGTATAGTCTAGAGCTAAATTCAGTGAATATAACATTTAAAAAGATAAACTAACCCATTCCAGCAGTTATCAGCTGATCTGATCTGACATTTGCTGCCATACTGAAAACTCCTTTGCTACCATGGGCCTACAAGGAAAAACATCATTTATAGTGTTAGCAAATCAGTGCAGCAACAAGTGCTTTTTCAATCAATCAATCAAGTGACATGCCGCGTGGCGTTTGGTGATCATTTCTCTCCATAATTCCCTGTCTTTAGATTTGATTATGAGATCCACTGGTGACTTTCTTCCTAGCCACACTGACAGCCCATCCAGTAACTTCTCTCTTTGACTTCCTTTGTCTCTTCTTCCCTCAGTTTTTCCAGTTGCCATAATGTGTTCCAATTTTCCTCTTCTCAGAAAATATCCCACAAATCTCACTTGTCTACCTCTGATCTTTGCTGTAATTTGCCTTTTAACTCCAGCCTCTCTTAAGACTTCTTCATTGGTTTTCTTAGCTGTCTATGGTACTTTCAACACCCCTCTTATGAACCACATTTCCTTGGCCTCCATTTCTTGCTGTACTCTCTTATTCATGGACCATGATTCACATCCATAAAACAAAATTGGTTCTATATAACATTTAAGTACTTGGAATCTTGTTTCCTTTGATATGGATCTGTTAACTGTTGCACAAGATGTTTCTCATTTTCTGGAATGCTGACTTGGCCTAAGCATGTCTGCTGTTTATTTCGTTTTGACATTTCCCATTAGCTGTTATAATTGTTCCTAAGCACTTGAATCTATCAAATTGTTTCAGTTCTGTGCCATCGATGGTAATGCTACATTTTTGTGGTATTCTTTTCTTTGAGATAACCATCACTTCAGTCTTCTTTTTATTTAGGCTGAGACCTTTACTCTTACTTTCACAAACCACAATGTCCAGAAAGACCTGTAGCCCCCCTTCACTTTTAGCAATCAGAACAAAAAATTGCCTGGTCTGAGAATCAGTTTGCAGAATTTATCATACAGAGGTATCTCACCCAAGGGTAGAGTACACTCTAATATGGACAAAGAGAAATGAATCAATAGTTTGTTTAAAAACATATTCACAACACTTTGTAATCACATAGTGATCTACATATTTGAATAATGATTTTAAAAACTCAAAATAAATTAATGCAGCACCACTTTTTAATTAGATTTCATGGGTTTTGATAGTTTCTCCAGGTATTTTAATGAATAAAGTTCTCACAAAAGTAATCTAGTCAAGCTACACTGACTAGCTGTTTTACATAAGGGGACGAAGAAGTACTACTCAAGCTGAATGAAATAGCAATCACTAACCAACAGCTGACTGCTTGAGTCAGGGCTGTCAAACCATAGCTGGCAAAAGAACCTATTCTACCTCCCAGAGGTGCCCTGGAAACAGACATTATCGGGCCGAGTGAATAGGAATCACAGTGAAAAAACATATCCAGTCCTAAAAATGTACTGAGTTGAAGTTAGATGTGTTTGGCCGAAAGGCACATAACTGTCACACAACGCAACCTGTCCAAGTAAAATGACAAAAAAGAAGTTTACATAAGAAAAGTCTGTATTTTTCCATCATTCAGTTACCACATTTTACAAATATGTAGGGTTTGCCACTTTAGTTTAACCACAATTTTCCAGTCATTAAATATATTAACTATCCATACATTTAAGGGAAATGTGTCAATGTTACTAAATAACTCATTAATAGAAAATCCCTCAACATTCATGTGATATAATGTTTATTACATTATATAAACTAGTGCTGAGGCATTGTCATCAGTTCTGACGTTTGAATAACAGAGATTCTAAAACTGCATCATTATGATATTATAACAGTATCATAAGTGTTTTCTCCGCACCTCAACTTTGAAAGTGACCTCTCCTGTGTGCCAGTCAAATACACAAATATAGCCATCTTTTCTTCCACCCAACAGAAGAGTTCGGTTTTTAATGCTCTGCTGTTTACCAAACGTGCGCACTGTGCTTGCATGAGAAGAGTGCTTTGTGAGAGACCAAACATCACTGGATCCAAAGGGGTCCACCACATACTCATATACCAAGAGACAGTTGCATATATCTGCAACAAATTTTTCATATTAGAAACAATGAAGCTTTTGCACACTAAAGTGATTTAGCATGTGGTTAGATTTTTTTTTAAATAGCAGACAAACTACTTTAGACCTGAGAGAAAGAAAAATGACTTGGGGAAAAATGACATGGGACTTGGACCACAGACTCCATAGAGCAAGCAGCTGCCTAGCCTAGAGAAACAGCACACTCCCAAAATAACCCATTTGAGTTTTCCTTTTACTTTGATGTCATGCCAAACATAAATAGCACAATACTGATAAACATGGGACAAACAAAGTGGATTTTGAGCTGACTATATTTTAGTAAAATGAAAAAAAAAAATTCAGAACATTTATTAGATACATACTAAATTCAGATACACACACACATACATGCACACATGCATGCACACATGCACACACACACACACATACACACATATGAGGTGTATCAAAAAAGTTTGGTGAATTGTCCGATATCTCAACAGCAACATGGGCCAGGTGTGTGGCCATGCACATGGCTACCCATAGACACGTCAAGATGCTCCTAGAGTGGAGTACACATGACGACAAGGTAAACCTACTGTGAGCAGTCGAACTTAGTCAGTGTGAGAGGTAAGGCCACAGTGCAATGGACCAACAAGTGAACATCAAGTTCTGCTACAAATTGGGAAAAATGGCAAAAGAGACGCATGAAATGTTGGTACAAGTGTACAGGACGGAAGCCGTGAGCAGAAAATGTGTTTATGACTGGTTCAAATGCTTTCATGATGGGAAGGAAATGACCGTAGATGAGCCATATTCAGGTTGGCTGTCAACAAGCAGAAATAGATACATGAGTGAGCGAGTACAACAAATGCTGGCACAAGATCGGCAACTGACTCTACGACTGATGGTAAAGGAATTGGGCATTAGCAAGGACATGGTGTGCACCATCGTTCATGAAGATCTGGGTAAGCGGAAGATCTGTTCCCTGTTTGTGCTGCACAAGCTGATAGATGAACAGAAAGCAAAACGGGTGGAAACCACTGGAGATTTCATTACCATGTGTGACCAGGATCCATCCTTTCTGCCAGCCATCACCACAGAGGATGAGACCTGGTGCTAACAGTTTGATCTGGAATCTTCTTTCTGTTTCCCCACCTGAAAAACGTTATAAAAGGCGTACATTTTGCAGATGTGGCAGCAATCCAAGAACGTATGACAGCAGTTCTGCAGTTGATTCCTAAAGAGGTCTTTTCTGACAGTTTCCAGAAGCTTTGTGAACATTGCTAAAAGTGTGTTGTGAAGGATGGCAATTATTTTGAATGCCAATAAAGGTAATTTGTTTGTATCTTCTGTTCTGTTTGTTTTCTGATACCATTCACCAAACTTTTTAAACACACCATGTATATATTAATGATACTGAAGGAAACATGTTTTAAAAAAATGACCTTGAGTGCTACTGCACTTCCAATGAGATGTGATGAGACAAGGGTTATGACTGGTCAAGCCTTTGACAATGTCACCATTAAACATCACGGCAAAGATTGTATCTATAGGAAGGAAATTGAAAAAAAAAAAAAGAAAATTTGTTTCAAAATAAGACTTTTAAGAGAGATATGGATAAAAAAAACAAAATTCAGATTTTTGTAAAAGACAACAGTAGAATTAAGTAAATAAAAAATGTTTACATCCACAGAATGAATAAACATTTACAAATCATGTTACTGGCAAAATTTGTAAATCATTAAAATAATCTGTAGTAACAAGCAGGAACTTTCATGAGACAGATCAAGAAAAAGATTATAATAAGAACTGTAATAAAATATTGAAAGCTCATAACTAGACCTTCAGCAACAGCATAAGCAGCATCAATCAGTTTCTCAGTGGGTTTCATCAGCAGAGTTGTTATTACTTCCCCATTTGAAGGACAAATAATGCGAACACTGGAGTCCTGGCACAGAACAACAGCCCTCTGTGGGACCAATGGATGGCTGGTAACTCTGATGCTGGAAACTTCATATCTGAGAATCAAATATTTATTTACTTTTCATTCAAACATGACAATGAAAAAATTCAGCATTTATTTCAGTAATTTTAAATAGCTGCTATTTTCATCATCATCTTCTGGAACAAATTTATAAGAACTGACAGGAATAGAGAAGAAAAATATAAATGGAACTGAGAAGATGGATATTATAACTAAATACTTAACAGTTCTCAAAAAGCCCACTGACTGCTTTTCAGTTTGTGAGAGAACAAGATTGTCAGAATCAAAAGAACTCAGTTACTTCTCCTGGTTCATCATAATGAAAACCTTGAGATGCTGAATTAAGTCCATTCAAAATATTCAGTAGAATTATTACTGGGGAAGTGTAATATTAACATGTCCGTCATATTTAAACAACAAAAACATAAAGCTTTCAACAGACTGAGTTAATGTAAGACAGTCTCATTAATTAGAACCTTTGTTTTAAATTACTTTTTCTAAATGTCACATAACACATTCATTCATTCATTTGCATGTCCCTTGCAGAACTCTGCCTCCCTAACAGCACTCCTGTAGGCCTCTCGGTTGTGAGCAAGATGGCCTGCTGCTGATGCATCCATTTGCAGATCATCAATGATGTCTTGCAGCCATCTTCGCCTTGGTCTTCCTCTCTTTCTTTTTCCCATTATGTACCCTTCCAAGACAGTTTTCTCTAGATTATCACGATGTTTAATGATTCAAAAATATTTAAGTTTTCTCTCTTTAATTCTCTTTACTAGCCAGCCTTCTTCAATATTAAGTTCTTGTAGTATGGATATATTTGTTCTTTTTTGTGTCCATGATGTTTGAAGAGCTCTTCTGTAGCATTTGCATTCAAAGGCATTTATGTGTTTCTCAGCTGTTTTGTTAAGTGTCCAGGTCTCACAGGCATACGTTGCAATGGGAAAGATGCGTGCCCTTAAAAATCTTATTTTTGTAGTTCTGTCTGTTCCTCTCCATAGATTATTTAGTTGTTTTACTTTCTGAAGCGTGATGGATGTCCTCCTTTTAATTTCCCTCATTGTATCTCCATTATTAGTTAGCAGTGATCCAAGATATTCAAAACCCTTCACTTTTTCCAGTTTTTCCTCACTGATAAATATATCAGCCGCCTTGTTTGTTTTGTCAGTTGTCATCAATTCAGTTTTCTTCGCATTAAGATAGAGGGTTTGCTCTTCGCTATTGTTGCGGACTGTCATAATTAGTTTTTCCATTCCTTTTTGTGTTGTGGACAGTAATACTGTGTCATCAGCATATCTAATCTCTGGTATTTCATAACCTCCAATTGTTATGGCATCGTAATATTCTTTGTCTACATCTTCTCTAACATTCCTCATTATATTTTCAGTATACAAGTTAAATAAGTAAGGTGACAATATGCACCCCTCATGGACCCCTTGTTTTTATGTCAAACCAAGTTGTTGTTTCACCATTTATTCTTACTGCTGCCTGTTGGTCTAGTTACAGCAGTGATGTTAATTGTATCAAATATGTTGGAAATCCTATTTTTTTCCATTATTTCCCAAAGTTTCTGGTGTTGTACACAATCAAATGCTTTTGAGTAGTCTATAAAGGCTAAATATAGATTCACATTAAACTCTCTGCATTTCTCTATTATTAATCTTAACACTAGCATATAACACTAGCAGCAGAAATAATTAACAAAAAATATTGGTGTATTAGAGCAAAATGACAATCTGCCATACCCAATATATGTGTGAATCTGATACAGATGGTGTAGTTTCCACAAGTCAACTGTCTTGTTAGAGTAGGTACAGAAAAAATCACAGTTTACTGGAACTTCTATTCCTTCAATGGGCTCATCTATCATCATTCTGCCAATGCATGAACATATAATTACTTCATTTCTCAAAATTTCATAAGCATCATAGATTTTGCTTCAAGCATTCAAGCACTTTTAGTGAATAATATGATGGAAATGACATGATTTTCAAACCTACTTTTTAGAGGTATTATAGATAGATCATCAAGTACAGGTAAGAAAATACTGTAGAAATAATTTGCTAAGTAATATAAAAAAATGAGAAAAATTTTATGAGCTGTTAAAAAAAAAGACTCATTATCTATTACATCTGCTTTAATATTTTCTTAACCTTCAAACCTTCAAGCCTCTATGTGCATCACATATATATTCAGAATTAGAGAAAAATATCAGTGATATTCCTGTCTGCATGTTATAACAGATGAATTTGTGACACAAGACACTCTGAAACTTGGGGTCAACAGTAGA
This sequence comes from Achatina immaculata, assembly GCA_009760885.1. Taxonomy (NCBI): domain Eukaryota; kingdom Metazoa; phylum Mollusca; class Gastropoda; order Stylommatophora; family Achatinidae; genus Lissachatina; species Lissachatina immaculata. Next base: position 63,765,702 of record CM019716.1, on the reverse strand, counting down.
ATAAGTATTGCACTCAAATACTTCCATAACAATAGACTTAGAATTCCATTTAAATACAAAGCAAAGCTCCTCTATCACCAAATGTTGGTAAATAAATTTGTACCATAACTCATTTTAGAATACTGCATTATTTTAAATGCACACTTCATAAAATTTGTAATTTCAAAGGCAAATTACTTCAGTAATATTTTTAGTTCAATGCAAGTCATGAACATGTGTAGGTTTTCATCTTATGGCGCCTGACATTTGTAATTTTTTATTACAGAGTTAAGTAATAAACATGTTTCTATAAACAAAGCTGCATTAACAAGGCAAGAACATAAAATAATGATGTTACATACTTGTCTATTTGATCACATGTCTCCATGCTCCATATCCTGAGTGTGCAGTCATATGATGCGGAAATAAAAGCTTGTCCATGAGAGTAGATCTTCAAGAAGTTAACCTGGTCATTGTGGCCCACAAACACCATTTTTATTTTCCATTCAGCGTCCCATACCTTGACTGGAATCACATATGCAAGGGTCAGTGTGTAACTTCAAAACTTTATCAATTTGTTGCTCAAAAATTTGATGTGTTTTTCACTTTCTATTTACATGACCTGGACACTTAACAAAACAGCTGAGAAACATAAATGTCTTTGAATGTATATGCTACAGAAGAGTTCTTCAAATACCATGGACACAAAAAAGAACAAATATATCCATACTACAAGAACTTAATATTGAAGAAGGCTGGCTAGTAAAGAGGATTAAACAGAGAAAACTGAAATATTTATTTTAGATACATTAAATGTCATGATAATTTAGAGAAGACAGTCTTGGAAGGTTACATAATGGGGAAAAGAAAGAGAGGAAGACCAAGGCGAAGATGGCTGCAAGACATCATTGATGATCTGCAGATGGATGCATCAGCAGCAGGACATATTGCTTACAACCGAGAGGCCTACAGGAGTGCTGTTAGGGAGGCAAAGTTCTGCAAGGGACATGCAAATGAATGAATGAATTTACATGTCTGGTTAACAGCCTGGCTAGCTGAGTAGTTAGAAGCTCAGTTTACTAATCTGGTGGTACTAGGTTCAGTTGCAGCAGTGGGATTCTTTTCTGGTACAAAAAAAAGGCCCTAGGGTTGACCCAGCTTCTAAAACTGGGTACCAGAAAAATCTGGGAAGGTAAATGACAGGTGTGATGCTGACCACATCGCACTTTCATGTGCCGAAGGTCATGGAAATATGGGCCTAACACTGTATCCCCAATATGCTTTAAAGCATGGAAATGGGAATTTTACCTTTTTTTACATTTATTTATACTTCTGATAAAAAGTGTTGGATTTAAAAGTTGAAATAGTGCAAGGTTGTAAAACTAATCACTTGGTTGTTATAAACTTGAAAGGTTAGATCACTAAGTTACTGAAAACTGACTAATAACATGGCTAGAAAATTAGATTAGCATGAGACTAGAAGACGGATCATTATTTGGGTGGAAAAAATGAGTCACTGTTTGTCTGAAAAACTGGATCGTTGTTTTGGCTGGAAATCTGGGTGACTGTATGTGGTTGGACAATTACTGTGCATTTTAATTAGTACATACTGCAATCAAACAGAAATGTATCATAGTGCCATAAATCTTATGTCTGGTTCTGTCAATTGTAAATAAATGAGAAAAGCAAAAAAGGTGCCCAACACTTCCAAGAAATACTTAAATGACCACACCGAAAAGAATTGATAGACCTTGAAATTGACTTACCAATCCCACAATTAAATGTCAACCTAGATGAAATTACATTGCATGAAGTTGAAACAGCAGTGAATCTAATGGCTAACAACAAAACTGCTGGTGAAGATGAAATAACACTTCAAATGTTAAAAGCTATTAACAGTGCAATGTAAGCCAACTACAGAGAATGTTTAATAAAGTTTGGAAAGAAGAAAAGATCCTTTCTAAATGGTAAAAAAGGAATCATTGTTAAAATATCAAAAAACTCAACCTTAGCTATGGCAATAACTAGAAAGGAGTAACCTTACTATCAATTGTGTCAAAAGTATTTTGCAGTTATTCTGAATAGAATTCCAGATACAGCGGATACTGCAATGAGAGAAGAACATGCAGGATTTCAAAAAGGGAGAAGCTGTCTTAAAGAGTTATGTCATCTGCAAAATCAAGATCTTCTATCTGGGTCCCATGTACCCAATCAATGCTGGTATCTTTTCATTATAAAGCCTATGGTAATTCCAAAAAGCAAGGGAGACAATATACATCCTTGTTTCACACCTGTTTCAGTCTGAAACCATTCACTCTTCCTTCTTCTGTCTTGACTGCACAAAAATATCAGCTGTAGAGATCTCTAATGATGTTGACAGTTTTAGATGGTATTCTATAAAGCCTTAAAATTCTCTACAATAAATCTTTGTGTATGCTATCAAATGCCTTTTTAAAGTCTATGAAGTTCAGGATTAATGGTTTCTGCTTTTCAATATGTTCCTCACGTATTATTCTTGGAGTAAAGATCTGGTTAAGACAGCTTCTCCCTTTTCGAGATCCTGCTTGTTCTTCTCTCATTGCAGTATCCACTACATCCTTAATTCTATTTAGAACAACTTTACGAAACACCTTTGACATAAGTGATAGTAAGGTTACACCCCTCCGTTTATTGCAGTCAATGAGGTTGCCTTTTTTTGGTACTTTAACAATGATTCCTTTTTTCCATTTACAAGGGACCTTTTCTTCTTTCCAAATTTTATTAAACATTCTCTGTAGTTGGTTCATGTTGTTACTGTTAATAGCTTTTAACATTTCGACTGTTATTTCATCTTCACCTGCAGCTTTTTTGTTAGCCATTAGATTCACTGCTGTTTTAATTTTAATCAGTGTAATTTCATCTAAGTTGACATTTAGTTGTGGGACTGGTAAATCGGTTTCAAGATTTATTAATTCATTTGCGTGTGGTCAATTAAGTATTTCTTGAAAACGTTCAGCCCATCTTTGCTTTTGGTCATTACTTGATGTTAATAGGTTGCCTAATTTGCTAAAAACTGGTCTTTCTCTGGAGATAATAGCACCCGTTAGCTTCTTCTTTATGTTATATAGAGTTTTGCTGTCTCCTGTTTTTTGCTGCATTTTCTGCTTATTCTGCCATATTCAAGTAAAATTCACTCAAAATAAAAGATTTTTTTTTTAGACAAAAGACTGATATACATAAGAGATTTCCAAGATTGTAGAAAACAGTGCAAATATTGTTCACTGCTTTCCTGTTCACATACTTGATTGAATGTGGATTCAGTAGAGTAATTTCATTAACAAAAATCAGAAAAAACTTGATGTCACAGCAAGACAAGAACTTTTGACTGTTACTGTCAAATTTGGAATTGGACATTTTTTTGTGTGAAAGAACATCAAGCTGAAAGTTAACACTAAAAAAACCAGAAAAATATTTTAACAGGATTTATAACTTTCTCATTTATTACTTATGTGCTTACTTTGCTATTTGATTCATTTATTGTTATTTTACTGTTTATATTTCACTACCCTTCTCATCTGTCACAGTTTTGAATTGAATTTCTTGTTTCATTTCTTGTCTTTTTCAAATGTTTTATCTGTTTTTGTTTTTGTTTTTGTCAATTTTTCATTCACTCAGAAATGTTACGTTGGAAGCCAATAACAGTATTAAATATAATCTTTATTATTTCTGATTACTCTTGTGTACTTGAAAAATATAAATGGTTTGACTACTGTCTTTTTTTTCAGCTCACATGTCATTAAGACATTAAAAGTGATGAATATGTAACTAGTGCGTAGATAGATATTTAGACAGATCCATGCTAAAATGTTTACAGAAGAAGCTGGTGGTGATTTGGGAAAGGGGTGGGTGGGGGGAGAGGGGAGGGAACTGTGGGTATGAAAACTGAATAAAACTAAAAGGGGGTTCATGGCTAACACTAAAAAGATGTGGAGAATAGCTGGTTTACACTACAACAGAAATAATAGGTAAAATACAATATCATTCACACCAAAAGTCAGTAAGACAAAATGATCTGCAAAAGATATATACTTACTGCAGCCATCTTTAGCTCCAGTTATAATGTATTTCTTAGGGTTAAAATATGTCAGTGCTGTTATTGCCTGGGAATGTAATTCTTTCTTGTGAGCAATTTCAAGGCCAGAAAAAACATTGTATACCTGTGAAATAGCAAGCCAGTGAAAACAACTATAAGACTGACAGATTTATGGAAAAATCTATATTTTTGTATATTCTTCAAACTGTTCACTTTTAGAAAAGCATTAAGAAGCTTCATATATAGTCATTTCTTTTGACAAAGAAATATTTGCTCTAGCAGACTAGCCAATTTCAGATTCTATGAAAGCTGACACACATTTTCTTTAAATCAAAGAAAACATTATTTAGCTTTTCCTAATTTTCCTAGCTTTTCTCAGAAGATCACATATCATACTGGGAGTAGTAATATACATCTATAGTTTTTTATCTTTTTTTTTTTGAAGATTGATAGTATAAAGGATTTCTTCTATTCTTCTGGAAAGAATTTTTTCTTCTTCCCAAATTTGCTGCATCAGTGTGGTGATTTCTTTGTGTAGTGTTTCTCCATTTATAAACTCAAAAGAAATATGTTCAAGTTGGTTGCTTTATTGTTATTAAGATTTTTAAAGCTTTCTGTTTCTTATTTAAACTCTTGTGCTTCAATTTGTGTTTACACCTGTACTTATATAAAAATATTTGCTGCTTCTTCATAGTTTAGCACTTATTTTCTTGTATTATTATTAGTCATTTTCCTGTGATCATCACTTATTTAAGTTCTGTAAGATTTGCTGGTATCCTCTCTTTGCCATTTGGGTCCCTTGCAACTCTTATTGTTTCACTCATTTTGTGATTAGTCTGAATTGCTTCAATGATGTTTTCTACATATTGTTGCTTTTGTTGTCTAGATAGTTTTTACAACTTTAAATGGAGCACTCAAAACATGAACATTAAAGACAGACATGCTGCAGTGCAAGCAGGTTTGGTATACAGAAAAAAGACCAAGGCAACAATTCTGACAAACTACTGGGCTGCAGACAATGAAAGTAAATAATTTAATGCTGACAATATGTAAAATTTGATTAGGTCCTATTAGAAGCACTTGTTTGATGTTTCAAATAACTTACAGTTAAAAGAAAAACCCATAAAATTATCAATGTTATCATGAAAACTATATAGTATATAATGTGTGTGTGCGTACATGCATGTAATCACACTATATACACACATACACACACACTAATCATGTTTTTTTTACATAATGCAATGTCTTAAAATTTGGCCCTCATTTCCTTCTAAAATGAGCAAGCCTCTACTTCCCCATGCAAAGTTGCTCTCAGTGTGGCATGGTCTTTCATCAGTTCTTCCTTTTGTGATGGAAAAATCTCACAACTGTCTGTGGCTTACTTACCACCATAAATTTGTGACATAATACTGGCTTGGAGATATGGTTGTAATCTTCTTTTGAAATATAACAAGTTGATTTTTTGCTGCTGAATATTGCACTATGGGAGAAAGTTATCACACAGATTACACTGCAGCATCTCAGAGTTAGTTTCTTTATCTTGTCACTCAATATTCATTATTTTCTGAAGGCAGTAAATTCAGAAGCTGTTTTTTTTTTTTTACAATGTCTTTAATTTGTTTCCATAGTCCAGATCTATGTTTTCCAATATAACTTAGATAAAATCAACAAAAAAAAACCTACCACCACTCCATTTTCTTGAGCAAAAAATATTCTTTGCTCTTGACCAGCTATCTCCTCAAGAACCAAGATGTTAAACATATTTGTTTCCCCATAATTTGTTTTAGTAGTCTTTCTTGGAATTAAGTATCGGGCACCATTGCGAAACATCCAACACTGGATCAGTAGATAATTATATACTATTAGACATTCTTAAACTTCAAACAAACATTGTTAGCACAGGCTAAAAATATACATTAAGTTTTCAAAATAATATTGCTATCAACACAAAATAAGCAAACTCAAGTAAGAGAAAGTGAAAGAAGAAAATAAGAAAATCAGAGAATTCTTGGTAAAACTATCCACAGACACAAAATCAGTGGAAAAGGAATGAGCTTTGTTCAAAACCAGCATTTAACATGCAGCTAATGAAACCTGTGGAACTATGAAAAAGGAAGATACCAAAATGAAAATAAGAAAAAGGAATGTATGTGAATGAGACTGCAAGGGAAAAGAAAACTAAATATAGATGAGAAGTAAGCAGGAGCAAAACTATACTGAGAACCAAACTGCATGAAGACTGTCAAAGAGAGTAGTAAAAGAAACTAAGATAAAATGGCAGGAATATGGTGAAGTATTAAACAACAATCACAAAGAGGCTACAAACATTTTTTGTAAAAAGATCAATGCAATGAAAAAATAGAGCAGAATCTTTGATCCAACAGAGATTGTGAATGATGTTAAGGTGAGACAATATATGAATCAGATTTTGTTTTAGAGAGGTGGAGACAATACTTTGACAAGCTACTCGATATACTGTCTGAGACCCATCAAGACAACAGTCGACACCATAGAATCTAATCCAGACATACAAATAGCTGAAATCAGAGAAGCCATATAAATAGCCCCATTGAACAAAGCCCCAGGATGTAAAAGAATTTTCAACAGGTTGGTCAAATGTACAAAATACAGTAAGTTGGAATAGCTTGGCTTCAGAGACTGTAACATGGTAAGGGAAAATCAAGAAAAACCACAGAACTGGAGAAACACCACAATCAATCTAATCTTGAAAAAAACAAGGCAGCTAATATATAGCTTCTCACTATCAAGTCATACTGAAAAATAATCTGCAAGATCCTAGAAAAAAAAAGACTGTGGCCAATGACTGAACCACAGTAAAATTAAACTCAAATGAGATACAGGTAAAATAGAAGCTGTACAGGAACTACTTTCTCCCCAAGGCACCTAACAGAAAAATCAGTTGAGTACAATCTGATTCAAGTAAAAATATTAAAGAAAAAACATTCAGTAGAACAGACATAAACTGTGGTAAATTTTACATTATGGAGTGAGTGCATATCTGATAAACCAGTTCAAAAACCTATATGAAAACAGCCAGTTCCCTTACTGTTCATAAAAAATGTTGATAGCATCTGCAAAGAAGCCAACTTGCATAAGTCCATTACAGAACTGCCCAACAGCTCAGTGCCAGGAAAAATGCTGTTAAACTCACAACTTACTTAGAAGATATCCAATAACTGGACTATAAATGAACTCCTCTTTGCTGACAACCGAGTACTTATAGCCACATTAGAGAAAGACCTACAGTGGAACTTTGATAGCTTAGCAAGCATACATAAAAACCACAAATAAGTGAAAATAAGTTCTGAAAAAAAAACCAGAAGTCATGTCCATTGCCAGAGAAGAAATTTCAATGAAGTTTTGCATAAGTCTATGAAGCAAGTAAAGCACTTCAAAAATAATTAGGAAGCACAATATCATCCCCAGAAAGAATCAATGCTAAAACTGAGAATAGATGCAATAAAGCAAATCAAGTCATGGAACAAATTATTCATTTACTGAAAAAACAAATACATCACAGTTCAAACAAAAAGAGCACTATACAACACATTTTTCCTCCAAATCCTATGCTGTCAATGAGAAGACTTGGACCTTAACAACTAAAAATAAAAGGAAAATCATCACGACAGGAAAAAGATCTTTGAGCAAAACAGTAAATGTAACAAGAAGACACATAATCAGAAATAGCACCATCAGGGTAAGTGTTGGAGTAAAAAATCAGAAATGACACAATCAGGGCAAGTGTTGGAGTAACACCAGTATTACACAACATCAAGAAACAACAAGTCAAATGGTTTGGCCATGTTACACAACTAACCAGCGGAAAGTATACCACAGAAAACATTCATGCTAAGAGTAGTAGCAAACAGAGAAGATGCTGCCTATGTGGAGAGATGGAACTGCAGTAACCTTAATTATTAAATTTTATGAAGCAAACTGCTAAGCCCTATCAAGAAGTCTGTTCCCTCAACACAAAAAAGGCATATGAAGAAGGAGGCAAGATAAGACACATATGCTATATTTCTACAAAATACTCAGATATTTGAAAAATTCTTAGGTGCACTTTTGAGTTGCACATAAACAAAATCATGCTGAAATGTGCATAAACAAAGTCATACTGAAGGTGACTGAAGGGGTACAGAACTTTTTTGACAAAGTGGAAAAGGTAGGAGAACTGTTTTAAAATGGGACATGGAAAATTAGTTTTCGCAAAAGTGCTGCTAGCTTTGTTTCATTCATAAAATCAAATATCTTATAGCTTATCTTATATCCTGTATATCTTATATCTTTCCCATGCCATTAAATGTCACATAGGGTTCAAATGGTAGTTCACCAAGATTTCCCATTTTTGGCGAGCTTTTCAACCAAATCAGGGGATTTTATGCCTACTAAACTGGCCTTTCTTAGCAGTGTCCTCTTTAGAGCTTCACATCATCAACTTCTTTTTCTTCGGCCTTGATAGCTTGTTTTGGGAATCTCTGTCACATTTCTCATGTCATCTACAAACTATCTAGCTTTGAGAGACCTTGACATATCCCCATTATTGTATATTTGTCTGTTTTCAAGACATTTTCAACATTTTATTAGTAGTGTTAAATATTAATTTAGCTTATGTGACCAGTAAAGTCTTATATAGTAAATATTAAAATGGTTAAAGTGTTATTTGTAGTGCACATTATGGTCTCTCAAATAATGATGCTATGGCTGGGGTATAAACATTTTTAATACAGCCATTAATTAAATAGATTTTAAACTACTTATTAAATATGAATCAAATTATACAGATTCTAATTTTTATACTGTACATAAATGGAAATGCAGAACAGAAATTAGTAACAGAATAGGCCAAGCAAAGACTGCATTTCAGAGAATGAGAAACATATTAGCTAACACATCTTTATCAATGAATGTTAGAAAACGAGTCCTAAAATCCTTTATTGAACCTATCTTGTTATATAGAAGTGAATCATGGACAATAGGCAAGTCTGCACAAAAATCAGAAATGTGGTTTATTAGAAGAATGTTGCGAATCCCCTGGACAGCAAAAATAACTAATGAAGAATGTATGAGAAGAGCTGGAGAGACAAAAAAACTTGTCAAAAAGATAAGAGAGAGACAATGTACTTTCATAGGACATGCAATGAGAAGAGGAGGCATTGAAAATATTATAACAACAGGAAAAACAGAAGGAAGAAGATCAAGAGGAAGACCAAGAGAAATGATACTGGAGAGTCTGATGGGATGGTGTGAGAGGAGATCACCAACTGAACTGATGGCCTGCATGAAGGATCGGGTACTCTGGAGAAGCATAACAGCCAACGCCAGTCGGCACGGCACCTGATGATGATGATGACATAATACACTTTAAAATTAGACTGCGTGATGAACATATCAGGATAAAAGCTAAAGATGTTATGACTGGCAGACTGATTAATCAATTAATAAAGAGTAAATATTAAATGCATATATTGAGTTACTGTCATAAAATGTGGTCCAACAGTGATAAGCTCTCCAGTAATTCTGTTGTATATGGCCATTAGGATCCTGCCCACTGCCTTAGACTGGGACACAATATCAAACTCACTGGACATGAGCTGAAAGAGAAAACTTACATGACACACTTCTTGCTGGTTTCTCAACATGCAGTAGCCTGATACAAAAGCTGATGACTTGAAAATGGAAAAGTTTATTTTAATGAGTACTCTTAAATTTAACAAGAAATCATAATTATAATGAAAAGTCATTCTGTTCTATATAACTCATAATACAGTACATGTAACAGAAATATAATGTTAATTTAATAGAAGAAGTTGAACAATTATAAGTTTAGAATTAAATGGTAAAAATAAGAAAGAAAATGAAGAAATTTAATGTGTTAATAAAATTTGTTTTATCAACAGTCTCTAAAAATCAGCAATATTGCTTGTCATTTCCATATGTAAATAATAGCATGAAATTCAACACTGATATAACAGTTTGAAATTTACCACAAAAACCTGCAAATACAAAATAGCACCAGTCAAATTCATGTCTGAAAAGTTGACAGAGTTAGAAAACCTGATTCATGTTAATAAAAAGAAACATAAAAAAACTTATCTAGATTTAACAGAAAGAAGCACAAAAAACTGAAATTATCTAGATCTTTACATGTTCAGATATTGTCATACAAAAATAATTACAGAGAGATCCTCTTGCCCATGGACCCACCCCACAAACTGGTTTGTCTGGCAAGAGTAGGTCATTCTGTTCATTTCTCCTGGGGATTGCACTGAGTACTTTTTTTGTCCATCCTCACAAAAGATGTGAAAAGTCTGCCCATCAAGTGAAACATATTCCTGGAGGATAAGTGTATAGAACAATTATACTACAAATAAATTAGTAGATTCTTAAAAGTGTCAAGTTAAGAATAAGGAATATTTGTTCTATATTTGTGGATTTTGTTTAATCTGGTTTTTTACGCATTGTTGCAGTTTCTCACAGTAAGCCCTGGTACTCCCACAAACTTTGATGTGGATGTATAAATGTTCTGTGGTCTCTTTTCTGAAAGACTGCATATTTTCACTATTGACATATGTCAGATACTCCAGCCATCCTTTCCATAATCAGCATGTCTGAAGATGTATCACAGGTTGAACATGGTGTGTTTCATAAAAATGAATGGCAAATTTTAACGAATTAAAAGTGTAACAAGAAAGTTGATGAAGTTAAATCAATATAAACTTTGTTTTGCAATTGTTATCATAATCTACAGCTTATTGACAAATATGATCCCAGTTAAGCTTACTTCAATATGCAGTGTTACAGTGACAAATACTGAACTGAATCTATGCGCAAAAAAAAAAAAAATAAAAATGATAGAATGGTAATGAGATTGATAGCAATGGAAGTAAGCTATATTCTGAAGCAGTCAGTTATATAGCTCTTGCAAAAAAAAAAACTGCAATGTGAAGAAGAGCCTAAGTGACCTAAGTGACATAATGAAGGTAGGAAAAAGAATGAAAAATCAAAGAAAAATTTCAGTGGAGTGGTACAAATATTTGCTGTAACAAAAGAGTGGCATATTCTGATTAGATGAACATAGATGTAATCTGTTTAATCTTTATGATTACATAAAAAAATTCTGAGCTTCACCAATGGGTTAGGGTATCAGTGATAAAGGAGTTCGTGAAAGAAGACCATTGTGCACATCAAGTAGCAGAATGATTTATTTGATTCCTCACTGAGAAAGATTTTTTTAATAAAGTCACTCCTTCATTATACTATTCCTTTGAACGCACCTGAGGCAGACAGTAAGAAGACTTAAGAGAATCTGGAGAACCAATTGGAAAGGAAACAACAGGAACAAAGATGAATAGAAACAGTTTCAGTGGCAGTGGGTTATAAACCTGGAGAGAGAGAGACAGAGAGAGAGAGAAAGAGAGAGAGAGACAGAGAGAGAGAGAGAGAATGACCAAGTTATTTTTATTTGCATCTTTGGAGAGTGATATGACTTTTCTACCAATTTGGATTTTTTTCACCCAGTTGGTCACTGATGACATCCTTCACAGCTGTGAGATGCTCACAGCAAAAGAAAATAAAAAAAAAAATTCAACATGATACTGTCTAACAGCAGTCAAAAGTATGCTCTATAAATTTAATGAGTACAAACTTTATTTTATTACAAATTATTACAAATTCTTCACTCAAAGAATACTATACATTAATAGCATGAACAAATCAAGACCTTATGCTGTGGAATATAAAGAACTTGACAGATCTGATAATCATGGTTGAGTTTTCTTTCTCTGTGTATACCATGTGTAATCTTTATCTCTTTCACGTCAGCTTCTTTTACTGCCTGTATAGGACAAGAAGAAATATTTTTAAAATGTAATTTATAATGCACATAATAATAAATACTGCATTCAGACATGTATGATTTATACGTTTATTCACTTGTATATAACAATTATTTTTTTACAGTAAATCAACTATAAAATAAAATATTTTTCAGTATAATCCCTCATTATATAATCCAGTATACAAAACTATTAAAATAATTTCTGTTTAGGTATATTAGCATCATTCAAATGAATTATAACTATGAAAGAGCTTTAATGAGAAATCTAAATCAGTGATCACATCTTTTAACATCACAGACTGAATGAAAATATTTTCATATCTCTTCTAGAACATGCACTCAGATCTGCAGTGCTTCACTGAGCAGAATGACATAAAAGAATGATTCATAAAACCATTTTTGTGACTTTTGAAATACAAAATGTTAGTGCAGTTTTGAACTTTGAAAATTACAAAAGTCTTGAATATGAATTTGAAATACAATTCACAATTGAACACAATTCAGACAGAGAAATAAATGTTAAAGTCATCCTACCTTACGCACACTCCGTACCAACTTTCTCAAGAGAGCCCAATGATACTGAGCCCTTTCTCTTAAGTTATTCTGCTTTCGCTGTAAAAGTTTCTCATGTTCTGTTTTTCCCATTGTAATTTATGCCTAGTTCTCTTGTCATTCCTCACAGCTCATTATTCTTTACCAACTGATAGACCACTTTTTATCCTGTGTGTTCTGTTTATACTGGAAGTTTCTGTTTATATCACATTTTTGTATTCTCCTACAGTAAGAAAAATTAGAAATTGACTTAAGAGTATGTCCAGTTACAGTATTTGCATTTATATATGTAATTATATCAATCAATCAAGTGCCGTGCCGCGTGGCGTAGGCGATCATTTCTCTCCACAATTCCCTGTCTTTAGATTTGATTATGAGATCCGCCGGTGACTTTCTTCCTAGCCACACTGACAGCTCATCTAGTAACTTCTCTCTCTGTCTTCCTCTGTCTCTTCTTCCCTCAATTTTTACAGTTGCCACAGTGTGCTCCAATTTTCCTATTCTCAGAAAATGTCCTACAAATCTCGCTTGTCTGCATTTGATCTTTGCTGTAATTATATATGTAATTATATATGCATATTATACATAAAAACCACTTATTTCTATACATTTCAAATATATTCATTTCTTTTAAATTTATTGATGTAAATAAAAGTTAGCAAGACAAATGAAATAATGAGTGGCAGCACTGTGGTATTTCATATATGCAAACTTATACAATTAAGGCCATAGTTTCTTTGCCCTTTGTTCACACAGTTATGTTTAAATTTTGAATTGTAATTATACAATAGACTAAATGTTGCTATTTTCAGGAAATTATTAATAACTTTAATATTTTTATGACCTTATCTCATTAAAAACTCGGAAGAATCACAAATGAAGATAGACACAACACTGACATAATTGAAATACAAAAATACATTGCTAAGTCCGTTTATGTTTATAGTTTCCATGACGCACATACTAAAGTTAACTTCGACAAAAAGAGTTCCTTGAGTGAGAAAATAGTAAATCACTTAAGTAATTTCATTTGTTGTTGTTGTTGTTATTGTTGTTGTTGTTGTTGTTGTTAAATCCACTATATACTGCTTATTATTAGTATTGATTAACACTACATCCTGGAAGCGTAAAGAAAAGTAAATGTATCCGTGGTGTTTCTTGGATCGTTAATAAAATCTGAAGCTAGTAAACCGGGGACGTCAAACTAGGGTCCGTGGGTTTGTACGGCCTATGGAGTCTTACCACGTTAGCTTGTTGTAAAATTGCATTGTTTTTAATGAAAATTAATAATTTATCGAATTCCACAGTAGAAAGAGTTGACCGAAATGAAGCAACTTTCCATATTTATAGTAAGACATGATGAATGAGACAGGAAAAACATGTTTATTTCAAACAGGAACAGTACTTTGATTCCACTTAAAAGGGATGGCGACTGCAGTAAAACTGGTTTAAATAAATAAGGTAGATAGAGGTGTATGGTGCAGTTTTACAAAGTGAGGGAGGAAGTGAGCAAGGTGAGAAAAAAAACCGAATATAAAGTATGAGAATGAAAAACATAGAACATCCGATATTTCGGCGTGAGCCTTATTCGAGGATACATACACAACGAAATACAAACATATAGAACTTATCTGAAGTGTCTTGCTCCCAGTGAAGCAGAAATGTGTGTGGAAGAAGGAGGAGGAAAACCACGCTACCTACAGACAAAAGATTCCCGATATAGCCAATCATAGCGAAAAAGCGGAGAGAGAGGAGGAGAACAAGTGGGAGAAAGGGGTTGGGGGAAGGCAATAGAAACATGATAGTCGCTAGAGGTGTCGGGGAGGGGGGAGAGAGAGAGAGAGGGGAGAGAAAAGGGGACGCGGAGAGATAATGAATGAAGAACTTAAACACCTACAGGGAGGAAATGTGAAACTGGTGAATAGGACAAGACCAATATGTTGGCAGAGAAGGAAATAGGATGGTAGTAGGGAGGGGTAGCATAGAGAAAGAAAGTAGAGTATAAAAAAGGCCAGTGGAAAAATAAAGAAGTTACAGAAAGCTGAAGACATTGTTAATTCCAGCTGGATAGAGACAGCCAATCTGGAAAATAAGGCGCTGTTCTAGGACTCTCCGAGATCGTACATCTGCGGAACAAGAGCGGATCGCACTAACCGAAATGTCCTGTTTGCCCCTGTGGTTACCAAGGCAAAAATGTTTAGCCACAGGTGTCCAGGCCCTCTTAGAAATATTATTGAGATGCTGGCGAAATCGATCTCCTAACCGTAAGCCAGTTTCCCCTATGTACTTCAAACAGCAACGTTTGCACATGATAACATAAATGACATTTCGTGAAGTACAGGTGAAACCCTCCTGTACTGATAACATGGATTTAGGGAAAGAGATCTGGCTGGCCTCGACAACAAACGGACAAGTGTTACATCTACGGCGTCCACAACGTCTGGTACCATAAAAAGTGTCATCTGTCTTAAGATAACTACGAATTAAAAGGTCCCTGAGGTTCTTGTCCCGTCTGTAGGCCACCAATGGGGGTTCCCCAAAAAGTTCACGTGTCTCAGGCTCGGTCTGGAGGAGGTGGAGATGGCGAAACAGTATGTTTTTAACTGCAATGGTTTTCCTCCTCCTTCCACACACATTTCTGCTTCACTGGGAGCAAGACACTTCAGATAAGTTCTATATGTTTGTATTTCGTTGTGTATGTATCCTCGAATAAGGCTCACGCCGAAATATCGGATGTTCTATGTTTTTCATTTATACATTCTCATACTTTATATTTGTTTTTGTTTTTTTTTCACCTTGCTCACTTCCTCCCTCACTTTGTAAAACTGCACCATACACCTCTATCTACCTTATTTGATTCCACTTGAGCGTTGTGAGTGGATTCTTTCCTCATGTGCTTGAAGATTTCAAACTGTATTCTTTTTTTTTTTTTCAATTTTCAGCTAGGGCATGCCTTGACGAAAAGTTATGAACCAATTCACCATGAGATATTTTTTAAGCACAAATTCGCAATATTTTCATGACTTTTTGTAATAAATGGCGCTTTTCTTCCGCGGTTGTGTATGTAGACCGTTTCAGTGTCTAATTAATATAATGTAAAAAGATATGCATGAAGGGAAGAAATATTAAGAAGAAATATGAAGGTCAATCCTGGTATGCTTTGACTGGATATTTCAGTAAAAGAAACTTAAACAACAAAAATAAATATCTAAGTAGATATGACAAGCTTAAACATCAGCTTTGTTTGCTTCTTATGTGGTTTATCTTGACCTTGCAAAATAATGTTCGCTGTTGAAAGAGAGAAGGGAGAGTGAGAGAGAGGGGAGAGAGGGAGAGAAATCATCTCGCCTTCGAATACTGGACATACACTCTCTCATAAACATTGGTCAACTCAGAAAATTTCAAATGTATCTAACTGATTAGATCAGTCAGACAATGCAACACGTACGAAGTTCTTACTACAGTTTAGATCTAGCTAGTGACAGGCTTCCCAGGTGTCATATGTGACACGTGACGAGAACATTATATTTATTAATATTTTCTATGTCAGCAATGTCTCTAGACGACTCAAAGTTAGCAATTAACCAGGGCCATACTGCATCTAGCAATCCTCCTCCAATTGACTGACATTGGTCGGGCCATCTCAGCGTCATTTCTAACTTGCTGTTTAAATGTAGTGGGATTCTCATATTATTTTGCTTCGCCCCCGAATTCTAGGATTGGTATGAATTGAGTTATTACTACTCCTAGTCTGTGACATTATTTGGCTATGTCAATCAATCAGTCATTTGCACGTCCCTTGCGGAACTTTGCCTCCCTAACAGCTCTCGTGCAGGCCTCTCGGTTGTAAGCAAGATGCCCAGCTGCTGATGCATCCATTTGCAGATCATCAACGATGTCTTGCAGCCATCTTCGCCCTGATCTTCCTCTCTTTCTTTTTCCCAATGTGTACCATTCCAAGACTGTCTTCTCTAAATTTTCATGACTTTTAATGTGTAAGAAATATTTAAGTTTTCTTTGTTTAATCCTCTTTACTAGCCAGCCTTCTTCAGTATTAAGTTCTTGTAGTATGGATATATTTGTTCTTTTCTGTGTCCATGATACCTGAAGAATTCTTCTGTAGCATTTACATTCAAATGCATTTATGTGTTTCTCAGCTGCTTTGAGACCCAGGTCTCACAAGCATATGTTGCGATGGGAAAGATGCATCCCCTTAAAAATCTTATGTTTGTAGTTCTGTCTGTTCATCTCCACAGATTCTTTAGTTGTTTTACTTTCTGAAGAGCGATAGATGTCCTCCTTTTAATTAATTTCCCTCATTATTAGTTAGTAGTGATCCAAGATATTCAAAACTCTCCACCTCTTCCAATTTTTCCTCATTGATACATATTTCAGCTGCCTTGTTTGTTTTGTCAGTTGTCATCAATTTAGTTTTCTTCGCATTAAGATAGAGATTTTGCTCTTCACTATTCTTACGGACTGACATAATTAGTTTTTCCATTCCTTTTTGTGTTATGGGCAGTAGTACTGTGTCATCAGCATATCTAGTCTATGATATTTCATAACCTCCAATTGTTATGACATCGTATTTGGCTATGCAACTCTTAATATAATTCGACAAATGTACAGCACTTCAGCGTATACTTTTGTTTTTATATTTAGAACTAAAATGTTTTCTAGCGAGGCCCTGATTATAGCTACCTAAAGTGATGTAACAACTAGGCATATTTTGCAGGTCTATTGTACAGTCTGTGGCGGCCTGCAGAATCAATTTAAAGCTTCTTTCTGCCAAAATTCTTGAAACGGGGAAACTGGGCTTAAATAGGAAAAAAAAAACCAGTGAGATTTTAAAAAAAAACATGTTATCTCTTTCTTGAAAGTCGGTGTGAGGACCTGGCAAAATGCGAATGTCAAAGATTACACGAGACATCGACTTTCACACTATTTGATTTTATGCTTGAGAACTGCTTCTGCGACAAAATTCTATCAATTCTCATCTTCACTCCTTGCTTTATTAGACAGAATCGTTGTATCTCCTGTCACCGACCCAGTGTGGATGTTTAGTCAGAATGCGTGTGAACATGATAACAAACGGAAGAGAAAGAGAGAGGGGGGGGGGGGAGGGATAGAAAAATAGAAGGAATTCAGGACTACAGGAAAATAAATATCATTTAGAACCGAAATAACATAGTATCTCGCAAAGCTTGACTCGTGTAGTCGCTGTCAACAAATGATTGTAGTTTTTATGTGCCTCTTGCCAGAATTAATTTCTTGGAATAAATGCCTGATAAAAGATGGAGAGAATACTGAGGATTATTTCCCTATTTCCAAGTGCATAATAAGAAAGCAAGCTCAGACATGGCCGGGAACACTTTTATTTCTGTCCCGTTGGTCAGACATGTGAACTGGAGCATAGCATGAAGGGTTCGATCTTTTTTTAACTACGACTTTCTGGCCCTTCGTCAATTGTACTGTCTCCGTAACTCCCCTCGACATACACACGCAGTTATTCCGCTGGTATGTCAAAGACAGTCCCTGCGCGTTTTGTAAGGTTTGCGGCTATGCAATATCCCATGGCAGGCTGTTTTCCATAGTCTACCACTGTATAGAGTAACCTTTCATAGACGTCACGCAAGTTACTCGTTAATGAGGTTTTGAACTCATCTACGGCAAATTTTCCTTTTCTGCGCTTGCTCATCGTGGCTTTATTGACATCGAGACAGCTGTCAAGGAATGGCTACCACTGACAACCAGCATCTTTGCTAACAATATACAGATTTTATGTGGTCATAATGGTCACTGAATTTGAACTATTTCACAGAGTGCCCGCTCTAATCGGGAAGGGGCAAAGACACATCACGCACTAACAAATTATTGCAAATGTAGTACGTTACTTACAAAAATTTACACTAATAAATCAGTATAAAAGGGGCGGAGCACAGAGACTTTTAAAATAGACTTTATTAACAAAAAGAGAACTTTCATCTACTTTCTGTCATGTCTCATTTTAATCGCCTTTAGCATATGGCATCATTTTTTAAAGGAATGCCTTGGTAATGACATGGTTATCATTCTTCAACATACATATATTGATCCGACAATTAAGTAATGAGACTGATTTTATTATGGCCAAGACAAAGGTGCCATCTACGAAGCAAAGCATGGAATCCAAAGAGGCAACCTTCATCTTTTCATCGCAGCCCGATAAGCAGACGACAAACAAGCCGCTATTTTGTTGACCTAGTTAGAGATCTACAAAATCTCTTGGATAAAGTCGCCAAAGAAAGTGAACAGAAAGGCCTTACTTTGAACATCAAAAAGACAGAGACTATGGTTATATCTAAGAAACAGAATCCACCAGCATGCAGTATTAAATTAAACAGAACTATTCTAAAGCAGGTGCAGAAATTCAAATACCTTGGAGCAGTAAAACTTCAGATGGGAAATGCAGAACAGAAATTAGGAACAGAATAGGCCAAGCAAAGACAATTTTCAGAGAATGAGAAACATATTAGCTAGCACATCTTTATCAATGAATGTTAGAAAACGAGTCCTAAAATGCTATATTGAACCTATCTTGTTATATGGAAGTGAATCATGGACAATAGGCAAGTCTGCACAAAAATCATTGGAAGCAGCAGAAATTTGGTTTATTAGAAGAATGTTGCGAATCCCCTGGACAGCAAAAATAACTAATGAAGAAGGTATGAGAAGAGCTGGAAAGACAAAAAACCTTGTCAAAAAGATAAGAGAGAGACAATGTACTTTCATAAGACATGCAATGAGAAGAGGGGGCATTGAAAATATTATAACAACAGGAAAAATAGAAGGAAGAAGATCAAGAGGAAGGCCAAGAGAAATGATACTGGACAGTCTGATGGGATGGTGTGAGAGGAGATCACCAACTGAACTGATGGCCTGCATGAAGGATCGGGTACTCTGGAGAAGCATAATAGCCAACGCCAGTCGGCACAGCACATGATGATGATGTTAGAGGTGCATTTTCACGTAAGCAGCATGGAGCAAAAGGCTAACAAGAAATTCTGTTTGAAACTCGGAAAAAGTGCCATTGAGATAGTTGAATTGATGCGACACGCTTATGGGGATAATTGTTGATCTCGTGCACAGATATTCAGGTGGTATTCAAGATTCAAAAGTGGTGCGGAAACGATTGCAAATGCACACTAGACATGGACGCCCAATTTCTGTTCGTAATGAGGAACTCATTGCAAAAGTCAGAGAACGGATACAAGAAGATCGTTATTTGACTGTGAGGATGTTGGCAGATAAATTTGGTGTTAACCAAGAAACCATTCGTAAAATTTTATTGGAAGATTTGCGCAAGAAAGAAGTTGCTTGCCGGTTTATATCACATTTGTCGGATGACCAAAAACATCAGCGTGTTGAGTACGCAAAAGACATCATCAAAACGTGTCGCAGAAATACATATTTCTTAAATTTGATTGTTGCAGAGGATAAAACAAGGATTTACCTCTATGATCCCACAACTAAACGCCAAAGTTCTCAGTGGAGGTCATCATCACCACAAGGCAAAAAATTTCGCCTTCAAAAGTCGAAAGTGAAGACAATGTTTATGTGCCTCTACGATAGCAAAAGAGTTATTCACAAAGAATGTATTCCAGAGGGACAGACTGTCACTGCCAAAGTTTAGTTAAGTACGTATTTTGAAACGCCTATTGAAAAGGATTCTCCGAGTCCGACCCGAATATTCAACATCTGGCAGTTTTTTCCTTCTTCATGATAATGCACCGCCTCACTGGGCGGTAATTGTACAGGAAATTTTTGGCCCAAAAACCAAGTGTGTGTTCTCAACCATTTACCCTATTCACCAGATTTGTCTCCCTGCGATTATTTTTTATTCTCAAAATTAAAGTTACCATTGATAGGACGCTTCTTTGACGATACTGATGACATCCACAGGGCTGTAATACTGAGTTTAAGGGCCATTCAAACATAAGAACTGCAGAAGTCTTTCCAGTATTTGTTAGATCATGCCACTCGCTGTATCAATGCACAAGGGGCTTACTTTGAATAAAATACACGTTATATCTTCAAGTGTTGTATATTTTATTTTGTATGGAATTAGTCTTATTACTAATTGTCGGACCTTGTATATATAATTCAATGTTTGTAGACTGTCATACACTACTTTCATTACAAGCGGATGCCGGACCCTGCGCTCTTACTGTCGAAGAAAGAACTACGAGCTTTTTTGAAACACGCGTTAGTTCTCAAAAGGGAACTAGGAAAAAGAAGCTTACTTTAGAAACATTTTCTATTTCCGGATATTTGGAGTCTGGAATGACAACGTCCCAGAACTGAGGATATAATCAGTGATTCTCATGCTGTCCGGTGTGGTCCTGGACTGTTAACTATAAATATTTGTATTGTACGTATATACGAAGATTTTAAATTAAAAAATAAAAGCTAAAATTATTTCAAGGCGGCTAAAGAGGCGTCCCACCAAACCAATGGCAACAAAGTGGTTGAGTATTCATCGGGTAAAGAATAATTATATTAAAAACTAAATTAAAATAAGCCCTTAAAAACGATGATACACAGGTGCAAAATAGATAACATCAAACATGTTTTGTGCCCTCCTTCAGCACAAGGTCGTAGGTGTTGTAATTACTAGGTATTCCTGGTCTCAGTCTGCCAATCAAACTGGACATAAGGAATAAACATGGCATGCAGCGCATTTTAATATCAGTTTAGAATAGCAGTTACTAATTTAGGTGCAGATGAGTCCACGGATTTTGCCGTGGAAGTTTGAAATGTCCGTTTATCATTTTTAATTAAAATCTATTTTTCGGCTGCTGGGCCAGATATAAATGGGCCGCCAAATATTTTTTTATACCATTTGCGTGAGCTGGACAAGTTGATGAACAGTTAGTGTAGAGAGTACTTTAAGAGAACTTTATTGTGAGATCCACACAAACCCAGAGTAACCTGAAGTTACAAGTCACTACTTAAGCATACAAAAAAAACCAAGAAATGAACCTGAAGAAATTAGTACATAGGTTTAGAGTTTCCAGATTCGGAAGTGTCACCGTGACACAGTGGGTGAGCCTGTTAAAACTATAATGTGGAAATTTCTTTTCACAGTAACTGTTCATTGTTTCTCTTTCTATAACCTCATGTCCCCCCCCCCCCTTTTTTTTTTCATACATACACATGCATACAATCTGCATAAAATTATGGTGGTTTACAGGTATGTGTGAGATCGTAGTTAACTGCTGTCGGTAGTTGTTAATTGTTCGTCAAGCGACAGTTATTGTGGTAGGTAACATAAGCAGAAGTTATAACTTGTCTCAATCAGAAGTGTCCCGAGCATACTTTTCACGTTTCCTTTTTATACAGGCTACAGCACAATATGAGGCCTGATAGTCTGATACAACTGTCATAGCATCGCGTTATATGTCCATTAAGTTGGGTCATTTCCTTCTTTCCTATGAGACCGAAGTTACTGGTCATTATTTAAGGTGAAACTCTGTGAGAGAGAGAGAGAGAGAGAGAGAGAGTAGTGCTGATGGCATTAAAGGTTAACTTTCTTTTAATAGCGTCCTTTCACTTTATTTGAGAAGCTTGTTATTTTTCGAATTTAATCACTCTAATCACACACACAAAAAAAACAACTAAAGAATCTGTGGAGAAGAACAGATAGAACCACAAAAATAAGATTTTTAAGGGCATGCATCTTTCCCATTCCAACATATGCTTGTGAGACCTGGACACTTAACAAAACAGCTGAGAAACACATAAATGCCTTTGAATATAAATGCTACAGAAAAGTTCTTCAAATATCATGGACACAAAAAAGAACAAATATATCCATACTACAAGAACTTAATATTGAAGAAGGCTGACTAGTAAAGAGAATTAAAGACTTAAATATTTTGGACACATTAAACATCATGATAATCTAGAGAAGACCGTCTTGGAAGGGTACATAATGGGAAAAAGAAAGAGAGGAAGACCAAAGCGAAGATGGCTGCAAGACATCGTTGATGATCTGCAAATGGACGCATCAGCAGCAGGGCATCTTGCTTACAAACGAGAAGCCTACAGGAGAGCTGTTAGGGACATGCAAATGCAAAAAAAAAAAATCACAAAAAAGGCACATAAGAACTGATAGTACACGTAAAAATCTGATTACACGCATTCTAAAACTAAAAAAAATAATTCTCTATTACTTCTTTGCCTGGGTGAAAGTATGTAAAGATGGTATATTCCTTCGGGAAAAAAAATTAAGATGTAAATAGTGTAAATGGGTGCGTCATTCTGTACATTGTTCAGATCTGAACTACATGGTTACAACTTGTTAGTTGCTCAACTGTTGTATTCTTGTTGTATTCTTTTCAGGTTCTAGATCGAATGTGACAATTGGAAAGATGGTGTGTCTCTTTCTTCAATAAATATTTTAAGTTTCTCTTTACTCTCAGAAAACACGTAAGCCCTTTTCTTTGTCTTTACACGGGAAATGGGTGGTCGGTGTAATGAAAAGGGTAAACATGGGAGAAACACCGAAGGACAAATAGGAGAAGCTGTAATGCACTGCTGCTCTGCAACCACGTTTCGCATCTGTCTATTGACACGAAGATTATGTCCACAATGTCCTTCGCTGGCACTCAGTGGTTGTGTGTGTAGCTAATGTAAATGTTTATATCAAAGCCAAAACGACACAAGAAAATGTTATTTTTGTTCTGCATACTCGTGCTTTTTTTAAAAGGATATTTGGGAATAGAATGTCCTGCAAACTCATGGGTGGGTTATTGTCTCATTTCTGTGTATTGTTTGTGGTCATTTTGAGCAATAGTTGATTTCCGTTTCCTCCGCTTCTCTCACCACGTCTCCCCCCCCCCCCCCCCACACACACACACATACCCTAGACCTGTGAATTCTATAAGCAAATATGACTCCGACGGAATGTCCAGTATATCAAAACTAACAGTGTGCAAGATATTTCTAGATGGCTGGCTCACTATATTAAACATGCTCATTATAATGTCACATTTGTAAAAATGAAATGCATTTCATAGGACTTTGCTGTTGAGCTATTTTGGGGACAAGTCTGAGTACCTTCATTGACGATATATCAGACAGGAGGAATAGACTGGTCTTTGTGACTGGTCATCACGTGTCTGATCAATTCACTGGAAAAGATCAATACATTATGAGAAGGCTAGCTAAATTAAAACTCTTACAGATGTCTTATTTGTAATCACTTTGCTACCTGTATGAGGTCATGCAAAAGAAGATTTATTATGGCTGAAACGAAGTTCATGTCTTTAGTGTTGTACTTAATATAAATATTCAACATTCAAGCTACAGCACAAGATCTAAACTGATAATGGAGGGGGGGGGGAGAAGAGAGGAGTGAAATAGTATGTGGCAATTCAGTGGTTCTTTGTGGCACTCAGTGGTCGTGTGTAAAAAATAAACTTTTAAAACAGTTTCTTTTTTTATATACCGGTGTCAAGTTTCGGTTTGTACACTGAAATTTTGCACGCCTTGCGAGTTGGGAAAGTGAAGTGAATAATATAATATTAATAATTAATATAAATATTAATTTATACATACAGTAATACATAATGTGAAATCAATGGAAGAAAGAAACAGACACCCTGTCTTCACTAGCTAGCAAAATAGGACCTGAAAGTAACAAGAAAGAAAAATAGTGAAACTTCCCATTAATCAAGAAGGAAAAATATACGTAGAAGGAACAGCTGTAAAAGAAGTAAGCTAATTTGTATACCTCGGCAGCTACATAGACCAGGATGGTGACACCAGAAAGGAAGTTAGAATGAGAATTGCAAAAGTGGGCACTGACTTTCAACAATCTTGAGAACATATGGCATTCAAATGTTATAAGCATAAAAACTAAGCTAAGATTATTGAATTCAAATGCAATATCGACCCTCATTTATACATGTGAAAGCTGGAAAACAACTAAAGAAATAAGACAAGCAATTTTTTATTCCGAAATAAGACTCTTCTGAAAACAAATGCCTAAGGAAAATACTCGGCATAAGGTGGAACGAATTAAAGAACAACGCAGATGAGTGAACAACAACCTGTCTCTTGTGTGATCAGAAAAAGGAGATGGACATATATCGGTCAGGTGATGAGAAGAAACAGTCAGAGAATTCCAAAACAAGCTATATATAAAGTGGAACACAACAGGCCAAAGAAAAAGAGGTCTACCACGTGAAAGTCTAATAGGACAATGTTAAGAGAGGCCAAATTAGAAGGCATAAAACCTTTGATGAGGTTTAAAGCTTGCCGAAAACAGGAAAACTTGGCGAACTACCATGCGAGCCCTATGTGACTTTTAACGGCACGGGAAAGATGTAAGATGTAATGTTTAACTTCTTTGGCTCTATCTGTTCATCGGACGCCCATGCCTTACGCATGCGCAGCAGCGTCAGTCCATATATCTCGTGCAATATTGACTTCTTAACAAAAAGATATAGGATTCTGCAGTAGTGAAGCCTAAAAGAGAGATAGGATTCTGCAGTAGTGAAGCCTAAAAGAGAGATAGGATTCTGCAGTAGTAAAGCCTACTGGATAAAGTATCAGGAACTGAAGATTTCAGTTTCGATGTAAATCTCTTGGTTTATGTTATTTTCCCCATTTATATTATAATAAAAGTATTATTTATGCACCTCTGTCAAGTATACATTATTTTGTGTATTTTAACTGTTTATCTTCTAAATTTGTCTGAGCTCCTTTCATTGTCTACTGTATCCCTAAGTAAAGCAGGAGAAGGTGAGAAGTTGAAAGAAGGTTTCGCTCTTTTGTCCACGAATAATATTTGTAGCGATCGCAGTGAGTAGAAGGGCTGGTTCGTATAGAAAATTGAAGACAACGTTGTGAATGGAACGAGATTATTCTCTTAGTCTGTCAAAGCTATTTGCAAGTCTGCACGTTGTATTCTGCAGTATGTTTCTCATTTATTTAATCATATTCTGTCATGACTAGAGTTGTAGTAATAGACTAGTGCGGCCATTCTTATCTGTAATTACTTCTTCGCTATCAAAGCCTATATATTTCTTCTGATATTTTGTCACTTTTTCTTGCTTTCCTGTTTCTCCGCCTTCGTCTTCTTACATTTTTCTTTTCTTTTTTTTTTTAAAATCACCGTTATATTTTTCTTTCATGCTCTTTTTTATTTTCATCAACTGAAATATAATTTTCTGTTAGCTTCATTAATGTTAAAATGGATGTCAGTTTCCATCATTAAACTGATATCGTCATGGCCATACTTCACTGATTTTGGAAAGAATGAACTTTAGTTGCGCCTTATCGGTCTCACACGAGAGATGAGAGTAGTCATCACTCTCTTCTTTGTCCAGTTTTACATCTTGTCTTCTTCTGTAGTGACATGTGTTTGTTTAGAGTTGTTACTGCACGACATATCATAACTAACTGAATATCATTACATACGCTTAGAACTTGGTTAGTGGGTGACAAACTGGAAATCTTTAAATACACCTAAAAGTGGGTTAATGGGCAACTAACTGAATATAATTAAATACACCTACAGCTGGATTGGTGGGTAACTAACTGGATATAATTAGATACACTTATAACTGGATTAGTGGGTGGCTAATGGATATCATTAGATACACTTATAAATAGGTTGGCGGGAGACTAACTGGATATAATCATATATACTTATAATTAGTTTCGTGATGCTGCACCTGTAGACGGTGCTTGGTGGCTCCTTTCAAAGAAGTCTTTCTAATTCTCATCCATCTTCACTTCATTATTATTTTCCCACTCTTCAAAGACTTATTGCAGTTCTGAGTTCTTGATAACATTTTCTTGTTTAATTCATTCTGTGATTTGTCTGTTTTTCTTGAAGAAAGTTTTCCATACACTGTCACTTCTGTTGTCTGACTGCTTTAGCAACCTCTTTGTATTCAGTACAAACATCTTTGCTAATTAACTGTATCGTCTTCATTATTCACTCACATCTTTCTTGTCTTTTTCTTTGTGACTGACGCTCTGCATGTTCTATTAAACCTTTTTTTTTCTTTTGTTTGCATGTCTTATTTTTAGACAATCTTCTTCTGTTCAGCAGCAGGGCATCTTGCTTACAAACGAGAGGCCTACAGGAGAGATGCTAGGGAGGCAAAGTTTCGTAAGGGACATGCAAAAGCCTGGCTGACTGACTTCTGTTGTTTCAATGCTTTTGATATGCATCCACTTTTTATATGCTTTATGATGTCTCTGTTTTTGGGGATTTCATTTTTCTTTTTAATAGTTGTTCTTTAAATTGTGTCTCACATTGCTGTTGTTTTTAGACGACCTCTGTTTTTCACTGTATTTTATTTCTGTTTTGTCATATAATGACTGCTTGAGCCATACTTCTATTTTTGTTTCTTTTGTGTATGGTCATTATTGCATAATGCTGCACTATCTTCTTCTTCTTACGCACAGTGGCGATGATGCGTGGTACCCCGATTTTTGCGATGCGCCTTTTGGCTAGGTACCTTCGACTTCAGCACCTTTCCTTGCTAGAGCAGACTATGGTCTTGCTCGGACTGCCATGAAGACAGTGGTGTAGGCTGGCCTGGCCAAAACTTTGTTTTCAAGCCTCTGGTGGCTGTACTTAAGCTCCTTCTCCACATCAGATCCAGCATGCAACGCTGGCTGGCCAGACGGCTTTGAGACAGTTCCACAGAGACACTCCGACTTTGAGATGAGGGATCTGATGAGTGCCTCAAAGATATCCATCCCCGCCACCTATAGTCTGCTGGCTCTGTTTTGTTTACCTCATTCTGATAGCCATTGTTGTAAAGACCCATAGGCTTCATGTCCTGGATTCATTGGTTTCACACCAGATTTTCCTCATCCATGCCTGCGATCTCCATGTCTCCATCTGTCTACCAACCTGACATTACATTTTACAAAAATAACAATTACAGTTAGTGTTGACTGCTACAGGTTTCTGCGTTACAGAAGTAGGCCAAGGTTTTTAAGCAAACAGATCTATGTTCTCTGTCTCACAAAGACTATGTTAAGATAAGTGTGTTCTTAACACAGTTGTTCCCAGGGGGAAATGCTGCACTGACCTATTGCATACTTGTCGCATCTCTAATGTTAACTAATATGTGATCTATTTAACGTTTCTTGTCACATGACTGTCAAGTTTGTTTGTGGATGTCTCCCCTGAAGATCTTCGCTGGACTGAGGATCAGATGAGGATATCATCATTATCATTTGACTTTTCATGTAAACTTTCATGTGATTGTAAAACTATCCCTGTATGATGTCCTGTTTATATTCTTTTGGTACGTGTATAAATGAGTACGCTTTACTATGTTCCATTTACATTGTGAATTCTTTCATTCTAGACTTCGATCTCTCTTCCAAGATCTTTTTCTAGACCATAAATCTTGTCCCTTGATCGTGTTTGTTTCCTCCATATAATGTAATATTTCAGTGTCCTCTTTTATCTCATGTCATGGTCATCTTACTTCCTGTATCGCGAGACGTCTTCCATTCTTCATCAGCCTTTTAGAAGCATCTGTTTTGTATAAATTCGCTGTTTTCCGTGGGCCAAATGTCAATTTTTTTTTAACGTTCCAGGTCCTTAAAACGTTTATATCTATCCAGCTTAGATATATCTGTTTTCAACATTCAGACATTTTGTTCTCGGGTTGGGTTCTCAGCCCTTACACCCAAAACCCTCATCCTGAAAGACCAGGGTCTTCCTTTTTCGAGTCTGGTTTCTACCTTTTAACTTGGAAGGTTCTTCTAGCTGCTTCGCTACTACAGACATAAATGTCAAGGTCATTGAAACATACAAACCTTCCCACCAGGTCAAGGCTGAGACATTTTTATAGTGTCGTGGTCTTCTGATGTTAATTTAGTTACACTCGGCAGTAGTCTCCTGTTACAGCAAAGAATAACACTGTACTGTGGTAGCATCGTTTTTCTGACGTTATTAAAAATTATCCACCAGACTAAAAACTAAACATACCTGTTTGGTGGTAATGCCGGGTTTTGTTAACTATTCTTCATACCTGAATCTCCAAGCTTTACAGAAGATGGAATAAACCTGTCCAAGTACAAAATACCTTGAATGTGACAGGGCGTACAATGGTCATAGCGAAAGTTCAGTGTAAGCCGAAATGTAAACAAGTGAAAGGCCATGCAAGGCTCTGATCTGAGGTCATGATAATTGTGTTGTTATAACAAATTAGATCGCTCCGAACTATGAATGCCTATTGTCGGTTCATGGCGGCCAGATTTTCTATCCGTGTCAGGGCTGGTTGAGCCGAGCTCAGAACTTACACTCAGGAATATTGAGCATTTTGTGTTCACTTTGCACTTGCAGAGAACTGATTGCGAATAGATTTACAAACTTTCCGAAGAAGCAGTTGCTCTTTTACCTTTTTAAGTTCAAGTATGCTTTTGTATATGAAAGAAATTTCAGGGAAAATGTCTTGCTTGATTTACTGTGTCCAAGCATTCTATGCGCTGTGGCCAATGAACACTTCGAAGAGAGAGAAGTGAGGACAGACACAAATGCTTGTGTTAACGCAGTCAGTACGCTGTTCTCTCGTGACTAGATGGCTGCTCGTCCTACCGGAGTCCGTGGTTCGAATCTCAGGTAATTCTCTTGTGATTTTTCTTTCTCTCACGTCTCACTAAAGTGCTTTGTCTACAATTTTTCCGAGGTCTAATCCTACAAAACTGTGTTCTCCTACTTTACCGTCTGAAAGCCAGCCTAATTTCACTCGGAAACTATCAGTTTCGAGGTTACCTTTAATAGATGTTGATAGCCCAGGAAGCTAGCATATTCTTGGGAATTTTTGGAAACGCTACATTATGTAATTTTTAATTTTTAAAAAAAATATTATAAAATCATGGGAAAGGCTATGTAAAATTTTCTAATGCTAGGAAGCAGACATCATGAAATAATTTAACATCCTTCTCAGTTGCTCGGTTACATATAAACGATCAGAAGAAATCAGATAGGTAACGATATTCAGAAATGTTCAGGAACTAAATGCATTTGTTTCCAATACCGTTCCTGCAACACTGATCCCCAGAACTCTGCTGCGAAACCACAAAGAGAAATACCAGTACCGAAAGTGTTCAGAGTTTCATGCTAGTTTCATCTCAGCGTGCTGGAAAATGCCGAAAAAACCCCAGATCAGTACATAATTAGCATTTCTCCCTGTCTAACCTACACGACAGCTCGTTTATTGGCCAGTCAGTCAGTCAGTCAGTCATTTGCATATCCCTTGCGAAACTTTGCCTCCCTAACAGGTCTTCTGTAACCATCTCGGTTGACTGCTTGATTGATTGATCTTTATTTCAAAAGGGTTAAGAATTGGGCACGCAGGACCGTCTGACATTCTGCCCTTTATCATACAACTTTCATTCTGTTCCAGACATTCTACAAATATGCTGCTCATATAACAAACATAATTAACAATAAAGTAACTACATACGCATAAAACATACACATATAAATGACTACCTACATACACATATAAATGACTACCAAACAAAAATTCCATTACTATTGTAAGCAAGATGCCCTGCTGCTGATGCATCCATTTGCAGATTATCAACGATGTCTTGTAGCAGTCTTCACCTTGGTCTTCCTCTCTTTCTTTCTCCTATTACTCATTGGTTCATTGGTAAAATCTCCAAATTTATCATTTTTGAGCAGAGGCCTTCATTAAAGGTTAAGTACTGAAACACTAGAAGATACTAAAACTTGAAACATCTTTTCTGAACCACGATTGGTTGCATCTGTAGACACTAATATGGGGATTGGGGGGGGGAATATTATTTATTGGTTTAATAACATACATTACTGATGCAATTAGGGACAATAACGTTTGTCGCACCCGACGTAATTTTTGTTCTGGCTAAAGCAGGTTGCTTAATTATTGCATGATGTTCGCATATGACGGGGTTCCACTGAGGCAGGTTGCAACTTATCAAGTTATATAGACCTTAATGATGGTAGTGGTACTTCTGTTGGTGTCTGCATACTAAACGCCTACAGACGAACTTTTCCCCAGGTTCGATCATTCTCTCAGTTTCAAAATAAGAGCACAGAACAGCATTATAAAGCTATACTGATTTTAATGGTACACTGGATGACGATGTGACGAATGTGACAGTGACACGAACAATTCCAAGAACACATATCAGGACGTAACTTCAAGACATCGACATATAATAAGTTCCCGGCGTCTACTAATGTCCTAAGACTTCAATGTCATGGGATTTTGCTGGTACATTCTATCCTAATGATCTATTACGTACTAGGTACACATTTCACAGACCGACTAAACTACAACTTCCTAACCAAAATAGAACTTCAACTCTTTCTAGATCTTAAGTCCTAACCGTCATTTTCCTTTTTCTCTCTCTTCTCCTCTCCTAGTCCTTGTCGTTTGATCTTATTTTCGTCTGCTAGTTGAAATGCCGCACGGTCGTTTTTTTTTCTAGGCGAGCGACAACAGGAGGATCGGGTTTTCCCAATCACTTTGTACTTATTCTAATATACTACTACACTTACATTCTTACATCCTTCCCATGCTGTTAAACGTCACATAGGGCCCACATGGTAGTTCGCCAAGATGTCCTGTCTTAGGCGAGTTTTTCAATCTCATCAATGGATGTTATGCCCACTGAATTGGCTTCTCTTAACAATGTCTTCTTAAGAGTTTCACGTGGTCGACCTCTTTTTCTTCGGCCTGTTGTGTTCCATTTGATAGTTTGTTTGGTGATTCTCTGATTGTTTCTTCTCATCACATGACCGACGTATGTCCATCTTCTTTTTCTGATCAACCATGAGACAGGTTGTTGTTTGCTCATCTCTCTGATCTCTGCATTGTTCTTGAATTCATTCCACTTTATACCAAGTATTTTCCTTAGGCATTTGTTTTCGAAAGAGTCTAATTTCCTGTCTATTTCTTTAGATGATTTCCAGCTTTCACATGCATATATGAGGGTGGATATTACATTTGAATTGAATAATCTTAACTTGGTTTTTGTTCTTATAACTTTTGAATGCCATATGTTCTCAAGATTCTTGAAGGTCAATGCAATTCGAATTCTAACTTCTTTTCTGGTGTCACCATTGTGGTCTAAATAGCTGCCGAGATATATACAAAATGGTTTACTTCTTCAACAGTTGTTCCTTCTACGTATATTTGTCCTTCGTCGTTAATGAGAACCTTCATTATTTTTATTTTATCCTTGTTAATTTCAAGTCCTATTTTACTAGCCATTTAAGACAAGGTATCTGTTTTTACTAGCATTGATTTCATATTGTCGCTGATAAAAGTTATGTCATCTGCAAAATCAAGATCTTCTAGTTGCGTCCCACGTACCCAATCAATGCCCGTTTTACTTTTGCAACATTTTTTCATTATGAAGTCTGTGGCAGTTCCAAAAAGCAATGGAGATAATATACATCCTTGTTTCACGCCTGTTTCAATCTGGAACCATTCACCCATTCCTTTGTCTGTATTGATTGCACAAACATATCCATTGTAGAGATCACTAATGATGTTGACAGTCTTAGATGGTATTCAATATATTCTTAAAATCCCCCATAATGATTCTCTATGTATGCTATCAAATGCCTTTTTAAAATCTATGAAGTTCAGGATTTGATTTTCAACATGTTCAAGTATTATTCTTAGAGTAAAGATCTGGTTGAGACAGCTTCTCCCTTTTCGAAATCCTGCCTGTTCTTCTCTCATTGCAGCATCCACTATACCTTGAATTCTATTTAGAATCACTTTGCAAAATACTTTTGACACAACTGATAGTAATGTTATTCCTCTCCAGTTGTTGCAATCGCTAAGGTTGCCTTTTTTCGGTACTTTAACAATGATTCATTTTTTCAATTTAGAAGGGACTTTTTCTTTTTTCCAAACTTTATTGAACATTCTCTGTAGTTGTTTCATGTTGAATATATTAATAGCTTTTAACATTTCGGCTGTTATTTCATTTTCACCTGCAGCTTTGTTTTTAGCCATTAGATTTACTGCTGTTTTAATTTCAATCAGTGTAACTTCATCAAAGTTGACATTTAGTTGTGGGACTGGTGAACCGGTTTCAAGATTTATTAACTCTTTTGGGTGTGATCGATTAAGTATTTCTTGGAAATGTTCTTTGCTTTTGGTCTTTACTTGATGTTAAAAGTGTGCCAGTTTTGCTAAAGATTGGTCTTTCTTTGGATGCAATAGAACCTGTTAGCCTCTTTTATATGCCATATAGAGTTTTGCTGTCCCCTGTTTTTGCTGCCTTCTCCGCTTCTTTCGCCATATTGTCCATGTATTCTCTTTTATCCATTCTAGCTGAACTTTTTACTTTGCTGTCTAGCTCTTTGTATGTGGCTTTTGCTAATTCTTTTTCAAGATCTGTTTTTACATTCAACATGGCTAATTTGGCTGCCCGCCTTTCATGTATGGATTTCCATACTGCTACACTGGCAGACAAAAAATCTTTTGCGGTCGCAGAGTCTTTAAATATATGTTTCAGTAAAGCCGTTACACAGTTAAACTCTTGTTGTTGTGCAGTTAGACGAGTTAAAAGTCATGTTGTTGTTCTGTTAGACGAGTTAAAATTAATATTGTTGTGCAGTTACAGCAGTTAAAATTAATATTGTTGTGCAGTTAGACGAGTTAAAATTAATGTTGTTGTGCAGTTACAGCAGTTAAAATTAATATTGTTGTGCAGTTAGACGAGTTAAAATTAATGTTGTTGTGCAGTTATACGAATTAAAATTAATGTTGTTGTGCAGATAGACCAGTTAAAATTAATGCTGTTGTGCAGTTAGGCGAGTTAAAATTAATGTTGTTATGCAGTTAAAAACTAATGTTGTTGTACAGTTAGACGAGTTAAAAGTCATGTTACTGTGTAGTTAGACGAATTAAAACTGGTAAGTTATACGAGCATCTGGTGCTTAAAATATGAAATGCTAAGATTGCTTCAGCCCTGGCCAAGTTCTCATCTAATTTAGTACTTTTTCTTTGAACTGGCAAATAGTATAATTTTGAAGAGAGCGAGGCTTTCAATTACCTGATAAATGATTTCTGTTTGTTTGTTTGTTTGTTTGTTTGTTTGTTTGGATGCTGAACGTATTTACGTTTTTAACAGAAACTCTAGTCTTGCATATATTATAGACAAGTGGCATGTCCAAAGTCATCAACACTTTCAAAAAATGTATATGCAGCTTTCAATTCACAATTAAAAATGTGCATTTTCTTTTGCTCATTCATTCATGTGACGTGTCCTTTCCAGATCGCTGTCTCTCTCTTAGCCTCCCTGAATTGCAATACGGTCTTCTGCAAGTTGACCAGAGTCTCGCAATGATACATTCAGATTTTCCGTGGTGTTCTGAGTCCATCTGCGGCGAGGTGGGTCCTTTTCTCTTTTGCCAGGCACTGTGCCTTCTACTGTCAACCTCCCCAAGCTAGTGTGTCTCTTGATGTGGCTGAAGTATCTCAGTTTTCTCATTTTTATGGTGTTAACAAGCCAGTTTTCTGTGACACCTAATCATTATCAGTATCTCTTTATTTGATTTTTGTTCTGTCAATGATATTCTAAGTGCCCTTCTGTATGTAACGTTTCATTTCAAATGCTCTTATTCCCTTCTCTAATCATTTGTTAAATGTCCATTTTTCGCATCCATATGCTGCCACTAGGAATATGTAAGCTCTTAGTAAACATAACTGTTTCTTGTTGGTACATTGTCACATACTCTTCATTATGGTAGTTTATGTGATGCAACTGCAGTTCTTCTTTTGATTTCCACTGTGTGATCGCCATTGGTGGTGATGACTGAACCTAGATATTCAGATTTATTTACGTTTTCAAGCTCTTGATGGTCCAATGCAATTTCGGGGTTGCTTCTCATTTTGTCACTTATTACTTTGTTTTTATTGTTGTTTACAAAGAAGTTCTGTCTTTTGGTTGAGAGAATCAACTATTGCTTCTTCTGAGCTGTTTGATAGAAGGTTAGTATCATTGGCGTATCTGATTTCTGGAATCCGATGGCCCCTCGATACTGAAAGAGTCAAATTTAGCTGTTTCCTGTTCCTCTCTTACATTCCTCATGACGTTTTCGGCGTAGGTGTTAAACATGTATGGAGAAAAGATACATCTCTATCTTTAGCTCATTGATGTTAAAAAAAAAAAAGAAATACTGTTGTGTCAGAGATAATAGTAGGATTACTATTAAAAGAAAATGAAAGCTACTTACGGACATGACATTTTGAATTACTTGTAAACACTAGTAATAATAAATTATTTGTAAACAGTAGTAATAACAACAGAAACTTACAAATAATCAGTTCCCCGCGTACAGTACAAACAGAGCCTTTCAAACACGGACAGTTTGTACGAAATACTGACTAGTAACCCAGAAAACAGGAAATGAAGAGACAGATTTTTGCGACATAACATTTTTCAAATTCCCTGACTGAGACTGGGAGAAATACATACATTTTAAATATTTGATCCTTTTTTTTTCAATGTTTTTCAAATTTGCGTTCTTCCTCCTCAGTTTCAATTTGTTTTAGAGTCATTGATATCAACAAAAGCACTGGTAGTGCTGGCGACCATTCTTCTTCGTCTTGTGCGGTCCCTGGTGTTTCTGATCACTTCAAATGCTCTTCTTTTCCATGCCACTTAATCACTTTTCCCTCCCTTCCCCCGAATTGTCAACGTGGCCATGACATTAATAAATGTTTTCAGCATTGACTCTGGTTATCTGTTGTCCCTTGTACATTATCATTCCTCGATGGTATATTCGATGCCAGTATGTCGACTGAATCCTTGCCCTCACAGTCATCTCATAAATGATTTTTTTAAAAATGACATTGTGGTTAAAACAAAAGATTCGAACACAAAAGGGAACATGTTCTCTTAAAAAGACATTCTGGCAAACCTAATTTACTAAGCATGTGGTATATTATATTATGTTATTTTGTATGTGGAAACAATAAAGAACTGTTAGGGTTAGATCTACACATACTTCGTGTACTTCTTTCATTGACAGCCCATGTAAGATTATTGTCTGACAAGAAAGATTCTGTCAAAGGGAAAACAAAATCCTCTGTAAATACGATATGGTCTTCGGTTCTGATTCCGGAAAATTTTAGAACAAACATAGTTCATGCATCTACGTCAGATGGGGTTAATACTATATCCAGGTGATCTTTGTATCTGTTAAGAAAAATCTGTTACAGTTCACATGGACACGATACCAGTTTAAGCCGTCATGCGTTCAGATACAAGAAATGAGTATTGATGTGTGCAAACAGAATTAACATTCAGTATTTTTAATCTAGCAAACTAGTATATAGTGTGATATCTAGACAAGAAATTACCACAGTTTATTCAGCATGATCAAGTGCGCAATTTTTGTGTGTGTGTGGTGAAATTTCGCTTATGGTAAAAGTATGCGCGTGGAGGTCTGTAAAGACTGTTCCTGCTGTTAATTTGACAGAGTATTTTGGCAGTTCACGGCACAAGAAAATTTTCTTGGTAACAAGTTACCTTTACGGTAGAACTCTCGTGACCTTTGCACCAGGTGTCGTAGTTATGCAACAAAACTTGCGATCTGTTTGGCAGGACAGATCTTCAGTTTGTCTCTCTAATTAAATGTACATTTTCAACACAACTCCCTCGTTCTACAGTTGCTGACCTGGGCTACGTAGAGTAGGTTCTTTCTGCTACAGAAATTGATTTTGATTACTTGTATGTTGTGTATGTTTGTTTATTCCTATTTATTTCATTTCGACATGTTTCTCGCCGCTACTGAGAAGGCTGTTGAGTTGACAGAGCCATCGTTCTTATTCTTACTTTTCTCTAACACTTTTCTATTGGAAGCTTAGTGACGTCTCTTCAGACAGTGTGTTCTTGGGTGAAAAATACCATATTAATTTTTTCTTCCTTAAATTCCTCTCTATTTTGAAAAAAGTTAGTTCCAAGCTAGTTTCTAGTCATCTCGTTTTCGCTACAATCACTCGGTCCCTAAGATAGCATCGAGGCCCCTCTATAATTCCATGCCTTGTTTTCACGTCAAGCTCTGGACCAGAAGAGAGCTGCAGATCTCATCTCTACAGAGTTCCCACCGCCACCATAATTTACTGAATGGGGGGTGGGGGGGGGGGGGAATGGGGGAACCTATACTGTAGTTAAACTTTTTAACTTTTTCAGGCCGTCTTGCTCATTGGTCGTCCTTTTGACAGAAGGCGTAGCCACACAGTCTTTGCAACCCCGTCTTCTTGTGCGCGACTCCGCTTACCGTGGAAAGATTTAATGCTGCTCGCCCGCGAGTTTCCGACCTGATCAATGTATGAGTGACGAGACGACCGGCTTGTCAGCAGCAGCGATTATATTCCTGGTAGATCTTGGAATAATAATGTGAACACAGTGTGGCAGTTTTTTCTTGTGCTTTTAATAAGTGTTAGGCTCGAACATTGTTTATTTGTACATTCACTAGTGCTGAAATCTCAATCTAAATAAATGGGACATTTTATTAATAACGAACTTTTTTTTTTGTAATCACTGAGTCATATCTCTGGGAAGGCTTACCCACATACAAGCATTATACAATATACAGTTTACATCATTATATCACATACAAGCATTATACGATATACAATTTACATAATTATATCACATACACAATGGTCAGCCACATTTCTTCTTCTTCTTAGTTGCAAGGTGACCAGTTAGAAACGTTTCTGTTGTGTTCATCATCTCCCGCAAGAACAACGATATTCCAGTAATGAATTCAACTATCATGATACCTCTTGTTTACAAGATAGTGCGGTTCCTTGTGTTTCTGATGAATTCAACTATCATGATACCTCTTGTTTACAAGATAGTGCGGTTCCTGGTGTTTCTGATCAGTTCAAATGCACTTCTTTTTCCATGCCATTTAATCACTTTGCTGAGATTATTTTCTTATTTCGCTTTTTTAAATGAACTATTAATACGTGTCTACTTGTACTTTCACATGTAGCCTATGAATATAATATTGTTTTAAGAAAACACTAAACAGGAAGCCATCCCTTTCCTTATGAAGTGAATTGAAATTGAAAGGAATCGAAGCTAGAACTTATCAACGAAATAGAACTCCTCACACTGTGGGTGTGTGATTGACCTGGAAAAATAGTAGACAAAGTACTTGGTAACAAGCTTCTATTTGCTGGATTTGTACCAAAAACAACAACAACAACAACAAAAATAGCAAAGTTTACCAAATCCGTGAGTCTCATTCAGCGAGAACCCGTTTGAGTGTGAAAGGTCTTTCGGAAAATGGGGACACTTCTTTCCCGAGCTACTCAGGTTCGCCTCTACGATGTCTCAGTGCCATAGTAAACCCTGAGTATACGGCCCCTAGTGCCTAGACTAATCAGGTGACCAGTGGGGACAATGTGGCAGTAAAGAAAGGCTAGTGTCTTAGGCTCAACTTTAAAAATGTGCGCAAGACATCATGTGGCAAAGGGAACTCGTAGATTACACGTAAATTATAAAGGGAACTCGTAGAACACACGTACATTATAAAGGGAACTCGTAGACTACACGTACATTATAAAGGGAACTCGTAGACCACACGTACATTATAAAGGGAACTCGTAGACCACACGTACATTATAAAGGGAACTCGGAGACCACACGTACATTATAAAGGGAACTCGTAGACCACACGTACATTATAAAGGGAACTCGTAGAACACACGTACATTATAAAGGGAACTCGTAGACCACACGTACATTATAAAGGGAACTGATCAGGTTTTTCAGCGTTTTTTTTTAAACTAGGTTTTTAGTTCTTTGTTCCTGAGGGTCATAATTGTCTGGTGTCCATGTGCCAGCGTCTACGAGCTTTTATCTGAATCCACGTCTTGTCTATCAGTACTTCCTTGCTTATGCTGGTTTTTAGCTTAGCTGGTTTATGTTACTTTCCAAGCTGGACTGTGTATGCTAAAGAGCGTGTGTGATATTCAGTAGCTAGGATTCATTCTACGGCACTTGTGTTTATCTTAAAGAACTCCCCCCCCCCCCCCCCGCAAGCGAATGGATTTCTGGTTTATGTAATATGAAATTCAGTGTACATGGATGTATAATGTTCTTTCATTCACGGATTTTTCTCAGTTTATATGACAGTACGAAGGATTTGGAGGAAAAAAAAAGAACATCCCTATGTTCATGCTCTGCTCACTTCTGAGTTGAACTATCAAGTATCCAGCAAAAGTTAACGCAGGCATAATTTTTCTTTTTTTTTTCAGTCCTACAAGAAATATTTACCTCTTTTTCATACTCTTATAAGCGTATGCAATTCATTTATGCATTTTCCATTAGCTGTTTTTGTTCTTCTAATAGGTAGGTAGGTAGTCCCATAGCAAATGTCGTAGAGACCAAATTATGCTGGGCCATCAGCATATATAGGTAGGGTGGCCAGTACCTTTTCTCGCTGCCTTTCTTTCTCATATTTTCTGGGGTACCCATTTTATTAAAGCTGGGTCGACCTCGTGGCCGTATTAGTCGGAAAAAATCCCGCTCAGCTGGGGATTAGAACCCTCGGCGGGAAGGCGGCCAGGCGTGATACTGACCATATCACCCTCTAAGTGTGCTGACAGGTCAAGGAAAATATGGGCACTAACACCATATCCCTATGTGCATTTAAGGCATGACAGGATTACCTTTACCTTTTTACCATTCG
Organism: Achatina immaculata; assembly: GCA_009760885.1. Lineage (NCBI taxonomy): Eukaryota > Metazoa > Mollusca > Gastropoda > Stylommatophora > Achatinidae > Lissachatina > Lissachatina immaculata. The sequence continues at coordinate 63,726,483 of CM019716.1, read as the reverse complement.
GTTGCTAGACGAGTGCTTTAATCGTTGCTCTAGCCGGTCTCCACTGTTCTAATATAACTGAATTTATTACTTGTCTCAGTCTCTCTCTCTCTCTCTCTCCCCCCCCCCCCTCCTTTTTTTAAAAGATATTGCATTTTGGTATATTTACTCTATATTTGATATTGTTGTAGTTAGTAATGTTACTGTATAGCTTTTGATATTGCTGTAGTTTGCCTTGTTACTGTATAGCATTAAACCTCTTCTATTGCCATCTTTGCTGATCTTGTTCACTGGTTTCAGCAACGTGCTTTCACATTCTGCTGTCAGATCAGTTTTGTCCGTAATTCTTAAGTTGTTGATATTATGAACCTCCTGTTGTTTTTATTGCTTTCGATTTTGTAATGATTTTCATAATGTTTTCATAATGCTTTCTCTGTATAATGAGAAGAGGTCAGGACACACTTACGTCTCACGACTCATTCATTTAACATGATTAAAAAAACCCAATCTATATAATAAATTTAGTTTCTTTGTTTGATTAATATCAATTAATAAAAATGTTATACAACCAACATATTTACATTACATATTCAAGAAAGCAGAAATAACATCTTCTGCACACTACAAGTATTGTTAAGAAGACTGAAATGGCACAAGCGTAACTGTCTCAGAACTCAACTTATCACGGCGATGTATAGCAGGAAGATAACTATCTCAGAACGCAACTTATCATGGCGATGTGTGGCAGGAAGATAACTATCTCAGAACGCAACTTATCATGTCGATGTATGGCAGGAAGATAACTGTCTCAGAACTCAACTTATCATGGCGATGTATGACAGGAAGATAACTGTCTCAGAACTCAACTTATCATGGCGATGTATGGCAGGAAAATAACTGTCTCAGAACTCAACTTATCATGGCGATGTATGGCAGGAAAATAACTGTCTCAGAACTCAAATTATCATGGGGATGTATGGCAGGAAAATAACTGTCTCAGAACTCAGCTTATCATGGCGATGTATGGCAGGAAAATAACTGTCTCAGAACTCAAATTATCATGGGGATGTATGGCAGGAAAATAACTGTCTCAGAACTCAGCTTATCATGGCGATGTATGGCAGGAAAATAACTGTCTCAGAACTCAACTTATCATGGGGATGTATGGCAGGAAAATAATTTTCTCAGAACTCAACTTATCATGGCGATGTATGGCAGGAAAATAACTGTCTCAGAACTCAATTTATCATGGCGATGTATGGCAGGAAAATAACTGTCTCAGAACTCGACTTATCATGGGGATGTATGGCAGGAAAATAATTTTCTCAGAACTCAACTTATCATGGCGATGAATGTTTTTCGGTTTTGTGTGGTCCGTACATTTCTAATCGGACAAATTATTATTTTTTCTCCTGCTTCATTTACACACACCTTTTGGATATTTTTTTTCCTCTTTGATTGCTTCTTCATCCCCCCTCCCCCACCCCCACACCCGAGTTTTCCAGTGATTGCCAAGTTCTCTAACTTCTGTCTTCTCATGACGTGTCCAAGTTCTCTCTCTAACTTCTGCCTTGTCATGACATGTCCAAGTTCTCTCTAACTTCTTCCTTCTCATGACGTGTCCAAGTTCTCTCTCTAACTTTGCCTTGTCATGACGTGTCCAAGTTCTCTCTCTAACTTCTGCCTTGTCATGACATGTCCAAGTTCTCTCTAACTTCTTCCTTCTCATGACGTGTCCAAGTTCTCTAACTTCTTCCTTCTCATGACGTGTCCAAGTTATCTCTCTAACTTTGCCTTGTCATGACGTGTCCAAGTTCTCTCTCTAACTTCTGCCTTGTCATGACATGTCCACGTTCTCTAACTTCTTCCTTCTCATGACGTGTCCAGGTTCTCTAACTTATTCCTTCTCATGACGTGTCCAAGTTCTCTCTCTAACTTCTTCCTTCTCATGACGTGTCCACGTTCTCTAACTTCTTCCTTCTCATGACGTGTCCAAGTTCTCTCTCTAACTTCTTCCTTCTCATGACGTGTCCACGTTCTCTAACTTCTTCTTTCTCATGACGTGTCCAAGTTCTCTCTCTAACTTCTTCCTTCTCATGACGTATCCACGTTCTCTAACTTCTTCCTTCTCATGACGTGTCCAAGTTCTCTCTCTAAATTCTTCCTTCTCATGATGTGTCCACGTTCTCTAACTTCTTCCTTCTCATGACGTGTCCAAGTTCTTTAACTTCTTCCTTCTCATGACGTGTCCAAGTTCTCTAACTTCTTCCTTCTCATGACGTGTGCAAGTTCTCTAACTTCTTCCTTCGATGATTATCCAAAGAATTTTTAGGTTCTTTTCCGATGGTTTGAAGTAGAGCCAAATTAAATATAAGGTATCAATATTTGGCCTGATACGATTATTCGAATTTTGGGATGGCCGAATACAAATATAAATAACTATATTTCATAGGTGAATTTCTAAAATTACAGTATGCACATACTGGAAATTATCGCTATATGTATAAAGAGAGATTTAACACAAATTTAAAATGAAAATTTTCATTATCAACTACATAGTAACAGTCTGTTACAGAATTTCCTGCCCTGCACATTGAATGCCGGGGGTATGGTCCACATCTCGTTACGGGTGGACCCGGTTTGCAGTACCACCGGGTCACGGCCTGTTGTTTTCGTTGTCTTAAAAAAAAAAAACAGAATTTCCAGAGTTAGCAGTAATATAAATCAATTTAACTTAATTATTAATTTAATATTTAAATTTTAAAAGTTCGACCATTTTGAAATCTTCAGCATTTATTTAACGGAATTAATAAACTGTCTTGACTGACCAAACTTTGCGAGTGTCACTTGTGTATACCACTTCTTCTCTCAGTTTATGCAGTTCACCATACTTCGTAATAAATATTATGACCCCGTATTGTTTGCTCTGCTGAACCCGTCCATGTAGTCTCACATTCCCCAATGTTTGCTGTTGGTCTGCATGTCAGTTGTCCTTTCATTTTATGCAGCTGACCAAACTTTGCTAGGTACAAGTGTGTATGTCAGCTATCCTCACAGTTTATGCAGTCATTCAAGACTGGACAACGTGATTTCTGCCCCTCCCATTCCCTGACACTATGTCCTCCACGCCATAATTATTTAACATACCCTACCTGCCCTACCTGCCCTACCTGCCCTACCTACCCTACCTTAAAACATCTCTGTCTGAGTTTACATTTCTTGTCAAACCGGCTGAGAATGTCGGAGTCAGGCTTGTGCTGCCACTGACCTTCAGATGCATAAAATCAGTCTCCACCGTAGGATTACGTCATCTTTACCAGTGGCTTTGTTAGCAGACGACGTCATAGTGGTTGGTGCTTTGCCGCATACTTCAACAGAAAGACAAATGAGGAAAAAGCTCACGTACATGACATCACAATCTGTAGTTTGAGGATGGAAATCCAAGCCGTCACTGATGCAATCACTTGGCTGGTTGAACAGGAAATACACTGTACTATCATAATTAAGGTCTTCTACAGCCTGCACAATACGGTCACCACTGACATGCTTCAAAGGGAGTGGACCAACCTTCTCCCACACTCTCATGATAGTAGACATGGGTCTACTGTCCAGGGCATGCAGAAATGCACGGTAGTGAGCGGGCCGACCGGCGGGAAAGTTCTCCCATGAAATGTATAAAATAGGAAAACAGTAGGAGCAGCTACTTAACGATTGCAAGGTGTGGCTTGTCCGGCGGTGTGTGTCAGGAATGGATCTAGTGGGGCGTGGAGACTGTTTAAATAGAGACCTGTGACATGTGGTCAGTGGGTTGTAACTGGGGGTGATGGATGGGGAACCGGGGAGGGGAGAGAGAGTGACGCAATACCGACCTAGATAGGAGAAATTGAAACAGATGATTGGGGAAGAGGGGTTGCAGAGAAGAGGGGTTGCAGAGAAAATGTGTGCTGAAACTGGAAAAGTGGGACATCTCGAAGGCTGTTATGGTCAAACTGTTCGGGGAAGAAGAGCTGGAATGAGAGAATAATCTCCACATCCGTGAATCAAGGCGAGGAAAGGATAACTTCCGTTATGGATGGAAGCAACAAATCCACAATCACCATGTGACAGGAACAATTAGTACACACACCTTACGTTGATTGCTGGAACGGGCAGCGGAGCTGATATGGGAATGACCTGACGGCAGTGGCCGCGTTAACTGATAATTCTGGTAGAGGCTTAGATGGGGATCATCATGTCTCATATTTTCAGTATACAAATTAAATAAGTAAGGCGAAAGTATACAACCCTGAAGGATCCCTTGTTTTATATCAAACCAATCCGTTGTTTCACCATTTATTCTTATTGCTGCCTATTGGTCTAGATACTGCATTTTATTAACTGTACCACATGTGCTAGAAATCTCTTTTTTTTCATTATTTCTCACAGTTTCTAATGTTGTACACAATACATGCCTTTGAATAGTCTACGGAAGATAAATACAGGTTCATACTGAATTCTTTGCATTTGTCTATTATTAATCTTATGTTGAATATATGATCTATTGTTCCTTTTCCTTGTCTAAAACCAGCTTGGACCATATTGATTGATGTGTGTAATGTGTGTTCAATTTTACATAAAAAAGAACGTATAAAGTACTAAATGCTGTAATGACACAACTGGTATTTGGTAAAGTACTTCATGCAAGGTAAAAGACAAGTACAGTTTAATGGTTTCGAAAACTCCTAGCGCGATCACTGAGTGATGATACTCTTAAGATAAGTAGGTCACTCTCTATTCAAGGTCAGTAGCTAGATGAGGAATCAAGATACTGGATGAGCCAAAATTTTCCACTTTGATTTCACATGAGCGGCCGCCGTGGGATGATCCATCAGTTGTTTCTTCTATCTTTTGACAAACCTGTCAGGCTTGATCTACCAGTTGTTTCTTTTATCTTTTGACAAACCTTTCAGGCATGAGCCAACACGAGTCTGAAGAAACAGTTCAGTCAGTTGTTGCTACAAAAATGGGCAAACGATTCAATCTGTTGTTGCTACAAAATGAAAAAAAAAAACAATTCAGTCATTTGTTTGCTACAGAACTGAACAAACAGTTCAGTCAGTTGTTGCCACAGAAATTAACAAACAGTTCAGTCAGTTGTTGCTACAAAAATGAACAAACAGTTCAGTCAGTTGTTGCCACAGAAATTAACAAACAGTTCAGTCAGTTGTTGCACAAAAATGAACAAACAGTTCAGTCAAATATTCCCAGCACGCCAGCATAAGTTACAGAGATGAGATCAAGTTCTCCGTGTCGAGACTCAAGTCCTTGCATGCAACTTCATGCTGAATCTCAAGTGTATGAGAAAGCAAAATGACCGTTTGGCTCTGTTTACCAGATCAGCAGTGATTTATCACAGCGTGTACAAGTTGTGAAGTGAAAACAGTAAAGTAAATAAAAGCGACGCTATATATACTTTTTCTTCATTTTATCGAATATGTCAGAAGTAATGTATTTTTTTTTAATATTAAAAGTAGTACAGTTTATTAGGAACACGGTATTAACCTTTGGTATACTATCAGCGTTCATTTGACTCGATGTTTAGTTCCTTTGTTTTCATTTCCTTCTGTCTGTTAAGACAAGAGCATGTTTGGCACTCCTTTTATGTTTTTAAAGTTTGTAGACAAATCTAAACCTCAGACGACCTTTCTCTCCCTACGTCGGGTGTGATAACATGAACATGGCAGCGACGTGGCTTGTCATATAAATCTTTCAATTTTGCCTACGTCTCTCTATTTCACATTACGTTATGTGCGCACATTTCATGCCATTACTGTCTACAATAAACAGATTATTACACAATGACAAAACACAGCAGTCCGTAGATTCAAATTAGGTATGTCCAGAACACACATGGAAATGACGTCATTGAATTGCAGGTTGTCTTATCCCCTTGCAGAAAGTAGATGACAATAGAAAATATCTCTGATATATATATATATATATATATATAATATAGTCAGTCAGTCAGTCGTTTGCATGTCCCTTGCGGAACTTTGCCTCCCTAACAACTCTCCTTTAGGCCTCTTGGTTGTAAGCAAGATTCCCTGTTGCTAATGCGTCCATTCGAAGATCATCGACAAGTCTTGCAGCCATTCTCGCCTTGATCTTCCTCTCTTTCTTTTTTCCCCATTATGTACCCTTCCATGGCTGTTTTCTCTAAATTATCATGACGTTTGATATGTTCAAAATATTTAAGTTTTCTCTGTTTAATCATCCTTAACAGCCACCCTTCCTCAATATCAAGTTCTTGTAGTATAGATATATTTGTTCTTTTTTGTGTCTATGATATTTGAAGGACTCTTCTGTAGCTTTTACATTCAAAGACATTTATGTGTTTCTCAGCTGTTTTGTTAAGAGTTTTTTTTTTACTACTCTCGAAAAATATGTGTGATATTTTAATATTCTAATTTTTTTTTACTCCACGAATATTCTAATTCATCGTTATTCGGCCGAATACTAACACGAATGTTTCATCAAAATCATCATCATCATCAGGTGCCGTGCCGACTGGTGTTGGCTGTTATGCTTCTACAGAGTACCCGATCCTTCATGCAGGCCATCAGCTCAGTTGGTGATCTCCTCTCACAGCATCTCGTCAGACTGTCCAGTATCATTTCTCTTGATCTTCCCCTGGCTCTTCTTCCCTCTATTTTTCCTGTTGTTATACTACTTTCAATGCCCCCTCTTCTCATTGCATATCCTGTGAAAGTACATTCTCTCTCTCTCTCTCTCTCTCTCTCTCTCTCTCTCTCTCTCTCTCTCTCTCTAATTTTTACAAGATTTTTTCTATCTCCAACTCTTCTCAAAATTCTCCATTAGCTATTTTTGCTGTCCAAGGAATTCGCAATAAAATAAACCATATTTTTGCTGCTTCCAATGACTTTTGTGCAGACCTGCTTATTGTCCATGATTCACTTCCATATAACAAGATAGGTTCAATATAGCATTTTAGGACTCGTTTTCTAACATTCATTGATAAAGATGTGTTGGATAATATGTTTCTCATTCTCTGAAATGCAGTCTTTGCTTGGCCTGTTCCGTTCTTAATTTATGTTTTGCATTTCCCATCTGAAGTTATTACTGCTCCAAGGAATTTGAATTTCTGCACCTGCTTTAGAATAGTTCCATTTAATTTTATACTGCATTTTGGTGGATTCTGTTTCTTAGATATAACCATAGTCTCTATCTTTTTTATGTTCAAAGTAAGGCTTTTCTGTTCATTTTCTTTGGCGACTTTATCTAAGAGATTTTGCAGGTCTTGTTGGTTCTCAGCTATCAGTACTGTGTCGCCATCATACCGAAGGTTGTTAATATTGTATCCTCAAATTTTTATGCCTGATTCTGTGATGATCGTTCTTAGAATATTCCCACTGTACAGAGAAAAAAGTTCTGGAGATAGCACACACCACTGTCGCATTCCCTGTTTTAATGGTTGATATTTTCCACTTTTATTTTCAACTCGAATTGCTGCTTCTTGCTGCCGGTATAGATGTTTTACAATCCTCAGGTCTTTGCCGTCTATGTTTATGTCTTCAGGCATTTTAATAATCTCATCATGTTTCACCTTGTCGAATGCTTTGATGTAATCAATGAAGCATAAGTAGAGATCTTTATGTACTTCTAAAGCTCTTTCTGTTAGTGTTCGTAAAGTATAAATGGCATTGTGTGTTCCCTTTCCTTCAACAAATCCAAAATGTTCATCTGCTATTTCCATTTTATTTTTTTCCTTGTTCTTCTCATAATGATTCTCAGAAGTAGCTTCGTTATGTGACATGAGAGGCTGATAGTCCGGTGGTCATCCTATTCCTTTACACCTGGTTTCTTTGGTAGTGCTATAAACGTGGATTTAATCAGGTCACTGGGCATATAACCACTGTTGTAATGTTCGGTACATCCCTAATTTTAAGTAGTCTTCGTTGTTCTGTAACTTTTCCTAGAATTTCATGATTTGATTTATCTTGTCGTCCAGATTATATTAAAAATCATATCTCTATTGCTTTCATTTTCTGCATGGCTTGTTTGTTTATTACCCAGCAAGAATAAAGTAGTACTGGCTCTAAATAGCGCACTGATACCGTTATTCTTGTTAAGGACATTGTCCTATTTACCAGTATATTTTTCAAGTAAAAATAAGTTGCTATCTTTTCCATTCGACGTGATTTCAGTTGTGCATTTACCATTTGCTGCTGCCCTTTAGAAAGTGTTTCAACTCCCATGACTAGTGAGCTCAGGAGAAAGAGGTCCTATATCGTCAAGTACAACCAAACAGGGGAGAGAATCGATGATGATTAACAAGTAGTCATCACTTTTCCTTGCTGTGAGAGAGAGAAAGAATTCTTGCTAGTGAACAGGTTTCCTATATCTGTCCTGAATTAAGCAAGATGGATTCTGGGAGAACTTGTGTTTTAGTGTGTGCCTTACTTAGTTCTTTAATAAAGTATGTGGAAATGCAATTGTGAACTATTAAACTCTCGTCTCTGTTGCTGCAAACAATTGTGTGCTGGTTGTTGATTTTCTGGAGGTGAGTCTGATTGGTAAGGACTCCATATTAAAGAACAACACTGTAAGAAACAGTTACCTCGGTCTCTAACAACTGGTTCTGAAATACTGGTTTTGTTATTTGAAGGTAATTAAAACTATCAGTCAGTCAGTCGTTTGCATGTCTCTTGCGGAACTTTGCCTCCCTAACAGCTCTCCTGTAGGCCTCTCGGTTGTAAGCAAGATGGCCTGCTGCTGATGCGTCTACTAGCAGATCATCAACGGTGTCTTGCAGCAATCTAAAACTATACGTATCATTATTTCCCACTTGCAAGGTTACTGTATTTTGATTCTGTGTAATATTACCATTTGTTTCTGTTTCGCCGTGATTAGCTCTCTCTCTCTCTCTCTCTCTCTCTCTCTCTCTCTTTCTCTCTCTCTCTCTCTCTCTCTCTCTCTGAACCTTAAGTGCCAAGGGCACATGGGGCTTCCGGTTTTCCACATATGCCTGTCCTTCGCCTTTTTTTCTGCTCTTGCCCAGGTGAGTCCTCTATTGCTCAACATCCTTTCTGTTGTTCTTCTCCATGTGATTAGCTCTACTCATCTTTTATTGCTCTGTTTAATAACTCTGCTCATTGGATTTTGAAAACTGCTTTCACTCTATGCTGTCAGCATTGCATCATCTGCGTGTCTCATAATGCTGATATTGCTGCATAATTTCATCCCATTCAGATTGTGAATGCTTTTCGTGATCTTTTCACAAAGATGACATAAATGTGGTTCATATTTCGGTTACACGTTGAGAGTCGTCTATATAATTACTCAGTCTTACTGCTGCTCTTCATTTCTAGTACATGTTCTAAAATTCTAGAACCACAATTTCCTTCAATATATTCGTTTGGCATTGAAATCTGAGTGATTATAATTTTAGTAATTATTTCTTTTCGCATTAGTTTGTTGACGATGTGATGTAACTTAGCATACGGTACGTACCCTACCCGCCAAGATTGCACCACTGAAGTAACATCGTAATCATTAATTTATTCATACATTGATGAAGCTTGAAATAAATGAAAATACGGCGCCAGTCTTTCTCCTGCATCTCCTTTGCCTGCGTATGGGTCTCTCGTCTAGCATTTGTCTAGAAAGATTAATCTTTGCGGAAACAAAGATGCCTGTTTGAGCTGCTGATGATTATTTTGACATTCCTAGCTTAAATCTAAAGGCCATTTCGCAATTCGTCATTCAGTGACCGTGATGGTTTCTACATAACTACCTACATTTTCTGCTCCAAAATAACACAGTATCGGCGTTATTACTATTATATTACTATTAACGCCTTGTTAAATAATCATTTTAAAATTCCAGACGACATTAATCAATTATCCTATTTCTGTTGCCGTAGAAACGGTATATATCCGAATCTTTAAATGTTATCAACAGCTGGATATTGGATCCTCTCGTGCTTATACAGTATTTAATTCCAACTTGAATAAAGAATTGATTCTAAGTACACATTTATCTTGGTACTAGTCCAACAATATATGAGTATTAATCTCGTAGGAATCTTGTGCCTCCGCTTCATACATGGTTGACTTTATCAAAACGCGTCACTGAGCTTGTCTCTCTTCTGATGGTACAACTGAGCAAGCCCTCTCGCTTCCATCTATTTACTGTCCTCCTCTCTCCCATGTGATTTTATAACTCCGTTCAAAATTGGTTTCTGGCATAGCTCTGCGCCTCTTAGATCATATACAAGACTACAACTGCCAGGTTATACTGTATTTTCCAACATTTTCCATTTCAGTTTCCTTTGTTCCAGTGCTTTACTTTGCTGCTCATGAAATGTTCCCTTTTTCTTTTGTATGTCCAAAATTGTGAGACCACGAGTTTCTCGCTCAGAATTGCTTTTTGTGCACCATTTATCCCGTGCACATAGAAATAGCTTCTCTGTAGACTCTTTTTGTTTCTATTTAATTGCAGAAAGGGTCTATCTCATACTACTGCAAGAACAGTTAGCTTGACTTATTTTTTAATCTTCATGTTACTTCATTTCATTAAAATAGCTTGTAGCCCTCCTTACTCTTTATTTCATGTTATATTCCAATGATCTGTTACAGTACGGACACCCTGAACTCTTACGTTCCGCTTTACTACATTTAGTCATTACTTGTCATGTGCTTTGTGAGTGGACACCCTGTGCGGTTTGGAAATCAGTGACCCATAGCTGATAAGGTAGATCACGGCTGGCGAAACATAGCTGACCAAGATTCTGTCCCACCTCACCCTTGCCCCCCCCCCCCCCCCCCCCCCCCCAGTAACAGCTTGGCTGAGGACAAGAATCGCCATAGTCCCCATATGATGGTGGAGTTTGCTAAAGAAGCACTGCACACTCCTTGCTTTTTAATTGCACTCATGGACTGAACAATAGCCACCACACGCCACAGCCAACATCAAAGCCGACGCGATGCTGTGCCTAAATATCTTCACTGCAGCGAATGCAAAAAACAACAGCTCGCATTCCCATGTGGTTTACCTTTCTTGTTCAGTTTTGTTACTTTCCATGATTGCGTGTTTTAAACATGTATTTCAGTATTTTAAAATTTTATTTCAATTTTTATGCTCTTTTTTGTATGACAAGATTTTGACATTACTTAAAGCCTGACCTGGTTTCTAGGTCCACACAAAAAGTGATTGGATTTTCATTGTGGTTTTTCATCAGAATGAGTGGCAGTGGCCTGAATAAGGAATCTCGTTTATAAAGCAAAACTTTCCTGTGTTTTTCCACAGCCTAAAGACACTTTATTCAGATTACTGTGGGGGAAAAAAGCGACTGCAGTAACATTTTACTTCATACAATTCGATATTATTTCTATCACCTCTGTGATTTCAAATATCGTGCACATCAATATCTGTGTAAAGAACCTCCCAGAAAACTGCCAACAATGGGGATACTTTGGAATCCGGTAATGTACATCACAGTATGTGTGTCACTATGGCATGCTCATGGCGCAGATCCTGCTGTAGAGTTCGTCATCAACGAGGAGAGAGCTGTGGGTCTTGAGCTAGGGAGCCTGGGAGATGATAGTGTCCTGCCTTTGGGCTTGGATGCAGCTATTCGAGGGTCGCTCAGGTACAGCCTGCTTCCCCAGGGGTTCCCCAGGTCATCGTTATTTAGAGTCGACGAGGACTCTGGACAGGTGAGAGTTTGTTTAAAATAAGCCAGGTATGAACAGTTTAAGAAAGTGCTCATATTTTTGTTTCTCTTGTTTATTCTAAGCATAGTTATGTGCCCGTTGTTTGAAGAAGATAGTTTGGTCTTATCCTCGAATTTGACTGATTTTTTTGTTTTGTTTTTGTTTTTGTGTATAGCACTTTCTTTCCTTACTTTAAGTAAGGAAAGATGTTATAGACTTTAAGTAACACCCTTTCTCACTTAAAGCCTATCACATTTTTCCTTACTTAGTCAACAACATTTTTTCCTTAAAGTATAATCACATTTTTTCTTACTTAAAGTATATCACATTTTTCCTTATTTAAAGTATAATCACATTTTTCCTTTCTTAAAGTGTATCACATTTTTCCTTTTACTTAAAGTATATCACATTTTTCCTTTTACTTAAAGTATATCATATTTTTCCTTTTACTTAAAGTATATCACATTTTTCCTTTTACTTAAAGTATATCACATTTTTCCTTTTACTTAAAGTATATCACATTTTTCCTTTTACTTAAAGTATATCACATTTTTCCTTTTACTTAAAGTATATCACATTTTTCCTTTTACTTAAAGTATATCATATTTTTCCTTTTACTTAAAGTCTATCACATTTTACCTTACTTAAAGCCTATCATATTTTTCTTTACTTAGGTCTACCACAACTTCGGCAGTGACAGTTAGCCTTATATAAGATTACCATGAATATTCTCCCTTATTTCACAGATATTCACCAAGGAAAGAATTGACAGAGAAAATTTATGCGGGTTTGACACAAAATGTGACCTGGACATTCAAGTGGCAGTTCAGTCAGCAGTCAGTCAGTTCTTCAAGAAAGTCAAAGTAACAGTTAAAGTCAACGATATAAATGACAATGCTCCCACCTTCCTGCGCCCAACAGTACAGCTCAGCATATTAGAGAATGTTCCTATTGGAACAAGTTTCCTCTTAGAAGAAGCTACTGACCTTGACATTGGTGATTTTGGTGTTAAGAATTACGAGCTGTCTCCCAGTCTTGGATCCTTTTACGTGAACGTGACGCAAGTGAAAGCGGCAGGAATTTGGTAAATTGCTTTGTTGTGTCCCTTCGTTTTCATTGATCATATACATTACGATTCTCGTCTTCCCCAATTTTTATGTTTATAAAATAGCCCTGTCCGTTCTCTCCACCTAATTTTGCACTCCGCACTGTTCGTCGCCAGTTAAAAATCTGATATCTTTTACCATTTATAGCGTGTATAACAATGTCAGATGTCAATTTTTCTGTCTGTCTCGTATTCGTGTTTGGGTATACATACCGTATTTTCGCGAATGAACGTCCCCGGCGTTTATTCCCAAAATTGTCGTGATTCGACGTTTATTACAGGCCGGCATCTATTCAAGGCAGGCGTTTATTCCCAAAATGTCAATTACGGTTCAGTAGCATCGATATTAACATATACCCTACGTCCTTCCATAGACAGACAGAGACGATATACTGACCCAGCGTTTATTTCAGACCCGGCGTTCGAGGCTTGCGTTTTTCGACATGACTCCAGCAACAGACAACACACAGGCATATCTTGGACAAAATGTGATCCACAATATGTGCAATTTGTGCAATATACATAACGATGAATGTATAATTTTTCCTTTATTTCGTAGAAACATGTAATCAGTCAACATTCATAATATGGCCGTGTAGATATGAGAAAGACAAACTTCAAGATATAATTTCAACCCCTATATCAGCTAAGGTTTCTGTTAGTTCTAACATCTGTTACAATATTTCCATCATACTCTTCAGTCGTTGTCGTTCTGTTCCTAACTAGCTCAAGTGATGTTTCTCCGAGAGGTCCTGACTGAATTTCAAGTGCTTACATCTTCTCTGCTCTACTACATATCTGATTTCTGACTGTAAATGTCTAAGGTCCTCTCTTTCGGTGCTCTTGACTTCTGACTGTAAATGTTTAAGGTCCTCTCTTTCACTGCTCTGACTTCTGGCTGTAAATGTTTAAGGTCTTCTCTTTCACTGCTCTGACTTTTGACTGTAAGTGTTTAAGGTCCTCTCTTTCACTGCTCTTGACTTCTGACTGTAAATGTTTAAGGTCCTCTCTTTCACTGCTCTTGACTTCTGTAAATGTTTAAAGTTCTCTCTTTCACTGCTCTGACTGTAAACTAGCCGCTGTCTTTCTCATGACTGTTCTCGACGGCTTCCCCTGCTATCCGAACGTAAAGCGTCGTTATGAAAACTTTCATAAGACGAAAGAACGTAAAGCGAAGAATTAGTCACTATTAATTTATATGGGAAAAAATTTTGTGCGTTCTCATACACATTCCCACTATTTACCCTGCCCGCCCCCCCCCCAAAAAAAACTGTCAAATCGTACATAATAACACATAAAACCTAAAACCTAAAATAATACTAACACATAGTAAAAGCAGGAATAATACACAGGCTGTTAAAGTATAGTGTAGTTTCGCTTACTAGAATGTGAGCACACTAGAAGGATGAGAGGTAGCGGTCGTTTGTGTCAGACCGAGTCGTGGGAGGTTGGGTTGTGGAAAGTGCAGAAGACTGAGGTGTAGGAGAAAGAAAAAAAGAGGGCCATCTCATGGTCGTCTGAATATATTAGAGCAATCAGCTCACACAAAAGTCAACACTTTCTTCTATGTCTGTCTTGATGTCGAGATTCGTCTTCTGCTGGGGCTGATGTGGAAGCCTTGAAAACATTATGTTTGCTTGATTTGCACGGCACACAATTCTTTGTAGGAACTTCAAAACCTGCAAACCTGGCCTAAACCTAAGTGCCCTTTCAAAATTAAAGTCAGACTTTCCTGTGTTCATTGCAGCATTGTCAGTCGTAGCGAAAATCTCACGGAAGTGCTTCACCTTCAATTTCTGAATGACTTCACTTTCGGGTCTTTCACAATTTCGTTTGGTTAGTGCGCTTTCCTATTGCGCTTGCGTCAGCTCTTCGTCTGTTAGTTCTTAGTCAAGGGATATCAAAACCTCTTCAACATCATCTTCGTCAACATCCACAAACCAAGTCTCTTTACCCAAAGTCATTGTTGCCGTGTTATTGTTGTTGATGTGAAACCTTTAAAATCGTTCACTGCTCCAGGACACAGTTCCTCCTTGTGGCATTTCTCATCGAGACTTGCAGCCTATGAAGAGCATCTCCGAAGTTGGTGATAGCCAGATTTGTATTGTAGTCTCTCTGTCGTAGTTGTCCTCTCTGACAATCAGTCAGTCAGTTATTTGCATGTTCCTTGCAGAACTTTGCCTCCCTACCAGCTCTCCTGTAGGCCTCTCGGTTGTAAGCAAGATGCCCTGCTGCTGATGCATCTATTTGCAGATTATCAATGATGTCGTGCAGCCATCTTTGCCTTAGTCTTCCTCTCTTTCCTTTTCCCATTATGTACCCTTCCTAGAGGTCTTCTCTAGATTATCATGACGTTTAATGTGTACAAAATATTTAAGTTTTCTCTCTTTAACACTCTTTACTAGCCAGCCTTCTTCAACATTAAGTTCTTGTTGTATAAATATATGTGTTCTTTTTTGTGTCCATGATATTTGAAAAACTCTTCTGTAGCATTTACATTCAAAGGCATTTATGAGTTTCTCAGCTGTTTTGTATAGTGTCCAGGTCGCACAGGCATATGTTGCGATGAGAAAGATGCATGTCCCTAAAAATCTTATTTTTGTAGTTCTGTCTGTTCCTCTCCACAGCTTCTTTAGTTGTTTTACTTTTTGAAGAACATTTAACGTCCTCAATTTAATATCCCTCATTGTATGTCCATTATTAGTTAGTAATGATCCAAGATATTCAAAACTCTCCAACTCTTCCAATTTTTCTTCATTGATATATATTTCAGCTGCCTTGTTTGATTTGTCATTTGTCATAGCAATAGCACTTAAAATAAAACTCATTACATTTTGTGTGTAGTTAGCCCTATTATGCCTTAGAGACACATAGGGATATGGTGTTAAGTGTCCATATTTTCCTTGACCTGTCAGCGCACTAGATGGTGATGCTGTCAGTAAACCTTAATTGTGGCTTTTAGGTTTTGGTTGTGGAGTTGCAGCAATGTTATTGTTTTCGACGACAAGAATGTTACTTTCATGCCAGTTGGATGAGCAGCACAATTATAGACAAGTACGGGACACTTATTATTAAGATTATTTTATCTACAGTATTTTTTTTAAAGAAAAGGACTAATGTGCTCAGACAAAAATCATTTGGGTATTCCAACTGCTTGGGTGTGAACACAACACACCAAGAAGTGTATTCTTATCAACGCTTTTGTAAGTTCCCTCAGATTTTCTGAATGGTAAACTAGTACAAGCCAGAGGACAGTGTCACCAGTGGCGTTCATAGCAGGCATTAGGGTAAATCTGTCCTTCCATAAATTGTGTCTCTTAGCTTGCTTTTCTTTTATGACAATAAATGTTCGGCATTTTTTTTTTCAAATAAATTAGAGTTTGGTCATAGTTAAACACTTTCTTATACAAAAACTTTCTGTAATTATTTTCTCCGGTTCTGTTGGCAACCAGTCCCTCATGTCATGAAACTGATCAGACTCCATGACTACCTTAAAATTCCACTTTCGCAACACTTTCATCATCATCATCCAGTGCTTTCTATTTCAGCTTATTTAAGAAAAAAAAAGACTGACTGGTTTCTCCTTAAATATAATATAGCAGAATACTGCGCTTTGCACACCCATCACTTCACCCAAGCAAGACCTTCCATCTTATCCATTACTGGATGCCGAGTACAAGAGACCATTTTGCTACTAGCGGAACCAGTAGTAACTTCATCAGCTTTGAGGATTCTTTTTCTGTGTGTAAATACTACGAATGATGCAGGCATGTTCAACGTACACATATTTCGATCACCAGGATCGAAGAGCTTACTTGCGTCCAGTTTTACGCTAAGCGTAATAGCTTTAGGAGCTCTCCTAAGCTTTTCTTCAATCTTAGGACACATCTTACTAACACATGCGCAAAATACATTGAGATAAAAATACAGATGTTCACAGACTTGATGCTCAGTGTAATTCGATTTCTTTCGTTTAGCGAAAACAGGCAGTAATGTATGTCTTTCTTAAAAGCGAAGAAAATCTTTCTGCGGACTTTCATGGACCCCAGATTAAGAACCGTTGTATTCTATTGAGCAATTTATCGTTTGATATATTTCTTCGCAGTCTATTTAAGCTAAAACCCCATCTTTGACTTTATACAGTGTCCAAGTTTTCAGTGGTTCTCAGTTTTAAAATTATCTTTATTTATTATTAACTGCCTAAAACTTAATAAACAAACAAATCTCACAGCCGAGCACACATTAGCGCATGTCTTGAATTTCTCTCCAGTTTTATTGTTACAATAGATAGACTATGATCTCATCGACAGAAAATGTTAACGTGCAGCAATGCGCGCAGATACGGAAAGGGCGCATTTGCATAAATTAATGTATGTGCTAGTTAACTCACAATTCCTGTTTAAATATTTTTTTTCGTAATACAGTATATCGTTCAGTGTTAGAGTGATACTGGTTAGACTGTCCTCGCGCACCAGTCTGTGTATGTGTGTTTAAAAACTGTATATTCTGAAGAATGACATTTTTCGCGTGGCCAAAAGATTGTTCTTGCCTGCCACATTTGCACGTAGCCCATGAGTTCAACACTCCCAGCTTAATTTTATATGATACCTGGTAATGAACATAGACAACAGTCCTTGTCTCGGAGACTCTCTACGCTGTATAAACTCAGCAAGCAACTCCTAGAGGAGAAGAACAAGGAACATTTAACACTGGTGTGAGCAATGCATGGAGAATACTCTAGGCTGCCGTTTCGAGTGTAGGAATCTCAAGGCCGAACACTTGAAAAAAATGTTTATGGTAGTGCTTCGTCAAGTGGGCTGTTCTTTGGGGAATGAAGGAAACAAAAGACAGAGCCGGATTAAAGAGAGCTCAGGCAATAGCGACAGAATCTATTTAGTGGCATGCCAAGAGTGTTTGCAGCAAGCAGTATTGGAAAATGGGTCGATAGTTTTAACCCGGGCAGCTTATCCTGGTGTGAGACCAGGAGTCGTCTGTTGAATCCATGAATCTGCTTGTCAGTGTAGGATTTCTTCATTATTTGGACTAAACTTGTCCTGTCTTACTATTGTCTATCTTCTCTTGCTTTCAGCGTCTTATCCTCGCATCGCTCCTCAAGTACTCTCTCATACCAGCATGACAAACAAATTCGTCTTCTGGAAAGCTGAAATCTGTGTAAGCAGAAACAGTTTGACGGTAGCTAGTTGGAGGACAGAAATCTTTTCCGATCATTTCCCTTCTGTTTACAATGTGGTTTTCTTCAGTTGCGGACACTGAAACCAGCAAAATCTATTTCCTCTGTGACACAGGGCAGGTCTGGCTGAAAGCGAGGGTGAAGTGCGTGAAATCAAGAAGTGAGTTGGTGCGGCTGGCCAAATCAATAGTGATATGGGCTCTCGGTGAGCCTCAGACTACTACTAGACTACTGTCAGTCACTAAGGCCTGCGCCTAGTTATTTTGTGGCCTAGGCAACTCATGCTGTTTTCACACCCATTCTGCCCTACCACCCTGCATTTTTCTATGGGTTACACAAAAACAAAACAAAACAAAACTGACGCTGAAAAGCTCTATAAATGCGCCCCACCGAGTTTTGCGCCCCACTACATTACCTAATACACTACATACTAGTTAATAGTAGCGCCGGCTCTTACATTGCATTCTAGACGAACTCAGCTGTATAAATGCAAACTGTTGAGAACAAACTGCCTCTGAAAAAGAAGAGGATATCTACATGCACGGCGAGGCAATCTGGATTACATCGTAAACACACAGACACAACTGAATGGACGAAGGACAAAATAAGATAGTTGCGCACAGGTTAGTCACATTTTAAAAAAAATAGGCCGAGAAAAGCTATTCACCTCGAGGTGTTTATAACCAGCGGTAAGAGTATTTAACTTTACCAGCGGGAAGGAGGTAGACGAGGGTAGAGAGAACGTTATGCTAACAACATTGATGCTCCTTTGTTCTTTAAGGATGGTCACCGTTGCACACCTGTATCCTACAGCTTTATAACAAGATCTTCATTATGGCATCAGCGTCAAGAACATTATATTCACCGTGACAAAGAAGAAAGATCTTTATCATTACAACAGAATACTGCCATGATAAGACAGCAGATGTCAGGCATATCTTCACCATGAAAAACTTTATCAACTGTAAAAAATATCTTCGTCATTGCAGCAGCTTTCAAGAGCAATACCTTTCCCATGACATCATTGTCAGTGACAAGATATTCACCATGACATCACTGTTAGTGACAGTATCTTCACCATGATGCTATTTTAAAATGACAAGATCTTCAATGTGACATTATTGTTATCACAAAATCTTCACCATGACATAGTTGTCACAGAAAAAAAACTTCACCATGACATTATTGTCAATGACAGAACATTCATCATGACATCATTGTCAATCACAAGATCCTCAAAACGGTATCATTGTCAGTGACAAGATCTTCACCACGACATCATCGTCAGTGACAATACATTCGCCATGACATCACTGTCAAATGACAATAATGATATTACCGTCAATGACAAGACTGACATTAACATTGACTGACCTTGACATTATTGTCAATGACCAGAACTTCACCATGAAATTATTGACAGTGACCATAACAGCTGCTGTCAAGAACAAGATCTTCACTTTGACAGCAGCTATCGAGAGTAAAGCATTCACTACTTCACCTCTGATGAACTTCTAGTTCGTATTTACGGGAAGATCCTATAAAAAGCCATTTAAAAATGGAGTCATTAAAACTGAAAAAAAAGCGGGAGGGCGCAAGACAGATGGTTGTTTTCATGCCCTTTATTCCTTCGTTTCTTTTGTTTTCCGTAAAAAACATGTTGTTCTTTAAAGAAATGCATGAAAACACATCATTATTATTCTTATATGTTTCTGCTTCAATGTTACAGCGTGAACTTTTAAAGAATGGACATTGTCTTCGTATACATCGGGTACATGAAAGAATGTTTTAGACGCTTGCTAAATCTTCTGTGTACTGGCGGACACTGTCACTGACGCTGTCAGAAGGAAAAAAGAACATTTTTGTATTGTGGCCTTGACATGCTAAAAGTTCATTATCATGACCGGTCAACAGCCGTCACCTTCCCACATAGAGCTTGTGGCTGTTCGTGCGTGAGAACAAACAAACCAGACATGGTTTACTTGCCCCCATTAATCACTTTTTAATCCCCGAGGACAAAATGTCACAAATGTCACACAGTCTCATCGCGGAAATAATGATTAAATAGTGTTTGTCAAAACTCAGAATATGAGATACGAAAGATTAAATTAGTTGACCATACAGAAAGTGGATGGGAAATTTCTACCACATTATCTCCTCATTTATATCTGTGGTTTTTATTTCTAGTGCTGAATGTTAATGAAGTGTACACTTTACTGTTTACATCTTTACCCAGGTATACTCTTCACTCTTTACATCTTTACTCAGGTACGTATTCTCACATTTTCTCACACATCTGTCTTTCTGTTTAACATACAAAGTTGTATAATGTATTTTTTTTATTTCTACAGTGTCTTGTCTGCTTGCTTTTCCTGGATCTGTCTGTCTGTCTCTGTCTTTCTGTCTGTTTGTCCATCTGTCTGTCTGTAGATTCGATGGATCGATTGAAAGTAGAAGAGCCGCTCTTTCCACGTTAGGGAAGCATTGAAATTGTGGCATGCAATACTTAGTTAAATAGTACACGATCATCATCATCATCATCGTCATCATTATTATCATCATCATCATCAGGTGCATTGCCGACTGGCGTTAGCTATTATGCTTCTCCAGAGTACACGATCCTTCATGCAGGCTATCAGCTCAGTTGGTGATCTCCTCTCACACCATCCCGTCAGACTGTCCATATCATTTCTCATGGTCTTCCTTTTGATCTTCTTCCTTCTATTTTTCCTGTTGTTATAATATTTTTAATGCCCCCTCTTCCCATTGCATGTCCTATGAAAGTACATTGTCTCTCTTTTATCTTTTTGACAAGATTGTTTTGTCTCTCTAGCTCTTCTCGTACATTTATCATTTGTTATTTTTGCTGTCCAGGGGATTCGCAACACTCTTCTAATAAACCACATTTCTGCTGATTTTTGTGCAGACCTGTCTATTGTGCATGATTCACATCCATATAACAAGATAGGTTCATTATAGCATTTTAGGACTCGTTTTCTAACATTCAATGATAAGGATGTGTTGGATAATATGTTTCTCATTCTCTGAAATGCAGTCTTTGCTTGACCTATTCTGTTCCTAATATCTGTTCTGCATTTCCCATCTGAAGTTATTACTGCTCCAAGGTATTTGAATTTCTGCACCTGCTTTAGAATAGTTCCATTTAATTTTATACTGCATGTTGGTGGATTCTGTTTCTTAGATATAACCAGTCTCTGTGTTTTTGATGTTCAAAGTAAGGCCTTTCTGTTCACTTTCTTTGGCGACTTTATCCAAGAGATTTTGCATGTCTTGTTAGTTCTTAGCTATTAGTATTGTGTTGTCGGCATACCGAAGGTTGTTAATATTGTATCCTTCAATTTTGATGCCTGGTTCTGTGATGATGTTCTTAGAATATTCTCGCTGTACAGAGAAAAAAGGTCTAGAGATAGTACACATCCTTGTCACACCCCTTGTTTTATAGGTTGATATTTCCCAGTTCTATTTTCAACTCGAATTGCTGCTTCTTGCTGCCGGTATAGATGTTTTACAATCCTCAGGTCTTTTCTGTCTATATTCATGTATTCAAGCATTTTAATAGTTTCATTATGTTTCACCTTGTCAAATGCCTTGGTGTAATCAATGAAGCATAAGTAGAGATCTTTCTGTACTTCTAAAGCTCTTTCTGTTAGTGTTCGTAAAGCATAAATGGCATTTTGTGTTCCCTTTCCTTCAACAAATCCAAACTGTTCATTTGCTATTTCCATTTTTTATCTTTTTCCTTGTTCTTCTCTTAATGATTCTCAGAAGTAGATTCATTATGTGACATGAGAAGCTGATAGTCCGGTGGTCATCACATTCCTTTGCACCTGGTTTTTTGGTAGTGCTATAAACGTGGATTTAATCAGGTCACTGGGCATATAACCACTGTTGTAAATGTCATTCAGTAACTTGGTTATTATTTTTATTCCTATCTGCTTTAATGCCTCTATTTCTTCTATTATTATATTATCAGGCCCAGTTGCTTTTCCTTTCTTCATATGTTTGATGGCATCTATGATTTCATCTTAAAGTATTGGTGGTCCATCACAGTTTTCAGTATCTGGTATTAATTCTGGTCTTTCTCCTCCATATAGCTCACAGATGTACTCTGTCCACCTGTCCACAGTGTCTTCTTTTCCCATTAACATTTTACCTTCTTTTGATTTCAGGGATCCTGTGATATATTTTGTTTTCCTGCCTGTGAGTTCACTAATTCGTTTGTGCATGTTTTTGCTGTCTTTATTATGAGAGTCCTATTTGTCTGCACTGTTCATTTAACCACACTTCTTTTGCTTCTCTGCATTTGCATCTTATTTCTTTATTTATCCTGCTATATTTTTCCTCGTTATTTTTACTCCTCCTCTTGTCCATCAGTCCTAAGATGTCGTCTGTATCCATTTATTTTTAGGGGCTTCTGTTTTTTTCGGTGGTATTATCTCCTTAACAGTTTGGTGGATAGAATCTCCATTGTTCATCTATACTATTTATCTTTGCTATTGCATTATATCTATTTGTTATAATAACTTTGTATTGTTCTCGCAGTTCTTGGTCATTTTTAAGGAGTTCTGTATTAAGTTTGATGTTTCTCACTTTTCTGCATGCTTTCTTTATCTTTATTCTAATTTTTCCACAGAGTGGATCATGGTCACTATTGCAGTCAGCTCCTGACACGGTTTTTGTTGTCAGTAATGCATTCCGGAATAGTTTGTTGATTGATACGTAATCTATCTGGTTAGAAGTCTTTTTGTCTGGGCTGCACCACGTTGCCAGTCTCCGGTGATGTTGCTTAAACCAGGTGTTTCCTACAACCATGCTATGTATTCTTGCCCATTCAATTAATTTACTACCTCTGTCTTTCCTCTCCCCCAATCCATAGTCACCAACGATGTCTGAAGTTCTTCCTTTACCAACTTTGGCATTAAAATCTCCCATGACTATGGTAACTTCATATGACTTTGTGTGTTTTAGGACTGTCTCTATGTCATTATAAAATAGCTATACATCTTCTTCAGAACTTTCAGATGTTGGAGCGTACACTTATATAATATTTATGTTTATTGGTCGTCCTTTCAGTTGGGCTAGCAGGACTCGGTCCGAGATGTTCAAATATCCTACAATTGTCCTTGATGTTTGATTATTATGGTTAATAATAATAATAATAATAATTTATCTACATAACTTTGGTGCTTTTAAGTCAACTACTTTGTTATACTCCCATGTTTTTAAGATTATTACTTCGTTATACACCCATCTTTTAGAAGAAGATGACCATGATTATTGTTATATATGTGAATTTTGGTAGTTCATGTTTAACCAGCGATGGCCAACACCCTATCTGTCTCCTAGTAACAAATTATTGTGTTCCTGTGCCCTTGTGGTGGGCTGTCTACTTATTTGATTACGCCGGATTTTATGCAACAAACTAGTCGCTACAGCGCCATTAGCTGTAGTCATTAGCTGTAGCTGATACAGTAACATGGTTTGTTAATGCAATCATATATCTAGAAAGTTTGCTAAGTTTTGAACACGAATCTGAGTTAAGTTTTACGATGCGGCTAATTTTTTAGCTCTAAATTCAGTACTAAAATTAATGCAGAACTATGGCCAGAGGATATAAGCTTGGGACAAAAGCTTTGGGGCTCCTATTAGGATCTGGAGAGGACTGCAGGCTTTGCCATGTCGACAGAGATCAGGATCTGATGTGACCAACAACCTCGAACGCAGAAGAAGAAGAATACAGAATAATACCAGATTTATACAGCAAACAATGTCATTATATAGCTTGCAAATTGACATTGTTTACTTTAACATACGGACATACTGATTTGATGCCAAGAGGTCAGTATAAAAACACTCATGACTTTATGTTAAAAGGTCGAATATGATGTAAAAATGTATCGACAGCACGAAAGAATCCTCACCTGCAAGCAGTCCATATTTATCCTCTTTACAACGTCAAAACACAGCAGATTGCCATAAGTAAGCATTGAACCCAGCAATCCTAAATTTAGGATTAAACGTGAGCAAATATGAGTTTAGGTACAAACCTGTCATATAAGAAACAACGACGCTTGCGTGCAGTAATGTTGCAGAGAACAATGTGGTCAGCCTTCGAAAAATATGAAGTACTCCAGGCGTGAAAGATATAAAAGTATTAAGATAATGACGATGAAATGAACCACGAACTCTGACAGAACAAGCCTTACGAGGGCAATATCCAAAAATCAACTCAGTCATCTCATATCTCTAAAAAAAAAAAAGTTCAGTAGCCTAGTCCTTTGCCTGTTTGAAATCGTGACATCCTGAAGGAGAACGAGGTCATGACAAAGAAATTTCATCGCCTAAATTAAATCCTTCAGATTTATCTAATTTTTAACACAAACATGCACACACAGTCTCCTGCAAACATCTATCGCAAACTGGACAACAAAAACGACAAATAAACAAACAATTTTTTAACGGAAGGGTAATTTCACTTGATTGTTTCAGATCCAGTTTAGAAACAAGAAGAGCTTCTCACAGAACAGAACAAGGTGTTTATGTGATAGAACACGGTGTTTATGGTCACTTATCGGCAAATATAAACCAGTTTTTTATTCTCTCCCTCGTCTAAAGTGTTTTTGTATTTTTCGAATTCTGACCATACATACTACCAGTTTAGTTCAGTATTTTGTCTGCACTGAATGTCTTTCATGATGCTGCAAGAACGATTGTATGTTATATTTTTCACTAAGACAGTGATCCCGATTCTGATAGTGCGATGAACGTTTGTTAAAAGTTCACCAGGGACAGTCGGGAGAGCAGGTAGCTACTACTCCTCAGCATCCTTGCTCATTTGATCAGGGCCAGTTATTCTTCTTCGTAGAGACACTTTTGAAATCTCATCTGAAGACGCCCATGTTATTCTAAAAGAATTGACAAAGATGCCATAATAACATACTGGTATATTTGACGTAGATGTCATAGTAACAAAGTGGCAGATTTGACATAAATGTGATAGTAACATAATGGCATATTTGATGTGGATGATTTAATGGCAACATAGTGCCAAATCCGACGTGGACGTCATAATAATATAACAGCAGATCTGACATAAATGCCAAAGTAACATATGGGCAGAGCTCACTTAGATGTATTGGTAGTATGGTGTCTGAATTGACCTAGATGTGATATTAACATAGTGTCAGATGTGAAATAGATCAATACAATTTTTTAATCCAATAGCATGACTGAACAACCAAAAGCCATCATAAACTGGTGCTTATTAACCCAGCTTAACTGGGAGGATGTTGTTTTGTGAGATTGATACTGAAACCAACTTGTCTTGTAGAGGAAAATGATTGATACTGAAACCAACTTGTCTTGTAGAGGAAAATGATCTGATCTATCATTCTAGTCCCTGTCATGCTAGGTTGGAAGGCGCAAGAACCAGAAGAATAAATTCTTGTAATTCATCAGGAAAAAACGTGCACTTTCCTATACTTAAGATGCGTGTAATTTTTTTTTTTATGAAAGCGCGTGTAGTCCCTAGCATACATATATACAGTGAAACAATCTAAGAGTTAACATAACCGTTCAGTCCTGAATACTTCCTGATGTATTCACAAAATTCTGATGCCAAGAGAGGATCAGACTTAAGGGAAACAGCAGGATCCAGGTAGAAGACAAAAAAAAAATAGAGCACCAAAGGCTCAGCAATGAATGTGAACTTTGATTTCAACGAGTAAATTTCAATTTTGTGTGATTCACCAGACACAGATTTCATAGGGGTATAAGAAAATTAGGGAAGCACTTAACATATGGGGATGAGGCACTGAGGAGTACGAGGAGGTGAAAGCACTCAACACATGGGAATGAGACTTTGGAGAACAAGAGGAGGTCATTTCTCAATTACAGCTGGAGATAATCCCTGGGATGTGAACTACTGAAAACGTCAACAACGAGAGTGTGAATTCCAGAGAGACAGAGAAATGTCAAGAACTCATACAAAATGTCTGAAAGAAGATACAGATGTAATTACTATAACAATAACTTGAGGCAACAAGTCAACATAATACTGTGCTTCTGTGTGAAAACACTAAACTTGTTCCCGGAACTTTTTCTCTCTCTCTCTCTCTCTCTCTCTCAGGCTGCTAGTATCATTTTATTCCATTTTTCAACCAGCATTTCGGAGTTTTCTGTTCAGCTGCAACATATTATACACGCACAGTGAACAACACAGAAGAAAATCAAACAGGAAATATTTCGAGCAACCAGCCCCCATTTACCCAGCTTTAGATGTTAATCCTAACTGACACCGTCTACGCCGCCTGCTAATTGTTTTTTTTTTTGGTGTGTTTTTGTTTATGTGTGCTGTTTTATTAATCTCTAACATCATTTATAACACTGGTATAATCTCAGTCAATCTAACATCATTTATAACACTGGTATAATCTCAGTCAATCTAACATCATTTATAACACTGGTATAATCTCAGCCAATCCAGCTTGTTAGTTCACATCAAAGCTCCCACTACGCGCAAGAGAAAAGTAGTAAGTCAACAATTTCAGAAACAATTAACTGACATCCGCCAGGACTACAGAAAGCTCAGCAGAACGCATTTGTGCTCAAGCCCCGTACAACAGTGCTCCGTCATGCGTCACAACCATTGAGTGTGTTTCTGTAAATGATAACATCCAGGTGGATCTACTAGACTACGTTTCACAGGGAACATTGTCTATCTAGTGAATTACATCCCTGGGCAATATCTCAGGCCGACTGTATCTAGTGTTCTCCTCTCCCCTCCCCCTTCCCCCGATATTTTATGTGAACCATGACCATTCAACCAAACTATCATCAGATTCTTTTTTTTAGAAAACAGCGAACAGTCCCGGTCCCAAATATCGCAGGGAATTAGAAGGGAGGTAACGATTTTTTTTTTAGCTGGATTTATTTTAAAATGGCGACCCATGTGCTTGTTATAGTTTCGGTGAACTGCCTGGGGAGTCAAACTTAATCCCAACCCTCAAACCCGAGTTGCCGGGGAAACAAAGAATTGGAGGAAGAAAAACAAAAAAAGTGTCCCCCGCTAATTCAACTAAAAAAAGGGAGAAATAGAAGGCTCGGAACATGGAATTGATCTGAAAGTGGAATCCAGTAATTTTTTTTAGTTTCCAGTTGCATTTTGGCGGTCAAAAAAAGTAAATAAGAATACATTATTTCACACGCGAATGTGTCTGAAAGATAAATAAAGAAAAATATATCAAAATTAAAAGTTAAATAACATAAACTGACTTTTAAATACTGTGGTTCTTACATAGACAGATTTATCAATAGTCAAAATTTATCGAAAGAACGGACCAAGCGGCCGAATGCGTTGGTTCTGGTTATAATGAAAATGGTCGAAAGAGCGCGCGGTTGAAAAGCGGGAGAAACCTGTATGCATACAACGTAAGGAGAGCGCGCGCTATTAAAAAAACACACACACATTGAAATGCATGGAGTGTAAACTCCGCAGAACTGTCTGCTTGCACTGCTGTGAATTGTTACAGTTTATGGGGATTTGTTTCCAGACTATAATTCAAAGTGAGCACCCTAACGCGCCGTTACGTTTGATCTCCCTATTATGTCTTTTCTACAATCTATCCACATTATTCAGGGGCGTCTTGCTACTTGTTACTTCCATTTAGAGTGTTACTAGCCCTCCCTTGCATCAGGCTCTTCTGCTCCCCCCTCCTCCAGTCTGCTCAGATATTTTAAATGCCTTGCAATGGCTGTCTTTTAAATGTATGCCAGGGCTGATTCCGCCCGGACTGTCTTTATCTTAGAATGACCATGCCTCGAACCACGGACTCCACAGTAAATCACCCCATAGTGCGAAGTCAGCACCCCACCTACGCGACCACACATATAAATGATCCAAATGAAAACCTTTTCTTTGTTTACCTCATAAATTATTCACGAGAAAATGTTATAGAATTGCATCATTTTTCTACATAGTCTCCAATTATGTTTGATTGCAAGTCTTAGTCTTCTAGTGCTTACAAGGTGCATGGATTCCTGTAGGGGAAAAACAACCCTTTTACCGAGTATGCATCCATTCTTGCACTGTCTATTGCACCTCTTTTTCCAACCTGAAAGTCTTTTCGCCGATCATCTCTCTGAGCACATGAGATGTGTGTGTGTGTGTGTGTGTGCGCGCGCGCGCGCGTGCGTGCGTGCGCTGAATCATGATTGATGTACAGAACGGCTGTTGTTTCATTCACAGCGGTTGCCCATCTGAAACGATTTTCCATCATAATGTGTTCAACTTCCGCTATCGACTCTGGGTTCGCTACTCGGTGTGCCCGACCTGGCCATTTTGAAACTTACTACTCTACTCATAAACCTGCTACAGTGACAGTCATGCATCACCGCCCTGACCCTTCATAAACTTGCTACAGAGACAGTCATGCATCAACACCCTGGCCCTTCATAAACTTGCTACAGAGACAGTCATGCATCACCGCCCTGACCCTTCATAAACCTGCTACAGAGACAGTAATGCATCACCGCCCTGACCCTTCATAAACCTGCTACAGAGACAGTCATGCATCACCCACCCTGACCCTTCATAAACCTGCTACAGAGACAGTAATGCATCACCGCCCTGACCCTTCACAAACTTGGTACAGAGACAGTAATGCATCACCGCCCTGACCCTTCACAAACTTGGTACAGAGACAGTAATGCATCACCGCACTGACCCTTCACAAACTTGCTACAGAGACAGTCATGTATCACCGCACTGACCCTTCGTGAACTACCATAGATTTCATACTTTCACTGCTCAACGAACACTGTTCAACCTTCCTACGTGTCTCTACAAGAGCGGCTATATTTACAATGCTACAATGACGATTTATGTAGCTCTTTGGCACCGCGCTGTCACCTGCAGGATGTTCCTGACGTCATTAGTAACTACTCTGTCAACGTACATAACAATATGGACGTGCTTAGAATTTCTATCGCAGTTTTAAGATTTTCATTTCTATTATGCATTATCCACTGATAGTATAGCACTGTGTGCTCTTATCTGTGTACTATATCAGTGTGCTTTATCAGTATGCTTTATCAGGGTGTTTTATCAGTGTGCTTTATCAGTGTGCTCTATCAGTGTGCTTTATCATAGTGTTTTATCAGTGTGCTTTATCAGTGTGTTTTATCAGTGTGCTTTATCAGTGTGCTCTGTTGTTGTGCTCTATCAGTGTGCTTTATCAGTGTGCTCTATCAGTGTGCTTTATTGGTGTGCTCTATCAGTGTGCTTTATCAGTGTGTTTTATCAGTATGTTCTATCAGTGTGCTCTATCAGGGTGCTTTATTAGTGTGTTTTATCAGTCTGTTCTCAGTGTGCTCTATCAGTGTGCTTTATCAGTGTGCTCTATCAGCGTGCTTTATCATGGTGTTTTATCAGTGTGCTCTATCAGTGTGCTTTATCAGGGTGCTTTATCAGTATGCTTTATCAGGGTGTTTTATCAGTGTGCTTTATCAGTGTGTTTTATCAGTGTGCTTTATCAGTGTGTTTTATCGCTGTGCTTTATCAGTGTGCTCTGTTGGTGTGCTCTATCAGTGTGCTTTAACAGTCTGCTCTATCAGTGTGCTTATTGGTGTGCTCTATCAGTGTGCTTTATCAGTGTGTTTTATCAGTATGTTCTATCATTGTGCTCTATCAGGGTGCTTTATTAGTGTGCTTTATCAGTCTGTTCTATCAGTGTTCTCTATCAGTGTGCTTTATCAGTGTGCTCTATCAGTGTGCTTTATCAGTGGTCTCTATCAGTGTGGTCTATCGGTATGCTTTATCACTGATTTCTATTAGTGCTCTATCACTGTGCTTTATCACGGTACTTTATTATGATGGGAAAGATCTGAAACTTATGAAAAACATATATTGGCAGCAATCAGAGCAATGAGGGTTGAGAACCAAATAGGAGCATTTCAAGACATACAATTGGGAGTGAAACAATGATGTACTTGTACAGCGAAAACATAATGGGAAATATAGAGAACACGCCAGGAATACCAGTTGGCGGGTACAACCTTAACAACTTAAGATATCCAGACGACACAATCGTGAAGGGAAGCTAGAGGCTCTTCTGGCTCTTCTGGGCGTTGTGGTTCGTGAAAGGTCTCAGCCTGAACTAAAAGAAGACTCAAGTGATGGTCATCTCAAAGAAAAGAATACCACCAAAATGTAGCTTTATCATCGATGGCACAAATCTGACACAAGTCGATAGATTCAAGTACTTAGGAACGAACAACTGATGTGAAATGTCACAACGAAATAAAAAGCAGATGTGGTCAGGCCAAGTCAGCATTCCAGAAAATGAGAAACATCTTGTGCAACAGATTCATGTCAATGGAAACAAGATTCCGAGTACTTAAATGTTACATCGAGCCGGTTTTGTTTACTGGGTGTGAAACATGGTTTATGAATAAGAGCGTACAGCGAGAAATGGAAGCCATGGAAATGTGGTTCATAAGAAGGATGTTGAAGGTACCATGGACAGCTAAGAAAACCAATGAAGAAGTCTTAAAAGAGCCTGAAGTTAAAAAGCAAATTATAGCAAAGATCAGAGGCCGACAAACGAGATTTATAAGACATTTCCTGAGAAGAGGAAAATTGGAATACACTGTGGCAACTGAAAAAATTGAAGGAAGAAGAGACAGAGGACGACGGAGAGAGAAGTTACTGGGTGGGGTGTCAGTGTGGCTAGGAAGAAAGTCACCGGCGGATCTCATAATCAAGTCTAAAGACAGGGAATTGTGGAGAGAAATGATCGCCTACGCCACGCGGCATAGCACTTGAATTGAAATTATCACTGTGCTCTATCAGTGTGTGCAAGCTTTGTTTTCTATTTGATAGATCTGACTGTCTTTAGGATCTCTTCATACAGTAACACAGAGGTAAGAAAAGGAAACTATTATAAGCACCGTATACCCAG
Organism: Achatina immaculata; assembly: GCA_009760885.1. Taxonomy (NCBI): domain Eukaryota; kingdom Metazoa; phylum Mollusca; class Gastropoda; order Stylommatophora; family Achatinidae; genus Lissachatina; species Lissachatina immaculata. The sequence goes on along the minus strand of CM019716.1, from coordinate 63,695,514 downwards.
TGTCTGCTGTATGATCTTCTAGCGCTCTCTACAGTAGAGGAAAAAAATACGATAAACAAAATGTCACACTGATGTATCTTACATCTTACATCCTTTCCGTAATATTAAACGTCACATAGGACACGCATGGTAGTTCGTCAAGTGTTTCTGCTTTCGGCGAGCTTTTCAACCTCATCATATGCCTACTTATTTGACCTCTCTTAACTTTAGAGTTTCACATGATCGACCTCTTTTTCTTCAGCCTGTTGTGTTCCATTTGATAGCTTATTTTGGGATTCTCTGACTGTTTCTTCTCATCACGTAACAGATATATGTCCATCTCCTTTTTCTGATCACCAATGAGAGAGATGACAAAAAAGTCACTCATCTGCCTGATCTCTGCATTGTTCTTGAATTCATTCCACTTTACACCGAGTATTTTCCTGACGCATTTCAAGAGTCTAATGTGTTGTCTGTTTCTTTAGTTGTTTTCCAGCTTTCACATGCATAAATGAGGGTGGGTATTTTTGAATAATCTTTACCTGGTTTTTGTGCTTATAACTTTTGAGAGCCATAAGTTCTCAAGATTCTTGAAGGTCACTTCTGCTTTTGAAATTCTAATTTCCTTTCTGGTGTCACCATCCTGGTCTGTGTAGCTGCCGAGGTATGCAAAATGGTGTAACTTCATCAACGTCTGTTCCTTTTACGTATATTTTTCCTTCTTGATTAATGGGAAATTTCACTATTTTTGTTTTTTTTCCTTCTTAATTTCAAGTCCTAGCCAGTGAAGACAGGGTATATATGGTTGATACATGATAGAGTATAATAAATGCCGTTTTCGCCACATAATTTAGTTTGTCTCTTAAAAGGAAAAAAAAAAACCTCTTCCACACTCCAGGTTTTGATGAGTCTGTCAGTCCCTGTTCTCGTTCATTCTGGGCTTTTCAATAGAAACCAGTATTCCCCTTTCTTCACATGTGCTCACATTTTAATCACTAGGCACACATTAACGTCCAAGCATTCTAGCTTGAACTGATCTTAATCTTGATGTTAATTAATGTTCTCAGCTGGGGTCTGAGCAACCCGAGGGCTCTTCTGCTGCCTGTGCGCCTGTGTTAGCATCTTATCTGACGAACAGAAGGAAGGAGGACGAGCCAGCAGTGGTCAGCCGCACACATGTTCCAAAGCATCATCACTGTCATCAATGGAATCGCTCAGAAATAATGAGTTACGAACGGACTGAACTTCCGAGTGAATTAACGATCATTCATAAAACAGTAGATATGTAGCAGAAAGAACACCTGAAGATAAATAAAAATGCACAAGTGAACATGAAGAAAGACAGCATAAAGCGAAAACGGAAGTGACAACAATTATGAAAACATGTAAGGAAACGAGACGAATAAAAGTAAGTCGTGTTTAATAAATAGTGCACGAATTCACGAGTACTGCAGTAGACATAATCATATGTAGTATCTTCTCAATTTATTATCAGCATCATGTTCAACATGTTATAGTGCATTCCGTGTAGGATAAGCAGGATAAGAAATAGGCAAAAATCAAGAGGGTTACATACAAGATTATACTTATAGAACTACCTTAGAACTACCATACTTACACGTGTAACACGAAGTTAAAAGGTTCAAATAAAACAAACAAACAAACAAAAACACCAGAAAACAGAGTTAGAGATTAAAAAAATAAAAACAATAATAATTTTCACATTCATAATGCAAGTGGGTAAGAAAAGCTACAAAGGATAAAAAGAAAGAAGTCACTAGAAAAGTGTGAAAAATTGTACCAATTGTATCTGTAGTGTTATACCCCCCCCCCCCCCCCCCCAAAAAAAAAAAAACAACAACAACGAAAAACTACCAATACTAGTTCGTTTCAGTCAACTATTAATCTGAGAGTGGCACAAGATGATGACGATGAATAAATTAACCTCTGCGAGGTCACAGCACTGTGTATATCCAAATGAACGTGGGCAGGGTTACATTGTTCCAGATGGAAGTAATTAAAGTTGCTGTGTGCTGCTGCCGAGAAGATGGAAGCAGCAGTGGATTGTACGGAATGAAGTGACCACGATCCTAACTAATAAACTGCTGTACTTATAAGTGGAAATGACACGTTGTGAAACAAACTAAGTGGAAATGACACGTTGTAAAACAAACTAAGTGGAAAAGACACGGTGTGAAACAAACTAAGTGGAAAAGACACGTGAAACAAGCTAGGAGGAAAAGACACGTTGTGAACAAACTAGGAGGAAAAGACACGTTGTGAAACAAACTAGGAGGAAAAGACACGTTGTGAAACAAACATAACAGAGCTGATGACAGTGAACGGGGTTTCGAAAAACATGGAGATGAATCACATGGCGGAAAATTCCAAAATCTCCAAATGAGCCGTCGAAATATAAAGCAATCTCGCACTAGACATATCATTTCTGCTGGCTCTTATCTCCACTCGACCCCCCCCCCCCTGCTAATATTTTCTCACTTAATATTCTACCTAACTATCTATTCATGGATAAAACGATACCTGTCCCCTGCCGGAACTTCACTTCCTCTCGTACGTGAACTTCGCAGAAAAGGTTAAATCGTGTAACAGAACTACGAGAGGGAGTTTATTAACTGTAGAATCTATGTTGTGTGTATTTTTGTATTCAGGTACAGCTGTAGATTCTTAAATATCTAAAAGTAAAGCACAGAGGTTCAGAGAAAAGTTAATATTTTCTTTTTTCCTGTGAAATCTGGCGTTTTTTTTTCTGTGATGTTAATATATTGTTGTCTGTGAAGTTTGGTGTTAATATATTTTTTTGTCTCTGAAGTTTGATGTTAATATATTTTTGTCTGTTAAGTTTGGTGTTAATATATTTTTTTGTCTGTGATGTGTGGTGTTAATATAAAATATATTTTTGTCTTGTGAAATTTGATGTTTAGAATAACACGTTTTGGACATGCAATTCTACACAGACTTAATTCACAACGTGATAGCTAAATAATAGATCACATGAAACGTGAACACGGTTACGAAGATTTTATTTTATAAAATAAAGCATGAACTGTATGCATAAGGAAAACAATGTTAGAAGTAATGAACTGTATGCATAAGGAAAACAATGTTAGAAGTAATGAACTGCAAAGTTTCTCTACAGTTGTCCATAAGAGAATAACATAGTATTTGTACTGAAGCATCATGTTCAACATGTTATCCTGCATTTCATTTGGAATAAATAGAATAGGATAAGAAACAGGTAAAAATCAAGGTGATTTACTGCTGCACAAAAACATGTTGGGTGAAATACGAAGTTGTTATAAAATAAACACATATTCGTAATTAAAAATAATGTAATTATTTCTAAAGAACTGAACATTTGTCATTTGAGCTGGATACGCGCGTGAATTGTGGAAAATGTTTCTCATTTTCATGAAGTTGTTAAACCAGTGCTAACAGAGAGCAGTTTTCCCTGATTTAGTCATCTTTGAACTTGATAATTCTGTTTATGCTTAATGCTCCACGGAAGAGCACATGGAACGAATAAAGAAAATGGCAACACTGGGAGACGACGTTTCACCCGCAAGTCCACGGTAACTTCATCGCCCCAGGAACTGTTTTACAGCTCTTACAAGTCTGGTTTTCTTCATAAATATATCTTTTTCATGTGCTCATTACCGGTCAATAACAGTGAATTTTGTTTTCTTCTGCGGCGACTTATGTTTCAGTATGGTGGAGAATATCACGCCATCACAAGCACGCCACCAGCCACCACAAGCACGCCTCGTCAGGCGTTGCGAACACTGTGTTAGTTTTTTTCCTGTTTTTTTTTCGTACTGTTATATATAAAGCTTTAGTCCATCGTAGCATAACCAAACATCGTTATATCATCACCCGACATCGCCACATCACCATCCAGTACCTTCATATCATCACCCAACACGGCCACTTCACCACCCAACACCGCCACATCACCATCCAATACCTTCACATCATCACCTAACACCGCCACATCACCACCCAACACCGCCACATCATCATCCAACATCATCACCCAACACTGCCACATCACCACTCAACACCGTCACATCACTATCCAACACCTTCACATCACCACCCAACACTTTCACATCATCACCCAACACCTTAACATCACCATCCAACACCTTCACATGATCACCTTATTCCACGATCCTATCATATCCTCTTATCAATTGTCAAGAGAGACCGACCAAAGGCTAAATGGCGGAGAACTGTAGAAGAAGAAATGAGTAGCGTGAAACACGGAACACAATACAAAGCTGGTCGCAAGCCGAGAGAGGTGGAAAGAATTTGTTGCTGCCCTGCAAGACGCTACAAGGCGTACTGGGCGTTGATTGCTTAGCCGATCGTCGAACAAGGACGTGGATGCATGGATGGATGAATGGATATCACTTATAGCCTCCTATTCTCATAGTGTTTCTCGTGTGATCCGTTCATTTTGCTCCGTTTCTGTCTTCATAAGTAGTTTTGGCAACAGAGTGATGGACAACCCAAGTTAGGCAGACATTTTCTACAGTTGATATTTCTTCTCGCTCTGGTTCTTTGTCCGGGCGGGGAAGTCTGTGTTTTAGTGACCCGAGAACGAGCGTTGTCAGCGTTGAGGAGGGCGCCCACACTGATCTTCCAGACCAGATTATCGGTACAAAAGAATGCATCAGAAACGATGTGGACTTAACAAGGCTTAACATCGGAGGTCTCTGCACTTAGGAACATTCGCAAAGCCGAGTAGAGGGCAGATTTGTCCTGTTTCTATTATTTCTTTCAAATTTCTTACACTCACCTGTTTGACTATTCCAGCAGGAGGTTGTTGTTGTTGTTGTTGTTTTGTTTTGTTTTTAAGATAACCAGCTCTTTTAAACAAATTATTCCACATGCATAAATAATTTAATTAATGGTTAGCTACCACTTGATGCACTAATTTATCTTCATGAACTTCAAGTCACTTTCGCAAAGTAAAGAATCTGAAAATACGTGGATCAAAATAACCAGAAAGAGCAAAAATCCTATTTTAAAGTCTGAATAAAAATGGTTCAAGAAAAAGCAAAAGTAGGACGGACCTTAACCCTAAAACAATAAAAATCAGTGTCTAATTAAAAAGACGATGCATAAAAAGCTGAAAAAGATACACGTTATTTCTTCAAGAAAGGTCTTCATTTCTGACTTTTTCTGCTGCCTTCTGATCTCATGGGGCTAGTGTGGACAGACGTTCTGCTTGTTTTAGTGTCATTGTTAATATTTCAGTGTCTAGTTCTAGTTCTGAGTCTTGGTGAATGTTTGCAGATGCTGATGTCTTTTCATGAATTTTTTATACATTTATTTATTACTGGGGTAGAGCAGTGCAAGATCATGAGTAAAAACAAGCATTTGTGCTGCTTAATCTTTGACGTCCACAGTGTGCTGCAGAATCCCAGTTCCTTGTCTGCAGATGTCCTTTTCCAGTCCAATGAATGAATGAATGAATAATTTTTATTTTTAAAGGGTAAAGAATTGAACACGGAGGCCTTTCTTACATTCTGCCCTTCATCACCCCATCTTTCATTCTTCCCACACACTCGATTTAATAAAATATACAAGTTAAATTAGGGAAAAAACATATCAAAAGAGTGTAAGATTAAACTATTACATTCAACATAAAAGAGAAGAAGTAATTAACCTAATAAGATAGCTCTCACACACAGACATATACATAAACAAAAATACATTGTAAATACAGATCTTCTAACATATGTTTTTTAACAAACATTAAAATAATTTCTAACAAGTTACTTTTCGAACTATGTCATTTTAGTACTTGATGATTGGCGAGTCATGGGTTGAGAGATTGTTGGTTATTCTATGGAGGCATATAATTGCAAGCAAGAAAATAATGAAACAGGTTTGAGTTAAAGGATGAAGTATTACTAATGGATTTTAAATGGTAGAGGAGGGTGTTCCAGAGCTGTACTGCAGAGTATGCAAGGCTTTTCTTGTACAGATCAATCCTGGATTTAGAATGAAGACAGTTTTTTAAACGCGGGCTATTTTTAGTGTTATACGTAAACAGTGACCACAAGTAAGGCGGAGCATTGTGCAACAGAATTCTGTGAACAAACTTAACTTTGTTAAAAATGACTCTGTATTTGAGGGGTAGAATTTTGAGTTGTTTGTGCTGACCTACAGTCTTTACTGGGTGTTTGTCACAAATCAGATTTAATGCTCGTTTCTGAAGTGAGTGGAGGCTTTTTTGTGTTTGAGACTGAGCATTCATTCCAGATTGTGGAACAGTAGTCTAAGTGTGTTTGTATGTGTGATATGTACTATATCTTTCTTGTGCCTTTGTCGATAAAGTGTTTAATTTTGGCTAGTTGGTAAACTTTCTGCGCATTCAAGTTTGTTAGGTTATGTGCGTGAGAATTCCAAGTTAAATGCTGATCAATGATGAGTCCTAGAGTTTTATGTTCATGAACATTTTCTATTGCCTTAGTCCCGGTACAAAGCTGTAGTAAAGTTTTTGTTGCATTCTGCAGTTTATGTCTTGTAGTGAAGAGCATTGATTTTGTTTTGTTGGTGTTCATCAACATGCCATTTTTATTACTCCATTTAATCAAACTGTTTATATCGTTTTGTTGTCTGTAGGTTATTTATGTCATAGTCACTACTATAAACTGTACAATCATCAGCAAAAAGATCACATGAAGAGTGCTTTAAATGTAGTGGTAAGTCGTTAATATAGGTAGCAAAGAGAAGAGGGCCAAAAATGGAGACTTGAGGAATACCATTATCAACCACAGAAAAGTCCGATATTTTGTTTCTAAAGCAAACTACTTGTTTTTTACCTGAGAGAAAAGATATAATAAATTTTGTTAGGTCAGGGTGTAATTCCAGCTTTTTTGCAAGAATTTCATGATCAGTCATATCGAACGCTTTTTTTAAAATCAACAAAGACAGCACCACACAATTTGTCATCTTTTATATCAGACAGCCAGCTTTCTTTCATTTTAGTTAATGATGTGTGGCAAGAGTGATTTGGTCTAAAACCTGACTGACTACCTATCAGTAGATTGTTTTCTTGCACGTAGAGCAGTGTTAATTTTGTATGTGTTTTTCAAGAGGACCAAGACAAAGACAAGCAGAAATATGGATGCCAGGAAATGGAAAATATGTCACTTTCTGTAAACGAACACTAAGAAATCATAGTCAAATTAATTTCTGTAAACGAACACTAAGAAATCATAGTCAAATTAATTTCTGTAAACGAACACTAAGAAATCATAGTTAAATTAATTTCTGTAAACGAACACTAAGAAAATGTGTACATCGTTTAGGTGAACCTTATAGTTCGGAACGAGCTCGATCGCGAGACAACGCCTGTACACACCCTGCACATTATTGCTCACGATGGAGGTCAGCCGTCCCTAAGTGGAAGCGTTTCTATGATCATCAACGTCGATGACGTCAACGACAACCCACCAGTTTTTGACCAAGCTCTGTACAACGTTAGTCTGCCAGAGACAGCCAGTGTGGGAACCAAGGTGGCAAGGTCAGTCGTTTGAGAAACAGAAGATAATATAAAGAAATCTCTCTCTCTCTCTATCTCTCTCTCTCTCTCTCTCTCTCTCTCTCATTTCCTATTCAAATTCTTGAATATATTTTGTAGAACTAAATATCTTTTCGATTTTCTGCAGTGGCGTTTCTGGAAGGGTGAGAGTTGCAGGGATGGAAATCTGCTGAGTTAAAGAGATGGAGCTAAAGCGCGATTTTAAAAATGTATTTATTTTAACCTCCGTGTTTCCTTACAAATGGTCATAAATAAATATTCCTCGTGAGAAATTCTTTCTCCAGTGACGTGGAAAATTTCTGTTGAAATATTAATGCAAAGTCTTTTCTGAGAGACTTGAAGAACTGAAAGACCATCTTGAAAGACTCAGAAGATAGGAACTAAATGCATAAGAAAGAATGAAAGCAAATAATGCACTAGAAAATGTTTTGAACTTAAAATGTGCAGCCTTCTTTCTGGTGTCATGTCTTCGGGGCAGCTCATCGTGTACGCTTACAAGATCGGAAGACGAACACCATGGACAATGCAGCAGATCTGAAGTCTGTTGAATAAGAACTGTACCAGACAAATGAAAATGTTTGCCAAGAAGTTTTGAATGTGAAGATCACATGCGAGAAATTGGTGTTAAGCACGAAAGCTTGAATGAGACCATGACATTTCATGTCTGAGAACTGACACACGACAAACTGAAAGTAACAAAAATTGGCTAAAATACAATCAATTAAAAACGTGCAGAAATTGAAGTATATGCGTTGTCAAATACTATGTATATCTCACACCCTCTATGGCATAGTCTGGAGTACATTTAACCAGAAAGTAAAAGATCAGGTCATTGCACTATAAAGCTATGGAAGAATGTAGCTTATTGTGTAGACAGGACAGAAAATAAATATTAGAACTAGATTACTGAAACTGCCAAGAGAAACAAAGAAAACAATACCCAGAGAACTACAAATATTTTTGGTATGTCATAATATTAATAGGAATACCAGACTTTGGGAAAAAGGAAAAGAGCAAGGAAGCTATACGAAGAGATATACAGGAAACCTCATAGTTAGCTAAAACAAAGAGCAACAGTTGGACCAAGCAGGAGATATAATGCAGCAACCTTCCTCGTGGAGATATCATAAGCTGATAATGGTATATTAGTGATACAGACTTAAGCAAGCAGTATCGCCATGTTTAAGATTTAAAAGTAGAATTAAATTTTGTATTCTTTCTGAGAAACACATAAATGCCTTTGAATGTAAATGCTATAGAAGAGTTCTTCAAATACCATGGACACAAAAAAGAACAAATATATCTATACTACAATAACGTAATATTGAAGAAGGCTGGCTAGTAAAGATTATTAAAGAGAGAAAACTTAAATATTTTGGCCACATTAAACGTCATGATAATCTAGAGAAAACTGTCTTGGAAGGAGGCATAATGGGAAAAAGAAAGAGAGGAAGACCAAGGCGAAGATGGCTGCAAGACATCGTTGACGATCTGCAAATGGATGCATCAGCAGCAGGCCATCTTGCTCACAACCGAGAGCCCTACAGGAGTGCTGTTAGGGAGGCAAAGTTCCTCAAGGGACACGCAAATGAATGAATGAATGAATGAATTCTTTCTGAACGTTGACAATGGTTTCAAGACAGATAATGTTTATGAGATCCATCAGAAGTGCACTGAAATGGGAGCCTCTTATGATATGAACAATGACTAAAGGTAGATATTTTCGAAGATAACATTGAAATTTGCAGAAATGATATATTCTCACTTTTTTTTCCCAGCACTACAAACTCTACACCCAATGTCACACTACAAACTCTACAGCCAGTGCCACACTACAAACTCTAAAGCCAGTGTCACACTACAAACTCTACAGCCAGTGTCACATTACAAACTCTACAGCCAGTGTCACACTACAAACTCTACAGCCAGTGTCACACTACAAACTCTACAGCCAGTGTCACACTACAAACTCTAAAGCCAGTGTCACACTACAAACTCTATAGCCAGTGTCACACTACAAACTCTACACCCAATGTCACACTACAAACTCTAAAGCCAGTGTCACACTACAAACTCTACAGCCAGTGTCACACTACAAACTCTACAGCCAGTGTCACACTACAGTTGCGAGCAAAATTAAAACGAATTATTTCATATTTAAGAGAGCCTAAGCTACAGGATATAGTCTTAGCTATTTTGTCCATCTTAACATTGAAATAATAAAGTTTTAATCATTCAGGTTTGATCAGATAATTTGCAGAAGATGAGCTGTGAAAAAATCAATCTCTTTAAGAACAGAATCATCATCATGTGCCGTGCCGACTGGCGTGAGCTATTATGCTTCTCCAGAGTACACGATCCTTCATGCAGGCCATCAGTTCAGTTGGTGATCTCCTCTCACATCATCCCGTCAGACTGTCCAGTATCATTTCTCTTGGTCTTCCTCTTGATCTTCTTCCTTCTATTTTTCCTGTTATAATATTTTCAATGCCCCCTCTTCTCATTGCATGTCCTATGAAAGTACATTGTCTCTCTCTTATCTTTTTGACAAGATTTTTTTGTCTCTCCAGCTATTTCTCATACATTCTTCATTAGTTATTTTTACTGTCCAGGGGATTCGCAACATTCTTCTAATAAACCACATTTCTGCTGCTTCCAATGATTTTTGTGCAGACATAAATCTGGTACTGTGGTTGTCCATGATTCACTTCCATATAACAAGATAGGTTCAATATAGCATTTTAGGACTCGTTTTCTAACATTCATTGATAAGGATGTGTTGGTTAATATGTTTCTCATTCTCTGAAATGCAGTCTTTGCTTAGCCTATTCTGTTCCTAATTTCTGTTCTGCATTTCCCATCTAAAGTTATTACTGATCCAAGGTATTTGAATTTCTGCACCTGCTTTAGAGTAGTTCCGTTTAATTTTATACTGCATGCTGGTGGATTCTGTTTCTTAGATATAACCATAGTCTCTGTCTTTTTGATGTTCAAAGTAAGGCCTTTCTGTTCATTTTCTTTTGCGACTTTATCCGAGAGCAGAATACACATTTGTAAATAAATGCTTAAAGTATTCAGGCATTTTTAAAATATCGGTCTAAATTCACAGTATTCAGTATTTATATTTCTTGTTTCTGTGATTAGAACTCTCATTTGATTTATCTCGGAAACGAAAGCGTTGTGTTTGGGGGGGGGGGGGGTCGAGTTACGCCTGGGTTGCCCCGATCCCTTACAACCACAGTACGCCACTGTGTTTTCCAGCTTTCATGAAAGCCATTTCTGCTTACGTCCATCATCTGCTACTAAACAAACGTTATTTCTTTGACATTGCGCACATGAAGCATTGAAAATGATGACAAGAGCTGATAATAATATTATTTTCTCTCATTCACAGCGTAACAGCTACAGATTTGGACAGTTCGCTTTACGGCGTGCGAGAATATCGTTTCTTTCCTTTAGACCGAGACCCTGTGACCAAGTATTTTACTATCAATGCGTCCACCGGAGATATCGCAGTCGCCGATTCCTTGCTGGAGAGGCAGGGCGAGACATTTAGGTAATTATGTTGAGGACCTACAGAATCTTCTGGGTTATCTCTGTAGAGTTTTAGTCATTTCTCATCTCATAAATCTGCATTAAACTACAGGAACCTCATGTCTGTTGTTCTTCTTTTGCTTTCTGAAGAAAAAAAATACTTGGAAAGGGGAAGTAGAATGTGGACATTATCACTGAAGGTTAAACACTGAACATGTGTTCAGATTATCACGTTCAGGTAATCAATTTTAACTAATACCTGCTGTGAGCTAATTAAATGGCTTTGGACAAGGGTCTACATATAAAATAACAGTTTCTATTTTGTTTTAGCACTGGTTTTGGAGATCAAATGTTAGGGTACAAAATAAGCTAACTACAGATTTTGCGTATTTTCTACCCCCCCCCCCCCCCAGTCCTCAAAATCTAAAAAGAGTAAAGTTGTGTGTAATGTTATTGTCTGTTCGTAGTGCTAAATGTGTTCTTTTAAAATGTTTTAAAATATTTTAAATACTGTAAATGTTATACTAATTTTGCTCAGATTGTTGGTGGAATGCGTGGATAAGGGATTTCCTCCCCTAGTATCTAGAGCGGAAGTTGACGTTACCATAGAGGACACGGTGAACAGTGCTCCGATTATTAATCTGAACACAATGTTTGGAGGTGCAGTTTCGGAAATGGCGCAGTCAGGTAAGTTAAACATTTATGTGAAGCTTTCCTAAAGATATTCCACATGTGTGCTTTCCGAGCTAAATATTTAGCAGCACAGACAAACTGCCTTTCCAACAATGAATCAGTATGATTTTTTTTTTGTCTATTCAGTGCAGTAAGTGCAAGTTTTCGTAAGGCAAACATCACTTCGCACAAAACTTCACAAACACGTGCACAAATTTCATGGAGAGACAAAAAAATAGTCCACACAGTCCCTTATATAATGAAAGAAGTAGTGTGGAGCATTTTGCTGAACAAATTGTGAGCTCTTCGCGATTTTGTTTCCTCAGTCCTATCTATGATAGAGTTATTGTTATTTTTCACATGACGCAAAAGTTTTGATATTTTACTTATATATTGCCAGATTAATAGTTCTTCCATTATAAAATTTGCATGTAGTCAGCAACTTAACCATGCGTCTACGAGATTAAAACATTTCATTAGCGTTAATTATTTTATGGTTCCAATATGAAGACCGAAACAGTATAGCATAGACATGAAATATTCATTTCAGAAGGTGATTGCTCATTCTAACATGAACACCAGGTAAGCTATTATGGCAGATTATTAACAGCACCAGCGTAGAAGTTTTCTTTTTTCTTTACATTCTGGTTTCACCTGTTTTTTTTTTTCTTTAAATGTTTTTTTATAAACTTGACTCCCACTGGTGAGATAAATAATTCTGTTTCAGGTACTGTGGTTGCAAGATAAATAATTCTGTTTCTGGTACTGTGGTTTGCAAGATAAATAATTCTGTTTCAGGTACTGTAGTTGCACGATAAATAATTCTGTTTCAGGTACTGTGGTTGCAAGATAAATAATTCTGTTTCTGGTACTGTGGTTTGCAAGATAAATAATTCTGTTTCAGGTACTGTAGTTGCAAGATAAATAATTCTGTTTCAGGTACTGTAGTTGCACGATAAATAATTCTGTTTCAGGTACTGTGGTTGCAAGATAAATAATTCTGTTTCTGGTACTGTGGTTTGCAAGATAAATAATTCTGTTTCAGGTACTGTAGTTGCAAGATAAATAATTCTGTTTCTGGTACTGTGGTTGCAAGATAAATAATTCTGTTTCAGGTACTGTGGTTGCACTTCTTGGAGTAACAGATCGAGACTCTGGTCACAATGGCATAGTGTCCTGCTCCATCGTCAGTGATGCGTTTGAGCTACAGGCTCTGTCTGTCAACGAATACAAGGTCATTGTTGTGCGAAAACTTGACAGAGAAGCAGAGCCTGTACTCGGGGTTTCTGTTCTGTGCCAAGACGCTGGAACTCCAGCCATGTCAAGCACGGTTAAGTTCGATGTAAAGGTATGAACTACTAACTCGTTTCAGTACACGCTTTCCCAGTTTGTTTGCTCGCTAACTCGCGTGAACTTCTCTTAGAGCAACTAGAAATGTTCTTTCCTCACAACTATAGACAACTTGCTACAGTGAAGGATTAAATTCAAAATTTTAAAACAAATATTTAAAAGAATAATGTAGGAGTCGAGAAAAATCAGTTTTGTATAAATGAATGTTTCTCTGTGTTGGTAGGTAAAAAGATGAGAATCAGTTGCATAAATGAATGTGCCTCTGCATTTGCAGGTAAAGGATGAGAATCAGTTTTGCATAAATGAATGTTTTTCTGTATTGGCAGGTAAAGGATGAAAATGACAACTCGCCATATTTCAGCGAGCAACTGTATCGTAAGTCAATTCCTGAAAATAACAGACCCGGTCAGATTGTACTAAGAGTCTCTGCCGATGACAACGACGTGGGAGAAAACGCCATGATCACTTACAGTTTAGTCGGTGCTGATGATCTGAGAATAGACACCAGGGGAAACATCATTGCTCTCGGCACACTAGACCACGAAAAGACTCATCAGTTAAAGTTCAAGGTCGTGGCTAGTGATAACGGGGCGGAACGAAGGTCGACAACCGTTAACGTCATCATTGATGTCACAGATGTAAATGACGAAGCACCAACCTTCGAGCAAAGTCTTTATGAGTTTGAAGTGATGGAAAACATGCCCACAAACACAACCATCAGCACAGTTCTGGCAAGAGACAAAGATAGTGGACAAAATGGAATGGTTGATTATTCAATTTCACCAAAAAACAGTCCATTTGAAATTATGCTCAATGGAGTGATTGTTACGAAAGAAAAGTTAGATCGTGAACAGTGCGAGCGCTATACAATGGTGGTATATGCTGAAGATAAAGGCCAGCCTTCACTTACTGGAACTGCCACTGTGATTGTTACCGTTGGCGACCAGAATGACCATGTGCCAAGGATAATCTATCCCAGAAGTAGCAATAGTTCGGTCATGGTTGCCTTTGACGCAAAACCTGGATCGATTGTTCTGAACATTCTAACAGAAGACGAAGACAGTGGCCCCAACAAAGAATTAGAATATCATTTAGCTTCCAACTCGGGTCGTTCCATGTTTGAACTCAGCAGAGATAAAGGAGAGCTGATTCTCAGAAGATCACTTACATTGCAAGACGCTGGGCGACACCGCCTCACTGTGGTCGTTACAGACAAAAGCCCCGTTTATCCCTTGGCCTCAAACTCTTCATTTGATGTTATTATATTTGCTCCAAACGAAACTGACTTTTCTGGAAGAGACAGAGAGAAAGAACACGTAATGGTTGTCATTATTTTGGGAGTTGTTACTGGCGTTGTTACTATGGCTGTTATCGTCACTATTCTCGTCATAAGACGAGCCGACTCTCAAAGAAGAAAATATCTTCAGAGTAGAATCAAGATGACATCAGAAGCTGAAAAGTTGGAATCAGAAAAAGCTAGTGTTGGTTATGTCATCAGTAATGCAGCCCCTAATGGTCCAAAGACGAGGGGAAGTAATGACGATGGAAACAGCAGCACAAAGGACGCTACTGATGAAGGTTTCACTGATAAATCAGTAAGTAGTTTGTGTTTTGTAGTCAATGAATGGTTTTTAGATTGTTGCTTGCTAGTAACTAGAAGACTAAAAGTAACTGCTCAAGAGATAAACTTAAATACTTTGGACACATTAAACGTCGTGAGAATTTAGATAAGACCGTCTTGGAAGGATACATAATGGGAAAAAAGAAAAGAGGAAGACCAAGGCGAAGACTGCTGCAAGATAATCTGCAAATGGATGCATCAGCAGCAGGCCATCTTGCTTACAACCGATAGGCCTACAGGAGAGCTGTTTGGGAAGTAAAGTTCCGCAAGGGACATGCAAATGACTGACTGAATGACAGGAGGTAAAAGATGCACAGATTCAGTGTTAGGCTTATTAATTTAACTTATGGAAAAACTCATTCTAAAATTTTGAAACGATAAAGAGAAATTGCATAGCTCGTGTATTCTTTTTGCTTTAAAAAAACTGTGTGGAAAATCAGAGGTTTATTAAACTGATTAAATTTAAATTTGGAACGGACGGCATCTTTTCATGTCTAAACTATTCTGTGCGGAAACCGAGTGATAGACTTTGCTTACAGTGCAGAGATTTTGAGTAGCATAAAACTTCAAGATTACAAGTTCAAGGTTACAAGCAAATGGAAAACTATTCACGCTGTCATATTCATTCTTTGATTTTTAAGACAAGAAAATAATGTTATTTTGGAGATATTAATTTTTTAAAATGGTAAGCATCAACAGTGATGGCCTAAATTTTAAACTTTATTTCACCATTGCTTGTGCTATACGCTCTTGTAAAAATGTCTGGAAATTGTAATGATCGTCTCTCACACAATTTGAGTTCAGAACAATTTATTTACTACTATGTTATCATTAACGTTTATTAGTCCAGTCTTGCACTCCAGGTAAGTAAAGCAAAAATCCGAGTCACGAGAAGACAGCGCACTAAGCACTCGGTCACCAAGAGGACAGTGCACTAAGCACTGGGTCACCGAGAGGACAGTGCACTGAGCACTCTGTCTTCGAGAGGACAGCACACTGAGCACTCGGTTACCGGGAGGACAACGCAAAGAGCACTCGGTTACCGGGAGGACAACGCAAACAGCGCTCGGTTACCGAAAGAACAACGCAAAGAGCGCTCGGTTACCGGAAGGACAGCACACTAAGGACTGGGTCATCGAGCGGACAGCGCACTGAGCACTCGGTCACCAAACATCAACAGAAATAAGCACCTCCATCAGTCTCCTTACCACGAGGCTACGAGAGCCAAATCAAAGCAGTGAAACTGTGTTCGGATATGAATAAACTTTTCGTAAGCACCAAAAGAACATAAAGTATCATTCAAAATATCATGTGCAAAAAATATGAAGGTGACCAATAATTAGGTTGTTATGCACAGAAGAAGATGTGAGTATCTATACCAGAGTGAGGAAGAAAACAAGTGGTTTAAGAGAAAAGACAACATTAAAGGCTTTATTAGGAAACACACGAAAGACAGGTTGCTCTAGTTTGGCTGAAGGGAAAAGAGTCTCAGACATAAAAATAGTGAAAATTTGCACTGCTTTCTTCAACCGTCCATGCATGGCGGTGAATACAAGAGGAATGGAAGTTATCTCCTCATAGTTTACAAGAGAAAGGGAAACATTCTTGACACGGATGCCAGAAACGTCAGTAACCAAATGGCAAACATCAGCGTAGAGCTCTTTCATCCAGAAGCCAGTTCTGGAGTTCTTCTAGAATATATCCGCTGTCATGGTTTCTGGCTTCGGAAAACTCGTCAGATAACGGTGCACCAGGAAAGTTTGCGCTCTCATGTCTGAGAAACCATACACCCAACACGTCAAGGGACGTCACTCATGCAATGTACAGATCTGGAGAATCTCCATCGGATATTGCTAGGGAAGAGGAAAATATGAGAGATTATAACACCAGAGAGATGTTCCCTAGCAGTCAGATTATATTTTCTCTTTATTACTAATGGCTAGGCGTAGTTTAGCTAAAACTGATCTTTACTACTGCATCAATTTATCTGTCGTTATATATCACCATTCTAAAAGGAATAGTAGATTTTAATATTTTATATATTCGCCATACTTAATTTCAATACCTATAACTATTTATTAGACTGAGCTTAAATGTATTCATGTCATTTCTAATAAGCCTTTGTCTCGCCTGTTACTTGCGAGTTTTAGTTAATTTTGTCATATTTTGTTAAATGTTTCCTCTGTGCTAATAAATATACTGTACTTTATGTGGATAATAAACCGTTAGCCCACTTGTACAATGTCCACTTTCATCCATATTAAAACTGCTCAGTACTAGCACACAGCACGGCCTGTCTCTGCAACATACAAGTTTGATGGCCACAGGAGAAAGGGTTGTGAAATTCTTTCTTATTTTTAACTAACAGCAAAGGTCGGAAACGCTATAGGGATCAATGATTCGACTTGATTTATTTTACTTGCTGGACAGCAAAAATAACTAATGAAGAATGTATGAGAAGAGCTGGAGAGACAACAAATCTTGTCAAAAAGATAAGAGAGAGACAATGTACTTTCATAGGACATGCAATAAGAAGAGGGGGCGTTGAAAATATTATAACAACAGGAAAAATAGAAGGAATAAGATCAAGAGGAAGACCAAGAGAAATGATACCGGACAGTCTGATGGGATGGTGTGAGAGGAGATCACCAACTGAACTGATGGCCTGCATGAAGGATCGTGTACTCTGGAGACGCATAACAGCCAACGCCAGTCGGCACGGCACCTGATGATGATGATGATGATTCTAAATAATTTTCATGATTTTCTTAGATATATGTGCTCTAGAGCCCACAAAAGTTATTAAATAATTAAAAATAAAAAATATACCAGGGCACTTTTACCTGTAATAAAAGAAAAGAAAAGACATCTTCTCCAAGTCTATAATAGTTTTAGTTTTTCACATGTAACATCCTGAAAGCAGGTTGTAACTTCACGTTGGGTCCATCCTTTTTCGCTTTTATTCCCCCTCTCCGTCCTCATCTCTCTATCTCTATCTCTGCCCTTGAGATATTACATTGCCTATCTGTAGGTTAGCTCGGTTTACTAATGCGATGCGATGGTAGCGGGTTCGAACCAGGACAATGGGATTTTTTTCTAGTACACACCAGAAAGGTCCAGGGGTCCATCCAGCCTCTAAAAATGGGTGCCAGAGAAATATGGGAAAGTAAACGCAGCCAGAAGTGATACTAACCGCACCACACTTTCATGTGCTGAAGGTCATGGAAATAACACCGCATCCCCTACATGCCTTAATGGCATGGGAACTGGAATATTAATCTTTGTTATCTGCAGGTTAATAACTGCTGGGCTGGGCGGTTGGTCCTCTTGCCACAGCCTGTAGTTCGCTAATATTCACTAACTTACTAATTTTCTTTCTCTCACATCTAAATTGATTTATACATATATTTTTAGACTAATCTTACACACTGTGCTCCGTCACTTTACATGTTGTAGGATGTGCTCCACATCGAGTTCAGAAAATTTTTTTTCAATAATGGACCCAGATGATGGGTACCGGAGATGGATACTGCTTAAAATGAAACTGAGTAAATGAGACATTCGATGAAAGGTAAATAAGATTTCATACTACACTTGAAGATACTAACTAAGACTTGAGACCTGTCATGCAGAACTCTCTCTCTCACTCTCTCTCTCACTCACACACACACACACCACACAGATACGGTCTTAAATAACAGAACCACAGACCAAAAAATCGCAAATAATAGCAACATTGACTGTTACTGCTATATAACTGTGCGAGTATTTTTTTTCCCTGGCTGAAATTAATAGAAAACAAAATATCATATTTCAGATGTATTAATCAGTGTCAAATAGTGAAAAAACTCTTAGTGTCTCTAACATTTGATTTTCTCATCCTTATATCGCAGAACCATTGTTCCGACTGGTGTGTTGGAAAAGTTAAAATTTTCTTCTTTTCCTGCCGTGTGTATCATGATCTTGCGTATGTGATCATACCTTTTGAGCTTTGCATTCGAATTACTAACTAATGAAGAATGTATGAGAAGAGCTGGAGAGACAAAAAACCTTGTCAAAAAGATAAGAGAGAGACAATGTACTTTCATAGGACATGCAATAAGAAGAGGGGGCATTGAAAATATTATAACAACAGGAAAAATAGAGGGAAGAAGATCAAGAGGAAGACCAAGAGAAATGATACTGGACAGTCTGACGGGATGGTGTGAGAGGAGATCACCAACTGAACTGATGGCCTGCATGAAGGATCAGGTACTCTGGAGAAGCATAATAGCCAACGCCAGTCGGCACGGCACCTGATGATGATGATGATGATTCGAATTACACTGATTTCGTAGACTCATTTTGTACACCAAGTGTTTGTGTTAGTGGCGAAACCAGCCTTATTTACTCGAGTTAATCAAAGTAGTTTGACAAGTTAAGTCATACATAGGTCTCACACGCGTGCATTCATTTCCTGTAGTCGAACGGTGTGTTTGGATTTCATTTTCCAAAAAGTTATCTTCTCGGAGAAATCTCGTGTAGCTGAGATTGCTTGTTCTCTATTCGTGTGTTCCTGCAGTTGTTAAAAATATATGTGCCAGTCGAAATGGCAGTTCAGGTTCACTTAACAAACTCATTACTTAACCCGTCGCGGACAAATGCAAAAGAAAACGTGTAACAACATTTCTGATGAGCACGCAGATTTTTCTTGTGCTTTCTCCTTCCGGACTAGGATCTCCTGGGAGACTGTGTCTTTTTATTACTCGTTTTCTGAGCTTCTGTCACGGAAGTTATTGGTGTCTTTTTATTACTCGTTTTCTGAGCTTCTGTCACGGAAGTTATTGGTGTCTTTTTATTACTCGTTTTCTGAGCTTCTGTCACGAAAGTTATTGGTGTCTTTTTATTACTCGTTTTCTGAGCTTCTGTCACGAAATTTATTGAAAATTCACCGCGATTTTTACAGTGCATATAAAATATATAAGACAATGAAACAGACGGATCAACAGATTAATTCAGATTGACAGATTAAATTAATGATAGCCTGAAAGACTGAATTCATTCGGTAGCCATTTTGTAGCCTCAAGTATGATTAAGTTTATTCCGTGCCACGCGTTGGGGGGGGGGGGGGTGTGGAGGTGAAGACGTGGACAAAATCTGAGATCAACAACATCCAATCCAAACTACAACTTTTCTTTGTTCGACTTAAATGCTGCAGGACACGTGATACACATTTGTCCTGTAGACAACAACAAAAAAAGTGATATCATTTTGGCACTGCGTTAGTTGAAGTTTTCTGAAAGAAATTACATTTAATGTCATCTTGTCAGGCTCTTGTTAAAGTTTACTTCCCAGGGCCCAAGCACCTAATTAATACAGTCCTCCTGGTGGCTAGAACATGACATGGTTATGCTAGCTAATGTGTGTCGTTTCCACAAAAAATGCCTAAGTTACAGACATATGTTTTTTTCCCTTTTTTCTGTTGTTGTATTCTGTCTTGTTTTTGGCTTCCCATCCCTGGCGCTTGGGTCTGTCTGGCAACGATTATCCTACGCTCAGCCTTATGTTCGCCAAAACACATTAAGTTCTGTAGGCCGTCAAAGGCGTCATATGTTAGAAGTCTTGTCATTGATGTACTTGGACCGCAAATGTTTTCCTATCTTGTAATCTCCAGCAGGAGTACGGAAGCTGTGTTAACATAAGGTAGATTTGGTTCACAGCATCTGCAGCTCGTTCCACGGCATTCCGGTCCGTGAGCTGACAATGCGCATCACGTTCTTGGTGGACTGAAGCGATGGAAGCATCCGGTCTGTGGCTGTACAGAGTTGCCAGCTATTTCCCGTATTCTGTCTTGTAGTATTTAGGCAGCATTCATGACAATCATAAACAAATAAGCCAACAAACTTTTTGTGTTTGGAGAAATCAACAACATATCACGTTAATCACCTTTATTTACTCCATGCACGAAGTGTCAGGAAGGAAGACAAAACTGGTCTTTAGATCTAAGAATATGAAAAACAGTTTTTCACATAAGCGCTTGCAGTCTACTATTTCGTCTTTTTTTTAGATAAAACAGCAAATGTTCTATGAATATTTTTACACTTTACGTAGCATGCAAGACATTTTTTTTCCTAATACATTCATTTACAAAAAAGATGCACACATCTTTTTATGAAACATTCGCAGTTGCACTCATGAAGCATTTTGAGCAATCCCGTTATTTAACACCAGAAAACAAGCAACATTAAAATAAGGATAGTTATAACTCTAAATTTTGTTTCACATCCTAACGACCCAACATTTTAAACTTCAAGTATACAGAAACATTATATAGAGATTAACATTCCCGCATTTTTACTGCAATTTTGATATCAGAAAGATGAAGCAAAAGCTATACAAAAGTAAGGAAATATAATTATT
This sequence comes from Achatina immaculata, assembly GCA_009760885.1. Lineage (NCBI taxonomy): Eukaryota > Metazoa > Mollusca > Gastropoda > Stylommatophora > Achatinidae > Lissachatina > Lissachatina immaculata. The sequence goes on along the minus strand of CM019716.1, from coordinate 63,674,383 downwards.
CTAAATAAACATAAATATCATAAGATTAAAAATGCAGTTTTAGTAACCTAATACTATATTATGACAAAGGCAGAATTAGAGTGTCCATATCTTCAAGCTAGCAGTTCTATGTAACGTTCAAATTCCCTGTTGCAAGTTTAAAACTGAAACTTTCTTTCTTTCTGATATTAGATTTCGACTGCATATCCAAATGTGCTGCGACCATAAATCAGTGCTGGCTGCAGTGTGAACAGTGAGAAGTTTTACATAAATTAACTTGCTACTTCAGGCACCGCGTTTTCGAGTTTAATCAAGTTTCTGCCGTCTTCATGTCTAGTGTGATACCAGTGATTTAAGCAAATTCGCTACGGCCTGCAAATAGGCAGCTCTCGACATCTCAAGCCAGTGCAGATTGAAAATTTTCATCTCCTAATTGGCTGAACTAGTCCTTGAGGATTTATTCGGAGATCATCAGAGATTCGCCATCTCGCCCGAAGATTCTCTATTTTTTTTCTTTTCATTTTGGAGAACAAAATTCTAAAGAATTTCCTTTGCATTTTCTTTAATGCGCTCCTGCCCCTTCTCCCTCACCCCCCTCCCCCACCCCATCTCTCACTTTAAGTCTAGTATATGGTTCGTTTCCAAGTTTTTAACACTCTTTTATTTTGATATTTAACAATCTCCGGCTCCACCCCCCCCCCCCTTTACTCTCCTGTTCTCTTATAGAAAGTATTTTGCAGAAAACGTCGCCCTGATTGTGGCCACTGTTTAAATATAACCCAGAATATAGACATTAGACAGTTGTCTTCTCCTAAACGAAGGCTTGACCTGCACAAGAAAAGTCTTGTATACTCTTCTACATACGTTAAGAATACCACCCCGTTCAATTTATAAGTTATATCTGTTCTTATAGGTTCACACTTTGTCATTATCTGCTTGATGTGGACTGTATTCTTTCTTCAGATATATGCTTTCCTCACAACTCTAGATTTAGGTCAAGTATAGGTTAGTCAATATTTGCTATAATGTGGCTCAGTAATGTTATTATTACACACAGTTAGACAGACTGTAATGAATATGTGGGAATATGTTTGTTGCACGTACTTCCTCATTGATATTGTTTAGCTTGTGTGTACAGGGGTTAAACGTTAAAATTTTGTCGTTGAACTATATGCTGATAGTGGAAGAAAAATATTCTAGTATTTGATTTTTTTTCTTGTTATGTGCATAATATACATGACACTTTCATGGTGTCGAAGGTCATGGAAATACAGGCCTAACAACGTATTCCCAATGTGTCTTAATGGCATGGAAACGGGGATTTTACTTTATTTTTTTTAACCTATGTTCATAGTACCCTGGCAGTAAACTGATGCTGAATGTCTGCGAACTCAAATACTGACAGAAAGATAGCAGAATATCAGACAGACCTACGTGCTCAATGCTTCACACTTTGGAAAAGGAAAAAAAAACCCACTTCATTCGTTATCTCCCTTGTTTGCTTATTCATTTGATGATTCATTTTTATACCCATTTAGGAGATATCATAGCAAACAGATTTATTATTTTTCCCAGTTGCACAAACAAACAAGACACGTACACACACATATACACACTACGCATGCAGTTCAGCATAAAATTAAGTTAATATTCTGTCTGTCTGGTCTGTCTGTGAACCTTAAGTGGCCAAAGAACATGGGGCTTCCGCAAGGATTTTCCTACAAACGCCTGTCCTTTGCCTTTTTTCCCGCTCTTGCCTATGTGAGCCATCTAATGCTCAACATCCTCTCTGTTGCTCTTCTCTATGTCCACTTTGGTCTACCCTTACTTCTGTTCCCCTGTATGTATGTATGTATATATATATATATATATATATTTGAAGTAATATTTGAAGAGGTGGAGAGTTTTTAATATCTTGGATCATTACTAACTAATAATGGAGATACAATGAGGGAAACTAATAGGAGGACATATGTCGCTCTTCAAAAAATAAAACAACTAAAGAAGCTGTGGAGAGGAACAGATAGATCTATAAAAAATAGATTTTTAAGGGCATGTATCTTTCCCATCGCAACATATGCCTGTGAGACCTGGACACTTAACAAAACAGCTGAGAAACTCATAAATGTCTTTGAATGTAAATGCTACAGAAGGGTCCTTCAAATATCATTTACTGTATTACAAGAACTTAATATTGAAGAAGGCTGGCTAGTAAAGAAGATTAAACAGAGAAAACTTAAATATTTTGCACACATTAAACCTCGTGATAATTTAGAGAAGACAGACTTTAAAAGGTGCATAAAGGGAAAAAGAAAGAGAGGAATACTAAGGTGAAGATGGCTGCAAGACATCGTGGATGATCTGCGAATGGATGCATAAGCAGCAGAATATTTTGCTTACAACCGAGAGACCTACAGGAGAATTTTTAGGGAGGCAGAGTTCCTCAAGGAACATGCAAATGACTGACTGGCTGCAGCATTGCAAAAGCCTGGTTTGCTCTAGTAAGTCTGCTGTTGTTGTCCTCTTTTCTGTCTCATCTTCCACTATTCTACTGCCAACATATACAAATTCGTTGTCCTCCTCCACTAAATTGTTGTCTTCTCTCAGTACATTTCTGTTTTTCACATTTTGCTTCATTAACTTTGTCTTTCCTACGTTGATCTTTAACACTCTTTTGTTAGCATTTTGAGTTAGCTAGTTTAATTGATCTTCACATCTTTATGACTGCTTGATAGTGGACAAATGTCCTCGGCAAAGTCAAGATCCTCCACCACTGTGTCGAGGGTCCATTGTAATCCTCTGCGTCTATATGATGTTGCCTTCTTCATTAATCAGTCTAAGCTAGTATTCTACCTAGACATAATCTTTTTCTCAGAATAAGCTTTTAATTCACACAAATGGCGGTTTTATGCTACTAAATTATTAGAGGAAAGGGTTAATAAAATCTACTTGAGTATGATTATATACATCATAGACAGATCCACTGTGTGGCTGTATCTAGTATGTATTCATGGCTGTATCTAGTATGTATTTGTGGCTGTATCTAGTATGTATTCCTGTATGTACTGACAGCTAGCTAAAATGTTTTGTCTTTTCTGAAATATTTTAGGTAAAACAATATATCTTCTGGGACATAAGGTCTCCCTTCAAGTGATGCGTGAATTTTTGTCACAAACGATTTGTCTGTCACTGAAATTTGATACCGGACATTTTTACGCGGGAATGTTTTTATGCGCTGCCAGAACTTCAAACATAAACGTCGAGTTCTGCGACAGCATCACTTTAACACTGTACTAACTACTGGCACAAAAACAGCATCACTTTAACTACTGGCACAAAAACAGCATCGCTTTAACTACTGGCATAAAAACAGCATCACTTTAACTACTGGCACAAAAACAGCATCACTTTAACTACTGGCACAAAAACAGCATCACTTTAACTACTGGCACAAAACAGCATCACTTTAACACTGTATTAACTACTGGCACAGAAACAGCATCACTTTAACACTGTATTAACTACTGGCACAGAAACAGCATCACTAAAACTGTATTAACTACTGTCACGAAATCAGCATCACTTTAACACTGTACTAACTGCTGGCACAAAAACAGCATCACTGTACTAACTTTTTATATCCCTCCCGTGCCGTTAAACGTCACATAGGGCTCGCAAAGTAGTTCGCCAATTTTTCCTGTCTTTCAACCTCATCAAGGGATTTTATGCCTGTTAATTTGGCCTCTCTTAACAATGTCCTCTTCAGAGTTTCACGCGGTCTGCCTCTTTTTCTTTGCCCTGTTGTGTTCCATTTTATAGCTTGTTTTTTGATTCTCTGATCATTTCTTCTCATCAAGTGGCCAACACACGTCCATCTCTTTTTACTGTACTGACTACTGAAATCACTTTAACTCTGTACTAACTACTAGAACAAAATAAACAGCATCACTTTAACACTGTACTAACTACTGGCACAAAAACACAGCATCACTTTAACACTGTATTAACTACTGGCACAAAACAGTATCACTTTAACACTGTATTAACTACTGGCACAAAACAGCACCACTTTAAAACTGTATTAACTACTGGCACAAAAGCAGATCACTTTAACACTGTATTAACTACTGGCACAAAACAGAACCACTTTAACACTGTACTAACTACTGACACAAAACAGCATCACTTTAACACCGTCCTGACTACTGGCACAAAAGCATCACTTTAACACTGTACTAACTTACATCTTACATCCTTTCTGTGCCGTTAAACGTCACATAGGACTCGCATAGTTGTTTGCCACGTTTTCCTGTTCTCGGCGAGGTTTTCAGCTTCATCAATGGATATTATGCCCACTAAACTGGCTTTTCTTAACAATGTTTGCTTTAGAGTTTCACGTGGTCGACCTCTTTTTCTTTGGCCTGTTGTGCTCCACTTGATAACTTGTTTTGGTATTCTCTGATTGTTTCTTCTCATCACATGGCCTACATATGTCCTTCTTTTTCTGATCACCAATGAGACAGGTTGTTGTTTGCTCATTTGTCTTATCTCTGCGTTGTTCTTGAATTCGTTCCACTTTATGCCAAGTATTTTCCTTAGCCATTTGTTTTCAAAAGAGTCTAGTTTCTTGTCTATTTTTTTTTAGTTGATTTCCAGCTTTCGTATGCATAAATGAGTGTGGATATCACATTTGAATTGAATAATCTTAACTTGTTTTTGTGCTTATAACTTTTAAATTCCATATGTTCTCAAGATTTTTTAAGGACAATGCTGCTTTTGCAATTCTAATTCTAACTTCTTTCTTGGTGTCACCATCCTGGTCTATCTAGCTGCCAAGATATGCACATTGGTTTACTTCATCAACAACTGTTCCTTCTAAGTATATTTTTCCTTCTTGATTAATGAGAAGTTTCATTATTTTTGTTTTGTCTTTATTAATTTCAAGACCTATTTTGCTAGCCAATGAAGACAGGGAATCTGTTTTTTTCCTGCATCGATGCCACATTGTTACTAATAAGAGTTACATCATCTGCAAAATCAAGATCTTCTATTTGGGTCCCGTGTACCCAATCAATGCCAGTTTTACCTGTACAGCATCTTTCATTATAAAGCCTATGGTAGTTCCAAAAAGCAATGGAGATAATATACATCCTTGTTTCACCCCTGTTTCAATCTGAAAACATTCGATCATTCCTTATTCTGTCTTGACTGCACAAACATATCAGTTGTAGAGATCTCTAATGATTTTGACAGTTTTAGATGGTATTCCATATAGTCTTAAAATTCTCCACAATAAATCTCTGTGTATGCTATCAAATGCTTTTTAAAAGTCTATGAAGTTCAGTATTAATGATTTCTCCTTCTCAATATGTTCTTCAAGTATTATTCTTAGATTAAAGATCTGGTCGAGACAGCTTCTCCCTTTTCGAAATCCTGCCTGCTCTTCTTTCATTGCAGTATCCACTACTTCCTTAATTCTATTCATAATTACTTTACAAAACACCTTTGACACAACTGATAGTAAGGTTACACCCCTCCAGTTATTGCAGTCACTGAGGTTGCCTTTTTGGGTATTTTAACAATGATTCCCTTTTTCCATTTAGAAGGGCCTTTTTCTTCTTTCCAAATTTTATTAAACAGTCTTTGTAGGTGGCTCATGTTGTCACTGTTAATAGCTTTTAACATTTCGACTGTTATTTCACCTTCACCTGCAGCTGTGTTGTTAGCCATTAGATTCACTCCTTTTTCAGTTTCAATCAGTGTAACTTCATCTAAGTTGACATTTAGCTGTGGGACTGGTAAACCGGTTTCAAGATTTATTAATTCATGTGGGTGTGGTCGATTAAGTATTTCTTGGAAGTGTTCGGCTCATCTTTCCTTTTGGTCTTTACTTGATGTTATTAGGTTGCTTGCTTTGGTAAAAACTGGTCTTTCTCTGGAGGTAATAGAACCTGTTAGCTTTTTCTGTATGTTATATAGAGTTTTGCTGTCTCCTGTTTTTTGCTGCATTTTCTGCTTCTTTTGCCATATTGTCCGTATATTCTCTTTTATCTCTTCTAGCTGAACTGTGTACATTATTGTCTAGTTCTTTGTATGTTGCTTTTGCCAAAACTTTTCCAAGATCTCTCTTTACATTCAACATGGCTAATTTGGCTGCTCGTCTTTCATGTGTTATCTGATATCCATGCTTTTCTACTTGTTGATTGCAGTCCAGCACTTGCTTTTGTCACCGTGATTATGGGTGTGATGTATGAATTCCATAATTCATCTATATCTGTCTCATCTACCGCTCTAAGTGCTGTGAAATGTTTGGTAAGTTCCAGACTGAAATCACTGTTGGTATTTTCTTCTTGTAGGTTATGACTGTTTATCTTTCTGAGATTGATTTCTTGTGTTGGCATTTCAGTTTAAGTCTTATCCTCACTATACACAGGTTGTGATCGCTGTTGACATCTGCACCCCTATATGCTCTTACATCTATCAGAGATGTTCTGAATTTTCTAATACAAAAATGATCTATCTGGTTTCTGGTTCTATCATCTGGAGATATCCATGTTGTTTTATGTATTTCTTTGTGTGGAAATATTGTTCCTCCAATGACCAAGCCCTCTGTTAGAAATATTTAAATTAATCTTTCTTCATTCTGATTTATTGTATCAATTACTTCTTTGCCCATTACCTTTTCGACGTCGGTGTTATCTTTTCCTACCTTGGCATTGAAGTTTCCCATGACAATTAAGATATCGTGTTTAGGTACTTTGTTGATAAGCTGTTGTAGTTGGTAATAGAAATCGTCTTTTATTTCATCATCTGCATCGTTCGTGGGTGCATAGGATTGTATGATTGTCATTCTTCCGTGACTTATTTTGTATCGTGCTCTTATCATTCGACTGTTCACTGGTTCCCATTCTGTAAGGCTCTTTGCTGTCGCAGATGACTTAATTATACCCACTCCTTCCTAATGGTCAAATTTAGTCGTCACATTTAACTCGCCGGGAGTTTTTTTTTTTTTCTTTTCTATTAAGTGGGAAAAAAAAACTAGACGTGAATGTGCTCTTGTCGATAGACTTTCTTAGTAGAGGTAATGGCTGCTTTTTCATAATTTACAGATTTTCAATTCGGAAGTTTAAAGCAAATTGAGGCTTTTCTTTGTCTTTTTTTTTTTTTTTTGACGCGTGATAGAAAACTCAAAGCGTCTACGATCAGTCAGGACGTTGCCCATTTCCTTAAAGAGGATGAGCCTTTGACGAAAATAAAAACAGAACTGATGTGATTACTAACGTTTGTTAGTCAAAACATCCGAAGAGATGTTTTAATAATCTCTTTAGTTGTTATATTCGTCCCAACCTTGGTGACCACTACATATGCTTGATCATTGGACAGCCATGACTTTTTCTGACATAATGTTCACATTTTTCTCTTATCATCCTACTAGTTATACAAGTACCTGTACCCCGCCTTGACAGTTTTTTCTCATTATGTACCCTAAACTTAATCACAGTCTGACTGTTCTAGTACATTAACTAAGAAAAACAATCGTTATGAAAATCTTAAGGCTTCGCCCATGATCGTTTTTTACATGCAACATGAATCAAGGAAATTGTTTCCAGTTTATAAATGATCATTTTTACATGCAACGTGAATCAAGGAAATTTGCATGTATAAATGATCATTTTTACATGCAACGTGAATCAATGAAATTGTTTCCAGTTTATCCATGATCGTCTTTACATGCAACGTGAATCAAAGAAATTGTTTCCAGTTTATCCATGATCGTCTTTACATGCAGCGTGAATCAAGGAAATTGTTTCCAGTTTCTCCAGAAACAATGGACTGCACACGACTTCCATGTTGAATAAACATCCTTAAAACGTCCCGGCATCAAAGTGTCCTGGTGTCACAATGCGTTCGACAAAGTGTCCTGGTGTCACAATGCCTTCGACAAAGTGTCCTGGTGTCACAATGCCTTCGACAAAAAGTCCCGCTTCGGCCGTGTCTGCTTGGAATGGAGGACACAAAACTCTTCACAACGTTTACTCAGTGTAGATGGAAATAGCCACTTGTCCGACTGTTCTGTTATTGAATTTTCTCGTAGCTGATAATGTTACTGTCACTAACACTCACTGAAGATTGTGGTTTGCATAAGACTGCTAGATTTTACTAATCAGCGCCATTCGATATGAAGTAAGTATGTTTCTGTTTTTAATTTTAATCTGTGCATTTGAATTTTAAAAAGAAAGCACGGTTGAATACAATACCGCCCAGCCCTATCAAGAAGTCTGTCCTGTCATCACGGAAAGATATATGAGGAAAGAGACAAGACAAGACACGACAATGATATCAACTTTCGGAAAGATACTTATGCGATGTTACGGTTTTCGATCGCTCTGTGACGTAGCCATTACTTGTGCAAGGTAGAATACCTGCCTCTCAACCAAGTATCCCAGTTTCGATTTTAAATAGATCAACCTTTTTTCTTATTTATTCATTTCACCTGCCGCTTGTCTTCCTATGTTATTATTCAGCCATGATAGCGTAGTACAATTTATTTCACAGCAGAATATTTCTTTACTTAAGCACCTCCCTGCAGCTGTCTTCTTGTTATTGTCGATAACATGGTGGTCTGTGTTATATTTTCTTCATAGGCCATTCTATCTTTGCTATGTTTTTTTTTTAAAGTGTCAACGTCTTTCATCTCCAAGCAACAGCGTCATGTTGGATATGAAGTAGGTTATAGTAGCTGGTTTAAAGTCCTAGAGGGAATGAAATAGATAAACCTTTCTACAGACTCCATCAGCAAAGGCTGTCCTGCATTGGCAGACAGGCAGATACAGATATGTGGAATTAGTTCATTTCACTTGTAATCACTTATAGTCACTTGTATAATCTGTGTTGATGAAAAAGAAACAAAAGTTTCATATTTTAATCTCCAGTTGTCCTTCACGCTTCACGTGCACGAAACATGCATCTTCTGTTTTAATAATTCACTAAGTTTCGTGATAATGGCACTTTGCTTGAAAGTGCCTGGGGCAATATCGCCGTTTAAGAAGAAGAGTCACACTGAGATATGGAGGTATCACGAGGTAAACTTAAATGTGTATAAAACACATGCAATCCTGCTTTCCTTTGTTCCAGTTATGCTAATTATGTAATAGTGTTTTTTTAATGAATATAAAAGAGACAGGAAGTCTAGAAAGTGTTTTTTTGTTGCAGAAACAACACCTAGGCCCGTGCGTAGAGTGTTCAGTTGATGGACAGTGGGTAAACAGTGGTCAGTGAATCTGGGTAGTTAGTGCTTGAGTCAGGTCAAGCGAGCATTAGGCTCAGAATAACTGACATCTCTGTCTGGGGCAGTTTAAACAGTACAGTGAAACATGTCGGAGAGGTTGTCATTCAGAGGTGGGATGGGATAGATGGATTATTTTTAGACACGCAATAAATATCTACATAAGTAAGGGCCATGATAGAAATGAATGAGAAAAAAGCATGTAAAAGGAGACAAAAATAACTGTGAGATTTTATTACACATCATTTGACTAAAACGACCCTCAGTTCTCCCCCGTTATGTGTCAGGCGTGTAGTGTTTACGTTAGAAGATTAACACTTGGTCGACGGGCAAAATCTACATCCTCGGAGGAGTGTGGAACCCTCCGAGTATTGACAATGACAACATCAGTTGGAGTGCTCATGAACGAGTTTTTTGTGTGTTCTTGCTTGTCGGCTGTCCATGTCACAACATGGTCTCCTTGTACGGGTCGTGTGGTACTGCTTGAGGAGCTGTTTGTACTGGTCTTCTGGAGAAACAGAGTTAGTGATTGTGTTTCTGATAAGCTTAATGGTATTCTCACCCGCTGACTGTCAGTCTCTTTACTCTCCCCTCCCCCCCCCCCCGCCCTAAACCACCCACTCCTGCTGTTGGAGCCAAGAAATTTACTATGTGTACCAACTTATGGGAAAATACATTCATTTATTTGCATTATATTTATCTTTAAGATCTGCTAAAAAAAATTAGATGCTATGGTTCATATTTACCTCTAAGATTGTCTGGAAAATTAGATGTGATGGTTCACATTTATCTCTAAGATGTGCTGGAAAATTAGATGTGACAGATGCTCAGACTGAAACAATATCTACCGACTCTATCATTTTTTTAAAAACATTTCTTCCTCTGCGTTCGCCTGCGGAGAAAATCCAAGGACTTTCAAATCTATCCGGAGAAGTACTGCTTTTTTTTTTCATAACATAGCACTGGGAGAATTTTCTTTCTAGCAAACCATTTCCGACCCGAAGAAAGAAGCTAACGCCAGTAACACGTGCGCTGTTTGTATCGAGAATACAAAGTATAATCATCTTTCTTATGTCCGTTATTACTTTGTTAGGTTCCAGTACCTTCCTGCCTCATCTAGATTTTTCTGTCTCTAAACCAGCCTTTCTCAAACTTTTCATTATTTTTTCTTATCCCCGCGAAACTGAAATGTTCACCGCTGCTCATTTTTCTCTTCAAATTTTCCACATCCCCCCATTCCCTACCCCACTCCCAAACCCCCACCCATGCACCCCCACACGCCCCCACCCCCTTAAAAAATCAATCTCTTGACAAACGTCTGTGATGAAAACGAAACGGTAAATTTCACATCATGAATAGATCTTGACTGAAAAATGCTTTGATGCGAAACTCTTTCTATGTCACTTCATGAGAGGAACCAAGAAAAATACCTGAGATTCTCAATACAAATGACAGAGCTACTACATTTTCCGCTACACATGTAGCTCTTCACCTATCACTGATCTTTCCATAGCTTCTGGTGAAATAATTTTTTTTTCTGAACTCGGATTAATAAAAACTTACTTGAGGTCAATCATATTGCAAGCAGAAAAGCGAGATTTGTAGGACATTTTCAGAGAAGAGGAAAATTTGAACACATTGTGGCAACTGGAAAAATTGAGGGAAGAAGAGATAGAGGAAGACAGAGAGAGAAATTATTGCATGGGCTGTCAGTACGGCTAGGAAAAAAGTCACTGCTGGAACTCATAATCAAGTCTAAAAGACAGGGGATTGTGGAGAAAAATGATCGCCTACGCCACTAGGAACTCTTACAACTTGTATGTCTACTTAAAAATTGTCTTTCATATGGTCTCTGTTTGATTTCACACACTGCTTGAAGCTCAGCATAAACCGATGTTACATATCTTGTGCGATGTTTTCAGTCTCTTGCGTTATGCATTGTTTGAAATCTTTCAGTGTGGCTGTTTTGTTGTTGTTGTTGTTGTTGTTGTTGTTGTTGTTGTTGTGTAGATATTAATCAAAATGGAAAAATACACATAGAAGGGAGAGATATTGAAGAAGTCAATCAATTTGCATACCTTGGCAGCTACATAGACCAGGATGGTGACACTAGAAATGAAGTTAGAATCAGAATTGCAAAAGCAGCATCGATCTTCAAGAATCGTGAGAACATATGGAATTCAAAAGTTATAAGCACAAAGAACAAGTTAAGACTATTCAATTCAAATGTAATATCCACCCTCATTTATGCATGCGAAAGCTGGAAAACAACTAAAGAAATAGACAAGAAATTAGACTCTTTTGAAAACAAATGCCTAAGGAAAATATTCGACATCAAGTGGAACGAATTCAAGAACAATGCAGAGATAAGACAGATGACTGAACAACAACCAGTCTCATGGGTAAGAAGGAAAAGGAGATGGACATATGTTGGTCACTTGATGAGAAGAAATGATCAGAGAATCCCAAAACAAGCTATCAAGTGGAACACAACAGGCCAAATAAAAAGAGGCAGACCGCGTGAAAATCTGAAGAGGATATTGCTAAGAGAGGCCAAATTAACAGGCATAAAATCCCTTGATAAGGTTGAAAGACTCGCCGAAGACAGGAAAAATTGGCGAACTACCTTGCGAGCCCTATGAGACGTTTCACGGCACAGGAAGGATATAAGATATAAGAAGATAGCATCACACCAAACTCCCACGCATTTTATAAAACTATGTATCGCTATAGGCCTAAGCTATGAAAATCCTGGGATCTGTGTAGATTGAGAGGATCTCTTGTAAATAATTAGCGCTGATTAGACACAGACAAGTGTACACATGAAACTGAGCGAATGAAAATTACAAAGATTTTCTGACTTCTGTTTTTAATCCTGCACCTGGTACTATGCTATCATCGTTTCATTCTTGTAATTATTTTCAAAGAAAAATGGAACGTTCTCGATGTAGTTATTTTAAGACTAATGTAAATAAGAAAACAAATCTGACTAATCTTTGTAGCAAGTTTAAACCATTCTATAAGAGAAATAGATGATTTTGTTGATGCATTTGTTATGTTTATCCTACGTGGCAACTTCCATGACTTGTGCCGTAGATAAAAGAACTTTCACGTCTATTTATATATTAAGGAGAAACATCTGATAGCAGCAGATGCCAAGTTTTATATGACAGTAAACGACATAGGAAAGCGTGCAAGTTTCTTTTTTAAAAAAGCAACAAAATGCTTCAGATACCGTTGTTTCTGTCAGAACGGTGGTAAATCAACGGTGTGTTTTTTTTTGTTGTTGCAATAATTAGTTATTTCTGTAGATGACACAAAAATAATAAAATGAAAGGCATCTGCTTACACAACATAAACATGACTTTATGGTCGGATTTCTACAAGAAGTTTTTACATTTCTTATAAATATTCTTTTAAAGCACTTTCCCCTTATGCTTGTGATCTTAAATTCTTGCTGTAAAGAGTTTAAAGTTGAAAACAAAATCATAGTAATAACCTTTTTTTTTTCTTTTCGCCCATTGCTTAATTTTCAGCGTTTGAATGTTATTCTTCATATGTACAGTGCATGTAATTTACTGTTAGATGTCATCCAGGGATAATGAGACGACCATTAACTTAAAGAGATAATCATTCACTATTCTATTCCTGAATGATCTTAGCTGACAACCTGAAGGAAACAAAAGTGCACGCTATAGTTTTCAGTGCACTATTCCAGTCCTCTTTCTGTTCTTTGTGAAGCATGCATTAAAACACACGCACACAAGCTTTCTTCAGTTAGATCATTCAAGGGCGAGCCATAAAAAGTTCTTTCTCCACTTATCCCATCAGCATTATATATGGTTCTTTTCCAGATCACTCTGTGTCTGTTCTACTTTTTTTTTTAGCTTTTGACCTGCAGCTCATGAATTAGCTGAATAGCTCAGAGCATCAAAGTTCTGCGAGCCATCAGAGACGAACCAGCTCAGGATTCCAGCTCTTCCTTGGAATGTCGTCCCCTCGAGTGATGCTCGAGGTATGCCAGACTGCAAGATGGGGTGCCTCTGATGTGAGTCAGGAAAAACTTAACTTCCTGGAAGCTTGCTGGACTGAAATGAGTTTTTGGGGAGTCGTCCATATAAGTTTGATCTGTGAAAGGATGGGGAAGGACAAAGGTCGTGCAGTACACTAGGGTAAATAATGCCACACTTTCTGACTAAGACTAGAGTAAATAAAAAACAAATCTGACTAGTCTTTGTAGCAAGTTTAGACCATTTTATAAGAGAAATAGATGATTTTGTTGTTATATTTGTTATGCTTATCCTACGTGACAATTTCCATGACTTGTGCCGTAGATAAAAGAACTTTCACGTCTATTTATATATTAAGGAGAAAATCTGATAGCAGCAGGTGCCTGTTTTATATGAAAGTAGACGACATAGGAAAACACGCACACACACATGCATAAGTTTCATGATAACAGTCTTATACACATACGTATATACAGTGTACGACTTATTATATATATGTACACAAAGCCACGGCTATGATAACAAAATGTTAAAACTATTTTAAACAAAAGTAGGAAAGTCTTATTAATTAACTATACAAATAATATTTTACAAATTTTACAGTCAAGATACTCACAGTAAATACAGTTTGTCCGAGAAAGAACTTCCGAAGATTTAACTGTAAAGTGTTTTAAGATACTTAACACATAAACCTAACATTATACGACTCTGAAAAAGTTACAGTCATCAAATTTCATGCATAGTCAGTGCAACTCAATATTAATCCTATTCACATTAATATGCACATTTTTACAGAATCCACTTTGTCACACACGAATATGCAGTACAGTTTTAACTTCTGTAATTTCTGAACACCCTGTACTTGGGACCATACGCTATATGTATGGAATGTTATCTCATTAAATGAAACTCACCTGAGGTAGCCATCATTCTTGACATGGCAAAGGAAACCTGGAGCCGCAACCTTGCATTGTTGGCTTTAATTTGATGAATAAGCTGCCCTCAGTAAAACCGTTTTAGCTGTTTGTGTAGTACAGCACGCACAGTGTTCTTGGGCAAGCTCACCTGACAACTAACGCTCTGAATAGACCGTTTCACTCTGCACTGATGTGTCAGTGGAAATCGTTCATCATTGTCTCAATTCAGGTTTAGTCTTCAAGAGTGTCCCTTCAAGACAGCTTATTTCTAAAGTGTCAGATGTAGATTTATCACTCGAGACATCTTTTTTTTCTTATAGTCCCTCTTGAAAATCCTTTGTACAGCTACAAAATCATTTGTACTTGTATAGCGTATTTTGCTTTGTGCTTATAGATTTAGTGTGTGTCTTCTTCTTCTTCGTTCGCTTCTACCACCAAGACCACCCTGTGATCCTACTGAATTTACACCTGTGATCCTCGTTAAGTCCTGTGGTCTCCTGTGTGGTCCCCGAAAGGACCACACGAGATCCCCGAGAGGACCACAAGAGGTTCAGAGTATCGCAGGGCTTGAGCCTCTTTTCTTGGTGGGTCTCAGAAGCGGGATTGCGTGACACCGTGGTTTTCGTTGCACCAGTTTAGTCTAGAGTTGGACTTTCTCACCGGAAGACATCGACGTGTTTTGGATATCAGTATATCCCCGCTGGGTGAGAGGTGGTAGCCCACCCAAGCCAGAGTTGGACTTTCTCACCGGAAAACCTCGATATGTTTTGAGGTACCCGTGTATCACCGCCGGGTGAGAGGTGGTTGCCTATCCAGTCCAGTGTTGGACTTTCTCACCGGAAAACCTCAGCGTGATTAGGATACGCAAACGTCCCCGCCGGGTGAGAGGTGGTTGTGTATCTAGATTGCACTGGTCCAGTGTCTCCGACTTAGCATTTTGTGGTCGTGGCCGCTACCCTTCCTAGCTGTGACCAGGATGGAGCTTTTATCCAGGAGGACGAATCCTCGCTACAAGTGACTTCCACCCCTGGGTTGAGCCGGTTTAGGCATATTATCCCAGCATAGGCGTGCTTGGGACGTGACAGACCTCTAGAGCAGAGGTACCGTAACATGCGTAACCTTCACGTTTCATCCCTGGTGTGAGCCGGTTTAGGCATATTTCACCAGTATGGGTGTATATCGGGCGTGACCGACCTCTATAGCGGAGGTGGCGTGACATGCCTAGCCATCGAGTTTCACTCCTGGTGTATGCCGGTTTAGGCATATTTCACCAGTGTAGATGTATTTCGGACGTGGCCGGCCTCTAGAGCAGAGGCGCTGTGGTATGTGTAGCTCTCGCAGCGATACTACTGGACATACCAATTAAATTTCACTTTATCCTTTCCTTCACCTTTTCACATCGGCGGCGCTCAGCAACCCTTACTTCTTTTCCACAGTTTCTTTCTTGACCGGGAGGAGCTTCACTCCACGCGCGGCATTTGAAGAGTCTCGCCAGCAGTGTATTAACCTCTGGGTTAAGCCGGTTCATGCATTTCATCCGATATGAGTGCACTTAGGACGTGGCGGACCTCAAGACCAGAGGTGCCGTGATTTGACTGTTTGCTTCCCTTTATCATTTCTACCACCTTTTCCGCAGTGGTGCCGCGCGGCAACCCCATTTGCACCTTTCTTCATTGGCCGGGAGGAGCACCGCTCCACTAACGGCAGCTGAGGAATCTCGCCAGCAGCGGTAGATGAGCTACCAAACGTGCCTCTCATCTACCCTAAGTGTCTGGTTTTCAGGCGCTAGATATTCGCCTTCCCCCCTTCTCCTGTCAGTTTAAACAGTTCTGCCACGAGAAGGCCAGGAGCTGGACTTGACTGCCAGAGGCTATTTGAGATGCACGCCATTGGAGCAGAGAGCGAATTCTCCACCCCACATCCGGCAATAACAGTCCTTAGAACCTTATTGTGTGTATAATTTAGTGTGTGTATAGCATTTTCTTTGTGAATACCATTGCCTGCATGATATAATCATTTGTTTCAAGCATATTTCAATTACACAATGCTGCCTCAAAGTTATACAGAACCCTTCGCCAAAAAGAGATAGTCCCACAAGAAAAGTACAAGTGACAACTGTTTCTTTTTTATATCTCCTCTTATATGCATCCCATTAGCTGACCAAAATTGGCTGGAACAAAAAAATTCCCCAAGAAACTTAAATGTTGACCACCTCGAAACAACAATAACAGTTGCACAAATAAAATAAAATCACGAATATGTTAAGCAAAAACAGCTTTTTATGACATTAAGAAGATACGAATAAATAAGTTGTCCTTAGAAGTGATGAAAATGTGCTATATAGAACGAATATTTGCTTGAACAGTTAACACAATAGATAACACTGACATTAGAAGCAACAAAAGACGTGGTTTTGGAGAAAAATGTAACAAATGCCCTGGACAGTCAGAAAACAAATGAAGAGGTCTTCAGAGAAGTTTCAGAACAACGGAAACTGGTTAAAATTATACGAAAAAGACTATCAACATTTCTTGGACGTGTCATGAGAAGTTGTATACCTTGTTAGTGACTGGAAAATTCAAGAGGAGAAGAAGAGAGGAATGTCCAAGAGAAAGATGTCTCAGTGGACTGACCGAGTGACAAGGAAAAAGAAAAGTATTTGAACTGATCGGAAACACCGTGGATCGTGTAAGATGGAGAAGTATGATGGCCAATGCCATTAAGCGTGACACATAAAAATAAGAAATGACCAACAAAAGTTTTATGATACGCCTGCTTTGTCAGATAGTTAACGTCGTTAAGAAATAACAGAAGTTCTTATGAATGTGTGTGAGATATATTTGGCTCTTACGCTCAATCTAATGACGAACGAACTAACGCCATTGATCGTATCTTTGGGAAATGTTGACTGAACACAGTGCATGAAGGAAAAAAGGAGCTCTTCCCTCTTACACTATACTTTTATTATCCAGCGTCACTTCTAAATCTTGCTCGGGATCAAAAGAATTCATACTCTCCCTCCTCCTACAAAGTTATATATACTTTTCACCGTCAGAAAGCGGTTTTCCGAGTTGCAGGTCGAGAACGCGAGTGTAGAAGCAATTAAGGATGTGATTTACCTTGTCATGTAAGCAAAGGAGTACCAAGTGTGGGCTCGGCGTAGTGGCGGCCTGGAGAGAAAACATTGCAAAAACAATTCTCCAGCAAAGGTTTATGGGAAAGACATGTGCTCCTTATGCTATGTTATTACATGGGAAAAGGCGATAGATTAGACCTAGATGTACCAGGCGTAACATGTCACAAGGAATCTAAAGAACACAGCATTTCTCACATAGTTGGAACCATGTGAAGCTTGCAAGTCCTATATGTGATGTCCATGGAAGATATATTGTTTGTTTAAGACCTGAGAAGGTAACAACAGACAGCTGTTGAGAATTTGTTTACAGTTATCTCTAGAATTAAGGAGAAAAATAGGAAAAGTAAACTAATTGGATTTTTTCCCCTAAAGGAAATATTTTTCCCCCCAAAATATTCTTAGACACTCCTTCAACATCTGTGGGTGACTGAACATGAGAGAGAATGAGAATGTTTGTGTATATTTTCAGTAATAGATATTTCCTGAGAATATTTTACACTTGCAGCGACTGTTTTAAGCGTCTCTCTCTCCTCTCTCGCTCTCTCTCTCTCTCTCTCTCTCTGTGTGTGCCTGGTCTCTCTTGTCTGTCACACACACACACAAGGACACTGACGTTCGCACACTGAATTATGCTCAGGATCACAAAGTTTCATACTTTTCCATGTACACCTTTACCCGTACAGTGAAGTACTTTCCCGCCAAAAAAAAACGGAAAGAAAAATTGAGAAAATAACTGGCGGTACTCTGGTAAAAGAAATGTAGTACTCTATGAAAGCGAGGAAAGTACTCACTCTGACATTCTAATTAAGAGTGTGAGTAAATACTACCTCAGTTTTTTTTCCTAATTTAATGCATGAGTGGTTCTGTTGATTTACGAAGGTAAAATGAATTGCTGAAGGTGATAAAGTTTATCTCTAGTTAAACGTGGAAACTAGTCACTGTTGTCTGAAGCTGGCAAAGCTGATCTATAATTGAATGTAGGAACTAATTATTGTTGATTGAAGCTGGCAAAGCTGATCTATAACTGAATGTACGAACTAATTATTGTTGACTGAAGCTGGCAAAGCTGATCTCTAGTTCTCTGTGGGACATAGCTGAAGCTGTCATGGGTGCACGACTGAAAGATTGTAATGCACGTAAGGTGTTTTATTTTCTCACGTCAGCCAACATACGTTAAGAGCGAGGGAACAGCTATACTTAACAGATGGAATTAGTGTAGTACCTCCCCACCCCCACCCCCCAAACCATTTCACACATATCTCCACAAACTCTCTATGGCAACAAGATGGCGAATGTGTACGCTGGAGCAATAGAACAAAGAATTTCACGTGTGAGTCCTTGGGGAATGGGAACTCTGTTGAAGTTATTTGGCTCTTACGCTCAATCTAATGACGAACGAACTAACGCCATTGATCGTATCTTTGGGAAATGTTGACTGAACACAGTGCATGAAGGAAAAAAGGAGCTCTTCCCTCTTACACTATACTTTTATTATCCAGCGTCACTTCTAAATCTTGCTCGGGATCAAAAGAATTCATACTCTCCCTCCTCCTACAAAGTTATATATACTTTTCACCGTCAGAAAGCGGTTTTCCGAGTTGCAGGTCGAGAACGCGAGTGTAGAAGCAATTAAGGATGTGATTTACCTTGTCATGTAAGCAAAGGAGTACCAAGTGTGGGCTCGGCGTAGTGGCGGCCTGGAGAGAAAACATTGCAAAAACAATTCTCCAGCAAAGGTTTATGGGAAAGACATGTGCTCCTTATGCTATGTTATTACATGGGAAAAGGCGATAGATTAGACCTAGATGTACCAGGCGTAACATGTCACAAGGAATCTAAAGAACACAGCATTTCTCACATAGTTGGAACCATGTGAAGCTTGCAAGTCCTATATGTGATGTCCATGGAAGATATATTGTTTGTTTAAGACCTGAGAAGGTAACAACAGACAGCTGTTGAGAATTTGTTTACAGTTATCTCTAGAATTAAGGAGAAAAATAGGAAAAGTAAACTAATTGGATTTTTTCCCCTAAAGGAAATATTTTTCCCCCCAAAATATTCTTAGACACTCCTTCAACATCTGTGGGTGACTGAACATGAGAGAGAATGAGAATGTTTGTGTATATTTTCAGTAATAGATATTTCCTGAGAATATTTTACACTTGCAGCGACTGTTTTAAGCGTCTCTCTCTCCTCTCTCGCTCTCTCTCTCTCTCTCTCTCTCTCTCTCTCTCTCTCTGTGTGTGCCTGGTCTCTCTTGTCTGTCACACACACACACAAGGACACTGACGTTCGCACACTGAATTATGCTCAGGATCACAAAGTTTCATACTTTTCCATGTACACCTTTACCCGTACAGTGAAGTACTTTCCCGCCAAAAAAAAACGGAAAGAAAAATTGAGAAAATAACTGGCGGTACTCTGGTAAAAGAAATGTAGTACTCTATGAAAGCGAGGAAAGTACTCACTCTGACATTCTAATTAAGAGTGTGAGTAAATACTACCTCAGTTTTTTTTCCTAATTTAATGCATGAGTGGTTCTGTTGATTTACGAAGGTAAAATGAATTGCTGAAGGTGATAAAGTTTATCTCTAGTTAAACGTGGAAACTAGTCACTGTTGTCTGAAGCTGGCAAAGCTGATCTATAATTGAATGTAGGAACTAATTATTGTTGATTGAAGCTGGCAAAGCTGATCTATAACTGAATGTACGAACTAATTATTGTTGACTGAAGCTGGCAAAGCTGATCTCTAGTTCTCTGTGGGACATAGCTGAAGCTGTCATGGGTGCACGACTGAAAGATTGTAATGCACGTAAGGTGTTTTATTTTCTCACGTCAGCCAACATACGTTAAGAGCGAGGGAACAGCTATACTTAACAGATGGAATTAGTGTAGTACCTCCCCACCCCCCCCCCCCAAACCATTTCACACATATCTCCACAAACTCTCTATGGCAACAAGATGGCGAATGTGTACGCTGGAGCAATAGAACAAAGAATTTCACGTGTGAGTCCTTGGGGAATGGGAACTCTGTTGAAGTTATTTGGCTTAGGCAGACCGAATGTCTTAACTTTTATTGTTATTTATTTTATTTCAGTCTACAGAGTTTGGTGCTCCATCGATTGCTCCGTCATCTTTCATTTGCATGTTATTATCCAACCGGATTTTAGGTTTTGTCCACGAATAGTTAGATTTCTTTTTTTCTTATGTCGGAGCGTTATATCGTCAGGTTCTCGTTTTTATCGAATTTCACGTTCACGTGTAACCTTTTTTTTTGTTTCTTCATTTAAAGATATTGTCCTCTATTATTTTTATCTATTCTTAAGTCACCCAATCAGTCTCAGCTCACAGCTTCTCCATCTCAGCTCACACCTCTCAGTCTCAGCTCACAGCTTCTCCGTCTCAGATCACACTTCTCAGTCTCAGCTCACACCTCTCAGTCTCAGCTCACACTTCTCAGTCTCAGCTCACAGCTTCTCCGTCTCAGCTCACACTTCTCAGTCTCAGCTCACACCTCTCAGTCTCAGCTCACACTTCTCAGTCTCAGCTCACAGCTTCTCCGTCTCAGCTCAGAAAACAAATGAAGAGGTCTTCAGAGAAGTTTCAGAACAACGGAAACTAGTTAAAATTATACGAAAAAGACTATCAACATTTCTTGGACGTGTCATGAGAAGTTGTATACCTTGTTAGTGACTGGAAAATTCAAGAGGAGAAGAAGAGAGGAATGTCCAAGAGATTGATGTCTCAGTGGACTGACCGAGTGACAAGGAAAAAGAAAAGTATTTGAACTGATCGGAAACACCGTGGATCGTGTAAGATGGAGAAGTATGATGGCCAACGCCATTAAGCGTGACACATAAAAATAAGAAGTGACCAACAAAAGTTTATTGATACGCCTGCTTTGTTAGATAGTTAACGTCGTTAAGAAATAACAGAAGTTCTTAGGAATGTGTGTGAGATATATTTGGCTCTTACGCTCAATCTAATGACGAACGAACTAACGCCATTGATCGTATCTTTGGGAAATGTTGACTGAACACAGTGCATGAAGGAAAAAAGGAGCTCTTCCCTCTTACACTATACTTTTATTATCCAGCGTCACTTCTAAATCTTGCTCGGGATCAAAAGAATTCATACTCTCCCTCCTCCTACAAAGTTATATATACTTTTCACCGTCAGAAAGCGGTTTTCCGAGTTGTAGGTCGAGAACGCGAGTGTAGAAGCAATTAAGGATGTGATTTACCTTGTCATGTAAGCAAAGGAGTACCAAGTGTGGGCTCGGCGTAGAGGCGGCCTGGAGAGAAAACATTGCAAAAACAATTCTCCAGCAAAGGTTTATGGGAAAGACATGTGCTCCTTATGCTATGTTATTACATGGGAAAAGGCGATAGATTAGACCTAGATGTACCAGGCGTAACATGTCACAAGGAATCTAAAGAACACAGCATTTCTCACATAGTTGGAACCATGTGAAGCTTGCAAGTCCTATATGTGATGTCCATGGAAGATATATTGTTTGTTTAAGACCTGAGAAGGTAACAACAGACAGCTGTTGAGAATTTGTTTACAGTTATCTCTAGAATTAAGGAGAAAAATAGGAAAAGTAAACTAATTGGATTTTTTCCCCTAAAGGAAATATTTTTGCCCCCAAAATATTCTTAGACACTCCTTCAACATCTGTGGGTGACTGAACATGAGAGAGAATGAGAATGTTTGTGTATATTTTCAGTAATAGATATTTCCTGAGAATATTTTACACTTGCAGCGACTGTTTTAAGCGTCTCTCTCTCCTCTCTCGCTCTCTCTCTCTCTCTCTCTCTCTGTGTGTGCCTGGTCTCTCTTGTCTGTCACACACACACACAAGGACACTGACGTTCGCACACTGAATTATGCTCAGGATCACAAAGTTTCATACTTTTCCATGTACACCTTTACCCGTACAGTGAAGTACTTTCCCGCCAAAAAAAAAACGGAAAGAAAAATTGAGAAAATAACTGGCGGTACTCTGGTAAAAGAAATGTAGTACTCTATGAAAGCGAGGAAAGTACTCACTCTGACATTCTAATTAAGAGTGTGAGTAAATACTACCTCAGTTTTTTTTCCTAATTTAATGCATGAGTGGTTCTGTTGATTTACGAAGGTAAAATGAATTGCTGAAGGTGATAAAGTTTATCTCTAGTTAAACGTGGAAACTAGTCACTGTTGTCTGAAGCTGGCAAAGCTGATCTATAATTGAATGTAGGAACTAATTATTGTTGATTGAAGCTGGCAAAGCTGATCTATAACTGAATGTACGAACTAATTATTGTTGACTGAAGCTGGCAAAGCTGATCTCTAGTTCTCTGTGGGACATAGCTGTAGCTGTCATGGGTGCACGACTGAAAGATTGTAATGCACGTAAGGTGTTTTATTTTCTCACGTCAGCCAACATACGTTAAGAGCGAGGGAACAGCTATACTTAACAGATGGAATTAGTGTAGTACCTCCCCACCCCCACCCCCCAAACCATTTCACACATATCTCCACAAACTCTCTATGGCAACAAGATGGCGAATGTGTACGCTGGAGCAATAGAACAAAGAATTTCACGTGTGAGTCCTTGGGGAATGGGAACTCTGTTGAAGTTATTTGGCTTAGGCAGACCGAATGTCTTAACTTTTATTGTTATTTATTTTATTTCAGTCTACAGAGTTTGGTGCTCCATCGATTGCTCCGTCATCTTTCATTTGCATGTTATTATCCAACCGGATTTTAGGTTTTGTCCACGAATAGTTAGATTTCTTTTTTTTTTATGTCGGAGCGTTATATCGTCAGGTTCTCGTTTTTATCGAATTTCACGTTCACGTGTAACCTTTTTTTTTCTTTCTTCATTTAAAGATATTGTCCTCTATTATTTTTTTCTATTCTTAAGTCACCCAATCAGTCTCAGCTCACAGCTTCTCCGTCTCAGCTCACACTTCTCAGTCTCAGCTCACAGCTTCTCCGTCTCAGCTCACAGCTTCTCAGTCTCAGCTCACACCTCTCAGCCTCAGCTCACACTTCTCAGTCTCAGCTCAGATCTCTCAGTCTCAGCTCACACCTCTCAGCCTCAGCTCACACTTCTCAGTCTCAGCTCAGATCTCTCAGTCTCAGCTCACGGCGTCTCAGTCTCAGCTCACAGCTTCTCAGTCTCAGCTCACAGCTTCTCAGTCTCAGCTCACATAATATATGTTTTATTCATCTTTCTCTCAGCTCACACCTCTCAGCTCAGTCTCACCTCTCAGTTCACACCTCTCAGTCTCACAGTCTCACCTCTCAGCTCACACCTCTCAGTCTCATCTCTTAGCTCACAGTCTTACCTCTAAACTCACACCTCTCAGTCTAAACTCACACCTCTCAGTCTCAGCTCACACCTCTCAGTCTCAGCTCACACCTCTCAGTCTCACCTCTCAGTCTCAGCTCACACCTCTCAGTCTCAGCTCTCAGTCTCAGCTCACACCTCTCAGTCTCACCTCTCAGTCTCAGCTCACACCTCTCAGTCTCAGCTCACACCTCTCAGTATCAGCTTACACCTCTCAGTCTCAGCTCACAGTCTCACCTCTCAGCCTCAGCTCGCAGTCTCAACTCTCAGTCAGTCTCAACTCTCACTCAACTCTCAGTCACAGCTCTTAGTCTCATCTCTTAGTCTCAGCTCACAGTCTCACCTCTAAGTCTCACCCCTCAGTCTCAGCTCACACCTCTCAGTCTCACCTCTCTGTCACAGCTCTCATCTCTCAGTCTCAGCTCACACCTCTCAGCTCACAGTCTCACCTCTCAGCCTCAGCTCTCAGTCTCAACTCTCAGTCAGTCTCAACTCTCACTCAACTCTCAGTCACAGCTCTCTGTCTGATCTCTTAGTCTCAGCTCACACTCACCTCTAAGTCTCACCCCTCAGTCTCAGCTCACACCTCTCAGCCTCACCTCT
Source organism: Achatina immaculata (assembly GCA_009760885.1). Lineage (NCBI taxonomy): Eukaryota > Metazoa > Mollusca > Gastropoda > Stylommatophora > Achatinidae > Lissachatina > Lissachatina immaculata. The sequence goes on along the minus strand of CM019716.1, from coordinate 63,650,111 downwards.
CTGTCACAGCTCTCATCTCTCGGTCACAGCTCTCACGTCTCAATCTCATCTCTCATTATCACCTCTCAATCTCAGTTCTCAGTCTCAACTCTGTCGTCACAGCTCTCACCTCTTAGTTTCACCTCTCACAGCCCTCAGTCTCAACTCTCAGTCACAGCTATCATTCTCAACTCTCAGTCTCAACTCTCAGTCACATCTCTTAGTCTCACCTCTCACTCACCTCCCATCTCAATTCTCAGTCTCAACTCAGTCACATCTCTTAGTCTCACCTCTCACTCACCTCTCATCTCAACTCTCAGGCACAGCTCTCAGTCTCGGCTCTCAGTCTCAACTCTCACTCACCTCTTAGTCTCACCTCTCAGCTTCACCTCTCAGTCTCACCTCTTGGTCTCATCTCTCACTCACCTCTTAGTCTCACCTCTCACTCACCTCTCACTCACCTCTCAGCTTCACCTCTCAGTCTCACCCGTCTCACTTCTCACTCACCTCTCAGCTTCACCTCTCAGTCTCACCTCTTAGTCTCACCTCTCACTCACCTCTTAGTCTCACCTCTCACTCACCTCTCTGTTTCACCTCTTAGTCTCACCTCTCACTCACCTCTTAGTCTCACCTCTCACTCACCTCTCTGTTTCACCTCTTGGTCTCACCTCTCACTCACATCTTAGTCTCACCTCTCACTCACTTCTCAGTCTCACCTCTCAGTCTCACCTCTTAGTCTCACCTCTCACTCACCTCTCACTCAACTCTTAGTCTCACCTCTCACTCACCTCTCAGCTTCACCTCTTAGTCTCACCTCTCAGTCTCACCTCTTAGTCTCACCTCTTGGTCTCACCTCTCACTCACCTCTTAGTCTCACCTCTCACTCACCTCTCAGTCTCACCTCTTAGTCTCACCTCTCACTCACCTCTCAGCTTCACCTCTTAGTCTCACCTCTCAGTCTCACCTCTTAGTCTCACCTCTTGGTCTCACCTCTCACTCACCTCTTAGTCTCACCTCTCACTCACCTCTCAGCTTCACCTCTCAGTCTCACCTCTTAGTCTCACCTCTCACTCACCTCTCAGCTTCACCTTTCAGTCTCACCTCTTAGTCTCACCTCTCACTCACCTCTCAGCTTCACCTTTCAGTCTCACCTCTTACTCAGTCTCACCTCTTAGTCTCACCTCTCACTCATCTCTCAGTCTCACCACTCACTCACCTCTCAGCTTCACCTCTTAGTCTCACCTCTTGGTCTCACCTCTCAGCTTCACCTCTTAGTCTCACCTCTCACTCACCTCTTAGTCTCACCTCTTGGTCTCACCTCTCACTCACCTCTTAGTCTCACCTCTCACTCACCTCTCAGTCTCACTTCTCAGCTTCACCTCTCAGTCTCACCTCTTAGTCTCACCTCTAGGTCTTTATATTTTCATAAGATTCTCTGTTTACTTGTTATGTTACAGGAATCTCAGTGCAGAAAATAAGTCAGCTCATACTATTCTCTCTAGAACTCCTAATCTGGTGTTTCTTTCTGTCGCTCGCATGAATGTCTTACTGTTACTCTATCGTTATCTTTTTCATCATTGTCTCTATACGTATATTTATGTTCTGTCAGTGTCTTTCTGGCACTCTGTGCATCTTGTTATCACTCTGTACATTTCTGACATGATGTTTTTAACGCCATATAGTGCGTCTTCTCTCTAAATGTTTTATATTACATCTTTGTTCTGTTTTCTGCCTATTTCTTTGTGTTACCTAATTCTGCGTGTGTTTGTTGAGCTGAAGAAAACCCCACAAGCGAAAGTAGACTGAACCTAGCAGTGCATTGTTTGCCTTATCAAGTTTGCGTATTCAATAGTGGAGGAGCCAGTGATAAGAGATTGTGCTAAACAAAATTATAATAGTGAGCTCCAAACAAAGGTAACATCTACCTCCATCTTCTCAGATAAAAGGATGCCCTTTTTTGCCTATATTATTCTGGGTGATTTTTGTCTCTCTCAGTGTCTTCTTGCTTTCATGTACTCCGTGTCTGTCACGTTGTGTTTTTGTCATCATGCACATGTTTTTATTATTGTCTTCTTCTTCTTCTGTCAGTGTGTATAGTTTTTATTCCTGTCGCTGTCAATGCGCTTCTGTTTTGTTATAACCCACCTTTCTGTATCTCTGTAGCTTTCTGTATCTCTGTAGCTTTCTGTATCTCTGTAGCTTTCTGTATCTCTGTAGCTTTCTGTATCTCTGTAGCTTTCTGTATCTCTGTACCTTTCTGTATCACTGCACCTTTCTGTATCCCTGTAGCTTTCTGTATCTCTGTACCTTTCTGGTTATCAGCTTTCTCTTACTTTTGTTTTTAATTGTCTTTGCGTAGGCCACTGTTCTTTCACTGCTGCTCCTCACATCTCTTTTCCTCTGTCCCTTCAGGTCTCTGGAAGAGAATAAACAACAACTCAACACTTACCACGTGTCCAGCTTCCCACGTGGAACTCGTTTACATCAGCATATCCCCTTGTTTACCTCTCCCGGGCCCTCGATGACGCTCAAGGCGAAATCTCAATTTCCTTGTCGACCTTTCCATGCAGACACTAATCCCGTTCTCAGGGCAGGGCGCTGATGGAACTCAAATCCCTGTCTGTCTTTTTTTTTTAATCAGTTTCAGAGAGCACGCTGAAATAATTACATCTTACCCCACCACAGTTTTTTTTCGTCGTCGTTTGTGGCATCAGCATCACCATGAACTAATTACATCTTAGCCAACATTTTTTTATGTAAAAGGGAACGAACTGTCTTGTAATTGAAAACGGATCCATTCAAAATGAGCCGGGAAACAAACACAAAGTCAGCTTCTGACAATGATCTCACTTTAATAATAAACATACTATATCAACTTTACACTGGAAAATGTTATCTACCTAATGCTGAAAGAGAATTCTATGTTAAGAACGACCAGTGAATGGAGCTGCAATTGTTTTTTTAAAATCATTGTGAGATATCAAAGTAAAAACGTAAAACACAAGCACGTGCATCAAACACATGAACACACAAACAGACACAGATACAAACACACAAACAGACATATACATACATACATACATACATACATACATACATATGTTTTAATGCTCCCTCTGAGAATTTATTTTTTTCGCTTGTAATTTCCGTCAGTTCTTTTTTAACTGTGACTTGGCATGAAAATAATACAAGTAAATATGAAAAATGAAAAGTATCTATTTTCATGATGAGTTCACACATTTTTTTCATGGTTGTTGGTCATATTTTTGTTAAATAAGACAAGACTAATAGCAGTAAAATCGCTGACAAGCTAAATTAATACAATATATCAATTGCAAGAAAATTACTTTCCCTATAACCGTTTTTGCTTGCTGTTCGAGTTCACAATCAATTTCTGTAAATGAAGGGTTTTCTTAAGCCTAGAAAGATCTGTCCTTGTCATCTTTATACAAAAATGCATTGTAATAAATGTTTTAAAAAAACAATAGTCCCGAAAAGTGGCACGATGATGGTGGCCTACAGAAACCATAATCATGTGCCTTCTAACCACAGAAAGTTGGCTGCTATGGTCTTCCAGCTTATCCTGTTCTTCGTTTTCAGCAGTGCACTCGGCCAAGCCTAGTCCAGCTCACGTTTTAAACTACATTATCGATTTCTTGTTCTTTTTTTTTCCTTCAACTCTCCAGTAAGGTTTTCCTTATTATATTATGCGACTTGATATGACAGAAATATTTTAACTGTCTGCTTTTAATATTTTTCATTATTTCTCTTTTCAGTTTCATTTGATTTAGTACTTCGTTGCTTTCCTTTCCTTTCATGGAATTCGCCCCATTCTTCTGTATATCTATATTTACAAAGGTTCTATTTTATTTTCCATTTTCTTTATTTAATGTCTGTGCTTCTGCGCCAGAAAAGCTTGAGCATTAAACCACAGAGTAGTGTGAGGTAACCACAGAGTAGTGTGTAGTATACATACCTTTTGATAATTCTTATCTTCAGTTCTGGTGCTATGTTTCGATGTAATGACTTTTTCTCATTTGTTGAGGTACATTTAGCCTTTCTTATTCTTCTGTTAATTCTGTTTCTCGCTTCCTATCATCTGTTATCATATGTCCCAGATATATGAATTCTGTTTCTGCGATGTGTCATCTGCTCATCTCAGGTTGTTAACCGTTGCTCCATTAATGACTAATACAGTTGCTAATTTCCATATATATATTTCTGAATTTCTCATGAATGACTTTGATCAATATCTTTGTTATATAAACTTATAGTTCTGAAGTCGAAGCAATCCATTCATTTAGTCCTACAAGAATGCCGTGTGTAAGATGGCGGATCAAGGGTTCCGTGTGGTGTCAGTGTCACATACAAAGTGCATTCCAACAAGAATCCTTTGATAATATGGGTAAGAGAAGTTTTGGAAAGGGAGATAGATCACAGTGTAAAACAAACAAAAAATTCTAGAATTCATGAGACATACAGAGAATTTCTAATTAACACAAATACTCCGTGACCCCATTCTGCTGGAAGTATTGACCCAGCTACAAGAAAGTGAGGAAGGGAGTCAGCGACTTGCTCTTCCCGAAAATATAAAACTCAAACAATCAATACTATCAGACCAAAAAGATGGATCAAGACTGAGTTGACAGAAACATCATCCATGAAGATATCCACAGCAGCAAAAATGTAGTAAATGGATTAAGAGAAGCCTGTATGAGATATGACATATTCAGCAAACAACCACAGGAATGAACATAACTGATGTAACGGATATTGAAAGAGATGAACCGAATATGGGAAAAAAGCTTCTTAATGAAAGAATAGTGTACAACTTCTGTGGAAAATCTGATGATCAAAGCTAGGGGTGGTTAGGAGTAATGTTGCAGAGAAGCACAAGAAATTTTTCCCTGAATGAACTTTGTATTAAATGTGTAGTAGATTCTGTTCCATGTTGTATAGGCTGATAGTCTTATATTGTTAAGCACCATCTTAAAACTGAGTTACAAATTCACGCGTGTAATCTTTACCAAAAGAACACATTATAAACAGCATACATGCAGTTAAAAGATCACAAAGTTTTACTAGTCAAGAGGACAGTCTTTTTGTACTCATGTCATCTCAAAATTAAACTCACATTAAAGCAATCTTCGTGCTTCGGCGCACGTGGGCATAAGCTCAGCGCAATAAAACTTCTTTATCCTGTGGTTTCAGCTGCATTTCAGTATCTGCATTGTTGTTGTTGATCGTTTTGTGTAATGATAGCTTTTTTCCTTCTGTTTTCCTGTACGAATTTAATTGCTAATTAATACTTCGCTATCTTATCTGCTTGTATAAAGCACTGTCTGCTAAATTTATTCCAACTACTTGCAGCTTATTAAATAATTGTAGTAAACTTGACATGCTACTGATTTATTTTGCAGCTGAATACATCACATGGTTCTGGTGCGGCAGGTGACCATAAACAGTGGTCCAGGGCTCTTAGACTGCATCAGAATTTATTAAAACTTCATGGCGTGGATCCAGCGGTGAGCGTGATTATTTTATTCAGGCTTAAAACTAGTTGGCTTCTTTGTCTTTCCCATTAATCACAACGTCAATACAGACTAATTTGGTCTGCCCTAATGGTTTCATTTTTCTCAGTGTGGTCTCATTTATTCTGTTTTCTGTTTTATTACATAATATATGTTTTATTCATCTTTGCATATAATGGTTTAGAGTGCATGTTTGCTGTGTGTGAAAACCTGCCTTTGTGTTTCTTATCATTCAGTCTGCGACTTTTTTTTATTATCTTTCTCCTCTCACGACATTATGCTCATCTTCGCTAGCTCAAACATTTTTCTTTTTTGTTCCGAGAACAGAGACTCATGTCGAGACACTCTCCGAGCCCTGTGTGACCTAAGACGGCACGGGAAGGATGTAAGATGTAATATTTTACTACGATCTACCCACTCAAATTAAGGCTGTGCTAGAGATTCATAACAACTTATTTTGATAGTGATGTACATCTAAAATTGCTTCACGTTTTAACAATCTTTCATTCTGAAATCCCAAACACATTTTTTTCTCAAAGCTCGTTTTTAGATTAATTACAGTTTAGAGCAATTCTCCCTGTGGAAGGAAGCTGCCATTGTGCGAATAGCTCTCCACAAAAACGAAAAATCCTGAAATAATGAATGGGCTCAACAATCAGATTGAATAACCTAGATCATGTGTCACGGGCATCCTTACATCTCAACCCCGGGGCCTGTCTCGACGTAGAACTTTGCCATCGTCACGTGATTTTATGGTTTGTCATTATGAGCACGATATTCGTGTAAAACATTTTAACGCATCCCAAAACAAAAACCAAAAAAAAAGATCAATCTCTAATAAGAGAATCTCATTTATTCCTCTTTTGTCATGAACAAGCTCAAGAAATGAAGCGTAAAGAAACTACCACAGACAGTATTGTTTTTATAATACAAAAGCCAGTGTATTGCAGTGACCCCAATTTCGTGAGATGTCCATTTGTTTATGTCACGATGAACTCGAGCTTGTATTGTTTTATTTTTTAAGGCTCCATCCCAGGACAGTTAAATTCATTGATTGCTTTAGCCTGTGAAAGCCCGATTCTTTTGATTAAAACTTCGGGCACGGGACGAATTCATCACTTGCGCCAAATTGAAATCTGAAGTGACTCGCTAATCCAGTAATCTCATCGAGCCATTTTCCTAGTCCACACTAATCGTTCCCGTATTCGGCAGACGCGACCACGTGGACTTTATCATGAAGACACAACAGACATTACTAGCGATGAACTTATCATGAAGACACAACAGACATTACTAGCGATGAACTTATCATGAAGACACAACAGACATTACTAGCGATGAACTTATCATGAAGACACAACAGACATTACTAGCGATGAACTTATCATGAAGACACAGCAGACATTATTAGCGATGAACTTATCATGAAGACACAACAGATATTACTAGCGATGAACTTATCATGAAGACACAACAGACATTACTACCGATGAACTTATCATGAAGACACAGCAGACATTACTAGCGATGAACTGAGCAGTTGAGTGAGAGAATGAGGAAAGATTTCGTATTTTTGTGTGTGATTAGTCAGTAATAAGTTCTCTTATTTTATCTTAACAAGTGCCTTTCATGAACATGTTTTAGGTTTCTTAGTAGCTTTGTTCGAAAAGTGTTCGTTTTTATCCCTTTAGTTACACTGCAAGTTCAGCTGTGATTAAAACGTTTTAGTTTTCGAAATGAGTGTTTCCGAAAGTTGATCCATCCATCCACCCATCGACTAAAATGTAATTCTTGCACGATACTGATATTTGAATGTTGCAGTGTTCAAGACTACTAGATATGCTATGATAACTAGAATAGTCAAGGCTGTAGGAGTATACAGAAAAAAACCCATGAACAGACAAAGAGAATGAAAATCTTAAATGAATGAAAAGAAATAATTGTCAAAGGTACCCTTAGCAGTCATCAGATTACGAGGGTCCATCATCTCTTCTCGACAACGCGAGCGGCACGGATTCCCAGAATCAAATCTGGTCTCATTTCATTAAAGTCAACGTCTCAGGCGACCTCTAGCTCCAGGGAACACTGATAGCTGCCCTGCCTTTGTTTCAGAACAATGACCATGGAAGGAGGATTTGAGAACAGGTTAAATTAGAACACACATCGGGGTTCTCAACTCTTCCCTCCAGTTTCACAAAACTGTGTTCACCAGATATTACTTGTTCACGTGGCTCCTCATCTCGAGCAACGATTCTTGCCATAATACTTTTATTTTCCACATTTGCTCTCCCCAAATTCTGATTGTTCCATTATAACGTTTAAACCTGCCAGGACAGTTTTTGTATGCGTGCCAGGACATGCTGCTTAATTTAATCAAAACAGAGCTGTCGAAAATCGTCCACGATGACATCAGAAGTTTCATTTAGTCCCAAACGTTTTTTTTCTTTGGTTCTAACATCAGAAAATGGAGAGAATGCTCCTTGTTGTTGTAGGAGAATGTGTGAAGATGGAGAGATGTTCCTTGTTGAAAGGAATGTGTGAAGATGGAAAGACGTGTTCCTTGTTGTTATAGAAGAATGTGTGAAGATGGAGAGATGTTCTTTGTTGTTATATGTGAAGATGGAGAGATATTTCTTGTTACCGAAAAATGTGTGAAGATGGAGAGATATTCCTTGTTGTTATAGAAGAATGTGTGACGACGGTGAGATTCCATGTCTTTTTCATTTCGAGGGAATTATGAAGATATGATATTTGTTTGTTTTTACCTAATTAGAGAATGTATGAATATGAAACTTTACTGTCTTTATTTTGTATTATATGCCCTGTTCTATCACCGTTAGATAAACATTATATGCTTGTTCTATCACCGTTAGATAAACATTATATGCCTTGTGTTATCACCGTTAGATAAACATAACATGCTTGTTCTATCACCGTTAGATAAACATAATACGCTTGTTCTATCACCGTTAGATAAACATTATATGCCTTGTTCTATCACCGTTAGATAAACATTATATGCCTTGTTCTATCACCGTTAGATAAAAATTATATGCCTTGTTCTATCACCGTTAAATAAACATTTATTTGCCTTGTTCGTTCTATCACCGTGCTTGTATCATGGTCATTTACTCCTACTATATTACTGATTCACTCGCTCATTTCTCTCACTGTGGGCGCCAGAAACAAAGAGCTTGTTATATAGCAAAACATAGACTATTGTTTTCAAGGGCCAACTTTTATACATAAATCATTGAGCCTAAAACACATGTGGCCGTGCTTCTTGTGGTCTACATTCCCGTCTATAGTTTCTTGTTAAAAATTTCTTGCAAATACACTTCAGTTTTATTAGAAGTACTGACACTGAAGTGTATTTTATAAAGAAAAGACTGGCTGATAACAATAACAGACACTCTGCCAAATCATTCAGTCAATACGTGTAACTTATATATAAAGCAGAATATTTGTTTATATTAAACGAAATCGTATGGAGAGGTCTTCATCAGACTTCCACGTGGGAAAGTTATCTTAAGGTCCACAACTTTAGTTCGTTGCTGTACATAAGATAGAAATGTATTCCCAGTAAAGACGTATCGAGGCAGCCATGTTGTGCTCATTCTTTGTACATTATTAATTCAAAGGAGCCAGATTTCCGAGGTGCATATTTCATTTTGGACACAAACAAAATGTTGTTTCTTTTTAGAATACCACAGTGGCGCCAAAGCGTATAGCTTTCAAGTGTAATATTGTTTATTTTCACTATTTCTTTGCATTAAGTTGGTTTCAATCAAAATGTAAGTAGACAATTCTGAGAGTCATATGAGGCTATGCTTCTCAGGATGTGGTCCATTCTTAATTCACATTGAATAAAAATATATGGGGTACAACGTTTGCTTCATGAAACTTGAAATTATGGAATGTCAGTAGTTGATACTGTTTCTGACAGTTACGTGGAATTTTTATTTCATCTGTAAAAACTACAGGTAAACGTTATAGGAAAAAATAGTGGAACATCTTTGTGCCAGAATAAGAAAATGCTTTAAAATTCTACGGATTCTGACTATCACACAAATATTTTATCTGCTCATAACATTTATATTTTGTATTCTAATACTAAAAGCCAAAACAAAGTGGCACCAGACAATCGATGTGAATGTACGTATAACCCACAAACTGAAATGTTCTTCTACGAGTGCTGGATGTTTCAGTATAAACACCACAACACCGACAGCCTTTGGTACTCCTGCTAGCAGAGATATCAGTTACTGTCATGGTAACGCTTTACTTTTTATATGTAGGCTTGTAATGTGCTATAAGGGGAGTGAATCTTGCTAACTTCCAGAACTACATTTCTTATTTTACTTTAAAACTTCAAATTATTTTCAAGTTTAAGTAAATATTTCAGTCAAACATTTTTTAAAAATATAAATATTATAATAAAAATAGACGGAAACATTCCAAGTGCAGAACTCGAACTGTAAAACAAATATACAAAAACTGAAGTCTGGTCTTTAAATTGGTTAAAACGTTTCTAATAAACCATATCACATGACCGTTTTTATGAAAGCTTGTGTGATGAAACGTTTGTAATAATATTAAAAACGATAACAATTATTCACAAAGCAGGCCATCAACTTCTATCAAAAGTCATAAATCGCCATCAAAGTTCCTCATTTCATTTGGAAACCATGGCATGCCCCACATATTGATCTGGTCAGGACAGCAGTGGCTGGAAACAAACATTTCTTTCATAACAGTAATTAATCATCTTATTCGTATACATAATCCACGTCTCTGATTCTGTATGGTCCACACATTTAGTTAGCTTTATGTGACGCCTGTGTTACTATGTTTTGATGCCATAACAATTATTCGTTTTGCTTTTTCTATTTGTTGTGCACCAGAAACTTATCGGAAAATATTTTCTTTTGGTGCACACCACCTAACTTTAGGCCAACCACCTGGGATATCTTATATCCTTCCCGTGCCATTAAACGTCACATAGGGCTCGCAAGGTAGTTCGCCAATTTTCCTATCTTCGGCGAGCCTTTCAACCTCATCAAGAGATTTTATGCCTATTAATTTGGCCTCTCTTAACAATGTCCTCTTTAGAGTTTCTGCCTCTTTTTCTTCGGCTTGTTGTGTTCCACTTAATAGCTTGTTTTGGGATTCTCTGACTGTTTCTTCTCATCACGTGACCAATATATTTCCATCTCCTTTTCCTGATCACCCATGAAACTGGTTGTTGTTCAGTCATCTGTCTTATTTCTGCATTGTTCTTAATTCGTTCCAAGAACTCGCAAAGAAACCTAGGATAGCATTATATTAAATGTGACATGTTGAAAACACTGTTATATTAAGTGCAGATATCACAGTTTCTTGATAACTTTGTACTATAAGCTTTCCGTTTTATTACTTTCCTTAGAATTTTTTTTCCTATTCTTCTACCTTTACCTTTCTCTCTCTCTCTCTCTCTCTCATGGATACATCACACGCGCGTCTTACTTTAAATGAATTCTTCAAATAGATTTGTTCGTTCGTTTCCTGAGTCTCAGCTTGAACCTTGGTTCTGTAATATAAAGCGTTTTTCGTTTGGTTCTCTTTCGAACACTATACTTTTCCGACAGCACATTAGATAGCTTGTATAGTTAAACCTGATGACATAACTCTTATCAGTAACAATGTGAATTCCATGAAAGAAAAAACAGATAGCCTGTCATCACTGGCTAGCAAAATAGGACTTGAAATTAACAAGGACAAAACAAAAATAGTGAAAATTCCCCTTAATCAAAATGGAAAAATACACATAGAAAGGACAGATATTGAAGAAGTCAATCAATTTGCATACCTTGGCAGCTACATAGATCAGGATGGTGACACTAGAAAGGAAGTTAGAATCAGAATTTGCAAAAGCAGCATCGATCTTCAAGAATCTTGAGAACATATGGAATTCAAAAGTTATAAGCACAAAAACCAAGTTAAGACTATTCAATTCAAATGTAATATCCACCCTCATTTATGCATGTGAAAGCTGGAAAACAACTAAAGAAATAGACAAGAAATTAGACTCTTTTGAAAACAAATGCCTAAGAAAATACTCGGCATCAAGTGGAACGAATTCAAGAACAATGCAGAGATAGCACAGATGACTGAACAACAACCAGTCTCATGGGTAATAAGGAAAAAGAGATGGACATATGTTGGTCACTTGATGAGAAGAAATGATCAGAGAATCCCAAAACAAGCTATTAAGTGGAACACAACAGGCCAAAGAAAAAGAGGCAGACCGCGTGAAACTCTGAAGAAGGACATTGTTAAGAGAGGCCAAATTAACAGGCATAAAATCCCTTGATGAGGATGAAAGACTCGCCGAAGACAGGAAAAACTGGCGAACTACCTTGCGAGCCCTATGTGACGTTTAACGGCACGGGAAGGATATAAGATATAAGAAGATATAAGATAGTTAAACCTTGGAACACTACACTGTTAGATCAGAACACTAGACACTCTGAAATTAATCATTGGCGTTGATGTGCACATTGCTATTAAAATAACAGAGGTCAGACCATAATGTTCAAATGTCATAAAAACAGTCATGCAAATTTATGACGAAGTTCTTCTTTATACAGTTTCTAGTTCAGGGCGGCGTGGGTGATGACAATACCAGTCACGGCTCAGGGGAGAGCACCACGTGCGACAGCGGCCGCGGCGGAAGTGAAGAAGATAATGGAAGTCACGGCAGACATTCGCCCCTAAATAAAGGTAAAATATTTACATCAAGTTGAAAGTGCTTTATTACTTTCCTTATAATTCTTTTTTGTCATATTCTTCTCTCTATATATAATAACGGTAAAATACTTACATCAAGTTGAAAGTGCTTTATTACTTTCCTTATAACTCTTTTTTCATATTCTTCTCTATCTTCCCCCCCCCCCCCAATCTCTCTCCTAGAATGGAAACTGCACCATCCCTCTGATACAGTATATTTACTCTTAGAAATGACGATATGAAAGTGCTGAATACAGAAATATGATGAATTCTCCTGCTTGTTATTGTAGTAAGTCGCGTCTGCTATCATAAATAATTGTAAACAAATGCGTATAGTTTTATTACATTTTATATATGTTCTCTGGGAAGCAAGAGGAATGACGGAGTTGGTACTATGGCGACACTAGTCGGTAGTTTCTGATCAACTGCTAACTAGGCAGCAGAGCATTCGTGGTTTGACCGTGTGCCATGAGCCTTGGTTCACATCTCATACCTTTACTTTTACCTTTTATTTTCATCATCATCATCAGGTGCCATGCCGACTAGCATTGGCTATTATGCTTCTCCAGAGTACCGATCCTTCATGCAGGCCATCAGTTCAGTTGGTGATCTCCTCTCACACCATCCCGTCAGAATGTCCTGTATCAATTCTCTTGGTCTTCCTCTTGATCTTCTTCCTTCTATTTTTCCTGTTGTTATAATATTTTCTATGCCCCCTCTTCTCATTGCATGCCTATGAAAGTACATTGTCTCTCTCTTATCTTTTTGACAAGGTTTTTTGTCTCTCCAGCTCTTCTCCTACATTCTTCATTAGTTATTTTTGCTGTCCAGGAGATTCGCAACATTCTTCTAATAAACCACATTTCTGCTGCTTCCAATGATTTTTGTGCAGACTTGCCTATTGTCCATGATTCACTTCCATATAACAAGATAGGTTCAATATAGCATTTTAGGACTCGTTTTCTAACATTCATTGATAAAGATGTGTTAGCTAATATGTTTCTCATTCTCTGAAATGCAGTCTTTGCTTGGCCTATTCTGTTCCTACTTTCTGTTCTGCATTTCCCATCTCAAGTTATTACTGCTCCAATGTATTTGAATTTCTGCACCTGCTTTAGAATGGTTCCGTTTAATTTAATACTGCATGCTGGTGGATTCTGTTTTCTTAGATATAACCATAGTCTCTGTCTTTTTGATGTTCAAAGTAAGGCCTTTCTGTTCACTTTCTTTGGCGACTTTATCCAAGAGATTTTGCAGGTCTTGTTGGTTCTCAGCTATCAGTGCTGTGTCGTCAGCATACCGAAGGTTGTTAATATTGTATCCTCCAATTTTTATGCCTGGTTCTGTGATGATTGTTCTTAGAATATTCTCGCTGTACAGAGAAAAAAGTTCTGGAGATAGTACACATCCTTGTCGCACCCCTTGTTTTATAGGTTGATATTTTCCAATTCTATTTTCAACTCGAACTGCTGCTTCTTGCTGCCAGTATAGATGTTTTACAATCCTCAGGTCTTTGCCGTGTATATTGATGTCTTCAAGCATTTTAATAATTTCATTATGTTTTTTTACCTTTTATTTTACAAAAGTGAAATTTTAATTATCTATCCTCTTTCTGTTTTAGTACTTAATAGTAAAAAAAAATATTTATGATGCAAGCTTTGAAATTAACCGGTCAGGCACAATATGTTAATTTTCTAAATATGTTGTAATTAAAATGTTTATATATTCCAGATGGATTCGTTTTAAACAACCTCAGTGACCCAAATAAAACAACTCAAACAGGTGCCCGGGTGACCAACATTCCACACTGTGGTTTTACGAACTTGACTGGAGGCCCGTTGAATCTCTCGCTGGACACAAAATTGCCTGCACATTTGGCTAAATCAGGCACTGCACCTACGGTCAAACATGTATCCTTTCGCGACGATTTTCAACACGAAATGTCGGAACTCCTTCGGTCTCAGCAAGGATTTGAAGAATTCGCACAGGATTTCAGATCAGGTAGATGGGGTTCTTCTTTGATACCAGTATCTGATCGATGCCAACATCTTGGATTTAATGAACTGAATTTGAACTTAAATCATAGTTTCGATACGGCTGAAGATGGAAACAGTACCACAACTAGTGGCAGCTACACTGTGGACGACCCCTCTCCAAGGGACATCACCATCAACTACATGCCAGAGCAAGCTGTGGTCTGACATGCCACTTTCATCGAAAATAACATCCTGTTTCTTGTGTAGGGGATATTATTTCATCATTTTTCCAATTTTTTAAAGATCTTTTGATTACAGAAAAAAATGGATAGTGAAATGAAATGTCATTGTAAATATGACATCTAATATGGTGCTCATCCAAGTCTGACCCATAGTCTTGCTCAAAGACACACATTATTTTTAACCCTAGCATATTTAAACTATCCATATTGATGCAAGATTCTCATTCTATTCTCATTCATTCTATCACATCTTCATGTACTGTGCTTATTTTATGCTTTGTATACAATTCTTCATGTACTGTGCTCATTTTATTTTTTGTATACAATTCTTCATGTACTGTGCTAACTATATTCTCACACTTACCTGATATGCTTTGTCACCTGATACTATAGCAGTGCAAACCACTGTTATAACAACAACAACAAAATAGAAAGAAAAAACTGTACATGGCACGGGAGAATGTGATGCCAAGTACAAAAGGCCAAATGGCCATGAAAACAAAGAGGAAAGAGCAGGAACCGAGAAAGGATATATTTTCTCCAGCAAAGAACTGCAGTTAGTTTTGCCAACCTGAACGTTAGAATCAAGACACCCTTGAGGTAGAGGTGCCAGTCTTCAGCACACGGTTTTTTTTTCATAACTATTATGTTTCCGATCAACTCAAATGCTTTTATTTTCTAGTGCCACAGAGTCGGTCCACTGAGATATTATCTGTTACAATGAGGCGTTACATAGAGGTACATTTGGTCTTATCAGACGGTATGTATTGACCGTTTCTGGAACTCGCCAAGCATCATATTCCTGAGCATCTTACCTGTTGACTGATTTTTGATTTGCATAATCGATCGTAGCAACAGCAAGCAATCTGTGTGTTGCAAAGTCCACTCTCCTTATTCTTGCTTCTTCTGTCTTGAGGTCTTTGCTTGTTCTTCAAATGAAACTGCGCCATCTTGCTCTCCTTGCGACAAGATTTTTCGCTCACTCTTTCCAGTCCTTGTGGCTGACAGGAAACTTTCTTATGGGTGTATCACATATATCATCGTGCAAAGCGACGCTGAGCCAGTTGGCATGTTTTAAAATTGAAACAGCTCGGCCGTTGATGATGTAGAGTAGTCGCCAGGAGGACATGACAATATTTTAACTGACACAGGTGCAGTGAACCGTGCTGCACTGCATCAGCGCCGTTCATTTTTACTACAGAGCAAAACCTGTGGCTGAAGTGCAGCGTGCATTTACACGTCGTGTTAATGTTGAACAGCATCATCAAGTTCGGTCTCGGAATACGATACTGGCATGGGTGAGTAGATTCGAGGAAACGGGTAATGTGTTAAACATAAAACATTGGTCTACACGACCTGTGCGCACGCCCGAGGACCTACAAGAGTGAGAGAAGCTTTTCACTGTAGTCAGTGATATTCGACTCGCCAGCAGTCTCGCATTTTAGGGGCGGACAGAAAATGTTTAGACCTTATGCTGAAAGAGGTCAGATTTCGTCCATACAAAATCCAAACTGCTCAACAACGTTTAAACAGAGACAAGGAAGTACGGGCTGAACCCTGTATCGTCAAGCTTAGCTTACTAAGGAAAGAATCTGAGATACTGAACATTTTGTTCATGACCGCGAAGCTTACTTTTCATCTGTCGGAGTTTGTCAGTAAACAGAATATGAGATACTGGTCACCTGTGAACTCTCTCAGGAAAAGCTGTTGTACTTTTCTAAAGTGACGGTGTGGTGTGAAATCGCAGTCTTCAAGCCATATTTCTTTGGGAACAACAAATGAGAAACTGTGACTGCAAATTCAGATCGTGTTATCACATGTCAGAACCTTTTGCCATACGCAACTAAGACGTCTTGGAATGGATTCAAAAGTCAAAAGCCTTTTGTTTTCAACAGGATGGGGAGCCCACACTGCACGAAGCAATATGACTGCTGCCCAGGGATTGTACAGAAGCATTATCTCGTGTTTCGGCGACATCATGTGACCTAATCGTCTCTTGACCTTACTGTCAGTGACATATTCTTGTGGGGACTCTTGAGAGACGTATGGCGACAATTCAAGAACTTAGACAAGCTGTTGTTGACCAGGTTGCTGTTATTGACGAGGACGTACGGAGATGGGTGCGAAGCGATTTCCAGAAATGCTTGCAAACATGCATAGGCTTAAATGAGTAAGATCTCTGTGATGTAATTTTCAAGAAATAGGTTTTTTTAGTATTTGACAATAAATGACACTTTATGTTCTATTTATAGATGGTTTTAATGATTTCTCCTTCTTTGAATTCAAATATTTATAGCCTTTTAAAATATACCGGTCGACTCGGCGCCATCCTATACCTCAGTTTTAATATGCCTTGTGGTCTCCTCACACAAATTCACCAGATAATATTCGCGTGGTGATGGAACAGTCGTCCATTCTCACTACATGTCCCGACCAGTTTAACTTCTGGTGCGACAGATCTGAAGCTGTAATCTTCTTCTTCTTCCTTTTCTTCTTCTTCTGCGTTCGAGGTTGTTGGTCACATCAGATCTTGATCCTTGTCGACATGGGAAAGCCCGCGGTCCTCTCCAGATCCTGATAGGAGCCCTAAAGCTTTTGCCCCAAGCTTGTGTCCTCTGGCCATGTCTCACGCCTCAGGTCTGCATGATTTGGACACTTTTGAAGGATATGTTCTGGAGTCTTGACTCCACTGCCACATGGACACTCGTCTGTGTGAGACATTTTAAGTCGATGTAGGTGGCTTAGTAGTCTGTAACAGTGAGTACAGCTGCCATTCTTCGGTGTCAAACTAATTCACCCATGTAATTTAAGCAAGTGGCTTCTGTCCTGACCGACACTGAAATGATCATACATATAATGTGTACACTAAAGCACTGGTACACACCCATGTATAATTTGTTTTGTTTGACAGACATGTACATTCTAATGTTCATCTTCTTTCTGAAGTGTTGACGAGTGTATCAGGAGTTCTTGATAGCAGGCTGCCAAAAGATTGTTCAGTATGTCCCCATAACACCTTAACCAGACCATCATTACTAGTTCTGTTAAGTACTAGTATCACTTGGAAATATGTTAAATAGCTTGATTTTATGTTACATATAGATGGACATGAATAGAACAGCTGAAAGAAAGTTCTAATCCGACAACATTTTTTTAAAAACCTGCTGCTCAGTAATCGCGTCTTATACCCCCATCATTTGCTTTCCATATCCTCATCATTTGATTTCCAAACATTTATCATATGGTTCCCATACCTCCATTATTTGCTTCCATACCTTCATCATTTGGTTCCCATATCTCCATTATTTGTTTCCATAACTTCATCATTTGGTTCCCATACCTCCATTATTTGTTTGCATACCCGTATCATTTTGGTTCCCATACCTCCATTATTTGTTTGCATACCCGTATCATTTTGGTTCTCATACCTCCATTATTTGTTTCCATACCCTCATCATTTTGGTTCCCATACCCCCATTATTTGTTTTGCATACCCTTATCATTTAGTAAAACCCTTGCTCTATATTGTCAGAAAAGATTTTATGATTTTTATATTGTATAGTATGTACATCATTTGAAACAAGAAAACATTCATACTGTTACAAATTGTTTGTGACATGAATTACATTATATGTAATATACACCACTTGTTCCAGTTACGACATTATTTCAGTCCTGCCGCAGAGCAATAAAACATGGACAACATATACGGCCTTGTTTTCTATCTGTAACCACATTCTTGTGTATACTTCTACTTCGTTTTTAAGTTCACGTTTGCCTTCACGACGAGAGAACCATCAAAGCGGTTTACTCTTTTTCAAAGATTATTGAAAAGGTACAGTTATGTTTTCATCGTGACATTGAAAGGTAAACAAAATCCGAGGAATATTCTAAGCAAAATTAATATGACATATATAGCATCAACTTTTAAACATTTTCTCCAATCCTTGCTAGTCAGTATTTAAATAACAGACTGTTTGACCAGTTAGTTGAAACGCGATAGTTGTCTGACTCGGGAGACTCTTTCGAGCTCATAATGAATAAATTTGTAAAACCTGTTACTAAAAAAGTTAATGAAATGTGACAATACCACACAGCGGAAAATAATTCTTGGTAGTAAACAAAAACCTACTCACCGGTGACGAGGTACTGACGTAAGCTGAAAGATTAAAGGTCTCACCGCCTCTTGATATTCAGTCAAAGTAACGCCCAGTTTTATATTTGGAAAAAGGTCTTTTCCTTGATGCTGAAATATTTTTCTCAAAAATGCCTAGCTTTTCAGTGCAATGCAGTCACAACACAAAGACGGCACAATATAATAAGAAGAAAGAGGAAACATACTTTCCCGAAAATTTCAAAAGTGCACGAAAAACAGATTGGAAGATAGATACACAAGACTTGTGCTGGATGAAACTCGTGGCTTATCTGAAGAATACTGCACTCTGCACTTGTGTCAGCGGTTTGTTTAAATAAAAACTTCCAACTTTTTGTCTGCAAAAAAAAAAAAAAAACACAGAGAAAATGACTGAACGACAGCGAACAGTGACTTTTACTTCATAACGTTGGAACAAATATTCAGTTCTGTATGAAAATGAACAGGTCACTCGAACATTGCCTTTTGTTTCCATTATTTTTTTTTTGCTTGTTTGTGCCGATGTAAGTAGAATATTTTCTTGTTATTTTCGCATTCCTCTTCGAAATTTTTCTATATTAATGTCCGTTTCTTGGTGCATAATGAATGACTTTCTCCACAATCTCTGTGACGAGATGTTCTTGCATAACTTTCAAGACAGTAGATTCAGTGCAAAATTGGGTTATGGCTGACTGCGATATTCTGTGTTCCATTTTCACATCAGAAAAAAAAAAATAACTAAAAAAATGAAAAGTGCTATTCAACATTCAGATACAGCTGATCTGATTTAGTGAATGTTGTTAGTAGTGGAAGAGTTCATCTTTCATTTTGTCTGTGTTTATATTCGTTCAAAAGATTAAATTATGGAATTGTGTCACCAGATTTTAAAAGAATGAAACGTCAGATATGAGAGGTGAGGGAGGAATATGAAAAGAGAAGAAAAAAAAATTGTAATGCTGAAAAAAAAAGTAGTAAAAAGATGAAGGGTGTGTGGTGGAGAGAGGTCCTTGCCACAGGCAAAGCTCTTAAGACAAAGCTGCGGCTTCCTGTGTTGGAATAAACAAGAGACGGTGTTGACAAGATGATGAGAGCTCTAAATCTTCCCCTCGTTTCAGTCACTACAGTCTGAAATTTATAGTGGAGATTTCTGGAAGCAGGAGCGAGAGATACAAATTAATTATCTCAATCTGCAATATCATTTCCATCATCAGCGGTGTCCCGGGTAGTGCTCTTTCAAATTGGTAACTCTCTTTCCTAATATACTTTGTTATACCCAGGCCTGGAAGCAAAACATGTGGAAAGTATCTAAACTCTTAAATGAAGCTAATATTCCGATTATATCCATAAGCTGTTTCTGGATTAGCGTTCCTGGCACGTGCGAGCCAATGAATTCTTGGTTGAGCTTGAGCAAAATGAGGTTTATTTCAGATCCCCTCTCGTCCACCAAGAAGCACTCAAGTGGATGATCTGGGGTCAGCTGCAGTAACACGAAGATACCATAAATAATGCGGGTAATAAGGAATAATTTCAAGGTATTGATGTGGTGGTCAGACTTGCTTGGTACTTCCCCTAAATTAATAAGGAAGACCATTCTTCTTCTTCTGCGTTCAAGGTTGTTGGTCACATCAGATCCTGATCTCTGTCAACATGGCAAAGCCCGCAGTCCTCTCCAAATCCTGATAGGAGTCCCAAAGCGTTTTCCCTAAGCTTGTGTCCTCTGGTCATGTCTCACGCCTCAGGCCGCATGGTTTGGGCACTCCTGAAGGATATGTTCTGGAGTCTGGACTCCACTGCCACATGGGCACTCATCCGTGTGAGACATTTTGAGTCGACGTAGGTGGCTCAGTATTCTGCAATGGTCTGTCCTTAGAAGAAAGAGGATTGTGTTGGCTGCAGCGCAGTACACGAGTAAAACAGGACACACACAAACATTTACGAGGTTAGGAATGGCCAGGAAAACCATTAATGAATACTGCAGATGATCAACTTCTAATAGTTTTTAAAACTGTTAAAAAATAGCTTTACGATCTTGCGGAACAGGCGCTCTCAAAGCTGACTCTGCCTATGCTGAATCTGCACAATCGGTCACAGTGATGGCAAGCAATGTTTCTATTACAAGATCCAGTTTCCTTCCTCTTGCGTCTTCTGTTTTCAAGTTTGATCTTCCTTTCTTCTTCTTAAAAAAAATAATGCGTCTTTCTTTAGAATTACTCGGCCTTTCGAGCTTTCATCCAAGACTTAATGTCATCTCACGCTGATCTAACATCAAAATGTTAGACTGTCTGAAACAGAAGCAGGTTCAGATTTATTAATTAATTGCACAGTTCTAACGTTTCGGTTTACACCTTAATCATACAAAAACACACATAACAAAGAATTAGAAAAGGAAGAGAAATTACATCAGTGATATATAACAAATAAGAATGGAAAAAAATATTGAAAAAAAATGGAGCACTTAGCTGTGCCTTGCAAGAAGATGTGTCCGAGAGTGCGAATGGTGAAGTATTGTGAATATTTAAATGAAAGACTTGTGAAATGTGACACCAGGCTGACTGACTGGTAGTAAATAAGGGAAGGGGAAAGAGAAAAGAGAGAGAGAGAGATGGATGCAGTGTTTGTCAAGCCGAGATGGGTTGGGTGGAATAGATGAATGTAGCTGAGGTAAAGGGTTTGTGACATAGTGAGAAGAAGGTCGTAGAATATCAGCTGCAGGTGAGGAAATAGTAGATGAGAATTTAGTAAGGAATGATTATGACTGCAGAGAAAGGAGAGATTAAGTATAGCTAAATATTAAGCTGGGCCCGTGTGGTTCCTGTGTCCCACGTTCCTGTATGTAGCAGTTCTCTAGCTAGAAAGTCATACTTGCTTCTGTTGTTGGGGCCGTTTTTAAGCTATTAGGCTGGCTTGGAAGCATGCTGTGACATGTCATAAAGCTGTTTCTGCACGTGGTCATCTAGTTTATGGTTTATGGTATGGGTCATTATCATTACACTCCGGACATGTCCACAGGTGCTCGGATCCCCTCCACCATTCCCCCCTCCAACAATTTATCCATCGACATCCTGCGGCTATAGATAGTGCACATCCTGCCACCTAATCTGAGACCAATATGTCCAGTGTAAATTTTCCTACACTTTCTGACATTTGCGGTACTTGCGTGTGAATCCCTCACGGAGTAGGAAAACAGTTTTAGGAAAAGTAACCGATTTCGTTTTCCATACTACTTAGCGAGAACGGTTGACTTTCTAATGTGTATCTCAGTGTTTGTCTTCCTTGTGGTCTTTATACGTTTGCCTTACAAAACTGTGCGTATCCCGCGAGAGATGACATGACGATGTCACGAAAGCCGTTTCCTACGTCCATATATCTCAGGTAAAAAAAAAACAACAACTCCGTTGTCTAATACAGTCTGGTCAACAAGATAAAGATCGGTATGTTTTCTGTTATACCTTGACGATGGCGCCGATGTCACTGATTACGTTATATCGTTCTTTCATGTTTTGAATTGTGACAACATGTAGAGTTTTTTAAACTTCTTTAGATTTCCGCCTATGTTCTGCTATTTATACTCTACTTTCTTGACTTAGCCCCTCGCATACCGCTTGAGTTTTGCATTCATCAGTTTCATGTCATCTCCCAGCTTCTCTTCTCCCTCCCCCCCCCCAATCCCCCCGTCTTCTTCTTTAGCGACCTAGAGGTTTTTATTGCCTCCTAGTCTCTCTCCTACGACCCCCCCCCCCCAACACGTAACGTTCTCTCCCTTTCACCGCCGCTAACATCCGATTGGTTCAGTTTGTTTTCCTTTGTGGTCTCCCAGCCTTGTCTTTAGGGCGCATTCTGTTGTACTGTGTACAAGGAGGGATGCCACAAAACTAAGTTTTTCATGTTCATTTTTCTTCTTTTATTTTTATGTTGTGTTTGTTTTTGTATGTAATCCTTGAAAAAACTCACGCCGAAATATTGTATGTTGTGTGTTTTTCATTATT
Organism: Achatina immaculata; assembly: GCA_009760885.1. Classification (NCBI taxonomy): domain Eukaryota; kingdom Metazoa; phylum Mollusca; class Gastropoda; order Stylommatophora; family Achatinidae; genus Lissachatina; species Lissachatina immaculata. The sequence goes on along the minus strand of CM019716.1, from coordinate 63,627,497 downwards.
TGTTTTTTCTCACTTTTCTCACTCCCTCTATCGCTTTGTAAAACTGTACCAAGCACCTCTATCTACCTGACAACATGTAGCAACTTTCCCCTTCTCTTCCCCCCCCCCCCCCCCCATGGCATGGCACCTTTAAACAAAGTATAACTGAAAAAGAAGACAAAATGTACGGATTACGAACATTTTCTAGTGTACTGACACTTTAGCAGATATAATATTGTAAACCCCACACTGCGACACTTTAGCAGATATAATATTGTAAACCCCACACTGCGATACTTTAGCAGATATCATATTGTAAACTCCACACTGCGATACTTTAGCAGATATCATATTGTAAACCCCACACTGCGATACTTTAGCAGATATCATATTGTAAACCCCACACTGCGATACTTTAGCAGATATAATATTGTAAACCCCACACTGCGATACTTTAGCAGATATCATATTGTAAACCCCACACTGCGATACTTTAGCAGATATAATATTGTAAACCCCACACTGCGATACTTTAGCAGATATCATATTGTAAACCCCACACTGCGATACTTTAGCAGATATAATATTGTAAACCCCACACTGCGATACTTTAGCAGATATAATATTGTAAACCCCACACTGCGATACTTTAGCAGATATAATATTGTAAACCCCACACTGCGATACTTTAGCAGATATCATATTGTAAACCCCACAAATTATAAAACATCAGTAGAACTTTCTTCATGTCCTCTTTGTTCCATCCGTTTCACTCAACTGGATTCATCTGACGTACCACTGTACACAAATTTGTCAGAGTCGGTCTTCCTGAGCAAAGAGGCTTAAGTTTCCAGTACGATCTCTTGTATAAGCCCCCACATCCTGTTAGCCTCCCAGTTCTCTAAACTCCCGTCTTTACAGGACACGAGAGATGATTATCTTTCCTCCCGAGTATAAAGCACAAACTCTGAGCTGCCAAATAAATAAATAAAAAACGAATGAGACACATCTGGTTTTAGAGTATTCTACATCTGCATAATTATTCCCTAGAGGCATGAACAAAAAAAACTGACATAATTAAAAAATATCGTTAATTTTGTTTTCATGTCACTGTATTTTTGTGCATGTTATTTGCTATTGTACATCTATAGTTCTCATGCACTCTTTAGCCTATTCATATTAAACTACAGAACTTTCCCGTGTTGCTGTTGACGAGGACTTTAGTCTCTGCAGACAGTACAATCTAGTGCCCAAATGTTTGTGCTAGAGTAAATATCACGGTCGTTCCCCCTCCCTACCCACAAGTCACTACTATCAGGTAACTTTACATTATGGAAATCATTAGATCTTCTAGGAACAAAGGACATCATCTCAAGCTTACTTCGTGAACCTTACTTTAGTCTTTGAGTTAAAATACCCAGTAATAAAAACTGGAGGGTGTCGTAGATAAAACACGGGTGCGTGCACTGGTTTAGATAGAAAATTTGACATTTTTACATTGAATTTGTAAGAGAATTAGTCTTCTGCTGTCCTCCCCGCCTATCTCTTTCTTCTTTGTTTTAGCAGTGATCTTTAGAATCCATCTAAGCCTAGTCTCTCTCTCTCTCTCTCTCCCTCTCTCTCTCTCTCTCTTTCTCATATATGAGAAAGAGAGAGGGAGAGAGAAATCGTAACCTACGGCCATCATGTATTGCTTGTCCTCTTTGTCTCACTACTGTGTGTATATGTAGTTATTTTTGTTTTCATCAAAAGTACTGGTATTTGTGACATGTGGCATTTTAAAAGTAGGGCGTACGTTCGCAGTTTTCCAAAAGATTCAATATCGAACAAAACTTTCATTATTTCTGTCTACTTGTTAATATAAATGTCTGCCTAGTTCATCTCCTCCAACCTACACAGACATTATTTTACTGTAATTTCTTCCTGTCATTCATTTCTCTCTTTTCCTCGAACCCCATTAACCCATGCTATAAAGCCCCAGAACAGATGCCGCGTGACCTCCCAACTAACTGGTCAGACCTTGTCTCAATCAATAAATTGGCTCTGGTTTCAAAGCTGCCCCTATTTGACTAAACGAACCAGAAGAGAAAGCTGAAGAGGAGGCCATATTAGAGCAGAATCTAAATCAGCAGCCATCAGATTTAATGATCTAGACAATGAATAAAATGATCAGAATGAATATATATGTATATTCTACAGACTCACCACTCGGAACACAGAAATGTGGAAAAGCATGGTCGTCAACACCAAGCCAGCGTGGCCATAGACAGATGTTCTATAGTTAAATATTGGCCAGTCAAAAATACAATAAATCCCCACACCGCTGCTTATGGAACAACAAAATTTGAGAAATGGATTCTCCAGTTACTGTACATTTAATTTTGGCTCTGACTTTAACCTATACCTCAGCCTACCTAAACTGTACCAATGTTGCATTCACGTATAGTGCCTGACAAGACAAACAAGAAGTAATACGGTGTAATAAGAAAATAGAAATAAGAAAATAAAAAGTAATAAAACATGGAAACCTTGGGCAAAGATGTCTTTGGGCAGAGATGTCTTTGGGCAAAGATGTCTTTGGGCAGAGATGTCTTTGGGCAGAGATGTCCCTGGTCAGAGACAGCACAGAATCGGACAAACACCAGAGGGTTAAACAAAGTTCTGCGTTAAATGCACGATGTGCTTCATTCGTTCGTTCGTTCTTCGAAAAATGGCTTCATCACTAAATGTTTGCTATTTCATTATGTACTGCACAATGAATTACGATTTACTGTTTGTGTTTTTCTTCGGTAGTGTCTCATATTTTGCAGAAGCTTAGGGGACGTTAAAATTACTCTCGAGGTTCATTTGAATAAGAAAATTTGATTATACAAATTGTAATATTATAATAGGGGTTGCGTTGTGGAGAAAACAATGAGGAATAATGCTTCAAGTGGAAGAAATAATCATTTAATTTTAGTTTATAGCGCCAGTCAAAACTTGCAGTGCATGTATGAACTAAGCATAATCAGACTAGTGTGGACGATAGACGCTTGGATCGAGGGGTGTACGACCTTGACCAAAGAGTCATCGTCCAGGTGATTTGGTAGTTGGTTTCGGGGATGGGGGGATATATATTGAAACAGTGGCCTGCATCACATTAGACAGAGGAAATGGCCGGGCGATGTCGCGCTTAGTTGTGCTTAGATTATTGTGAGTGTTTCGTATATTCTGCCTGAGCCCACCTCATGTGGTGTAGATTATGTAGTTGTGCAGTAAGCTGTGGTGTAGGTTTCTGTATTACGTATCAATATGAACGTTCCGTGCATGATTTCAGTGTGATTTATCGGTATATTGGATAGACAACTTGTACGACTCGTTTATTATTCTTTTTCATGTAGACTGATCGTGTGCTGCAGAAGCAGAGTTATATGGCGGTGTGTCATGGCAGCGGTAGCTGCGGGGGATAAGTGCTATTGCACATTAGATTCGTAGCATAGGCTACGTGTAGGGTCTAGAGAGCCCTGGACCCCAGGTCCATCAGGTTTTCAATATGCAGACATGAGAAGTCATTATCTGTGATACCGTGCTAATAACCTTGCTTTGCATTGACATTGTTCATCCAATTGCTTTCTGTTATTGAAGATTGCTTGAACTATTTTGCATTGCATTAATCTTGTTCATCAAACTGTTCGTCCACTATTATAACACATGTCTTGATGACCTGTTGATTGTCAGTGTCAGCTGTATGTGCTGTTGTGGCGTATTGTGAGATTAAAATGCTGTGTCCTTAATTTCAGATTTTCTAATTTGTACTGCATGTCAATTTATTGTTGTGTTGATTGAATGCATGGGGATTTAAGCAGTTAGCTTACAATATACCAAGGAGGGGAAAACCTGGATTGGCGGTCATGATAGGGGGAGCTAGACTGGCCTCGAGTACGATAGTACGTTGCCAAGGGATTGTTGGTCTGTAACCGTCATGAGAAAATACTCCTCCCACTAGCTTAATCTTGCACCAAACAAGTTTTACGCTGGCATTACTATAAAGCAAAGACTTGTGATATGTGGTCAAACCGAAACGATGAAAAGACAAATACCAGCACTCACAAGCAACGTGAATTGTTTTGCTAGAGATACCACAGAAAACACTGTGAACAAATGTTTATTTTCTTTTTCTGGGGCGATGAACATACGTAATTAACATAACATTACCCGCCAGTTGTGAGATGCATGACTAATTTCATGCTATCAGATGTAGAACTTGAGGGACACGTTGTAGACTTTTGTGGCAGAATATGCATCATCATTCACGACTCTTTGCTTCTAAATCTTTCTTCCAGAAGATATTTGCTTTTCTTCGTTTCTGGCTTCGTTTTTTTTTTCTAGCCGGTTTTAAGGTTTATGTTTATTCTTTCTTGCGTTTACGTTAGTTTACAAGGCAGATGAGAAACTGTGAGAGTATTTTCACACTTTGCAGCCGACAGATTTTCTACGGGAGAACATAAGGAGAGCAGTAAATAAATACCCGGCTAGAAATTAAAACAGAGAGGCTGTTAACGCAGAAATATCTACAGTTTACTAGAGAATTTAGAGTAACAGGAACAGACCTAATATGTAAGAGAACGTGTCGTGAAAACACTTCACAAAAGACACGGAACTATTTACTTAGTAATTTGTTAAACTCATAGGAAGTTTAAAATGAATAATATAAGATTCATGCTCATTACGATTTCTCTCAAAAGATTATCCAGAATTCCACAATAACAAAATATATTCATAGCGTTTGCTTAGTCTATCATCATAATCATTAGGTACCACGCAGGTGGGCGTTGACGATCATGCTTCTCCATAGTTCTCATCCATCAGCTCAGTTGCTTGCTTTTTATTATGTCATCGCATTAGACCGTCCATGATTTTTTTTACTCTTCGTTTTCCCTGCCTCTTTTCTCATTTATCTTTCCTGTGGTTATGATGTTTTCATGCTCTACCGTTCTCAAAATATGTTCAATGAATGATGACTGTCGCTTTCTAATGGACTAGTACGTTCTTTTCTATTTTTTTGCTATAGATATTTCCTGTCTGTCATCTTACCTGTCCATGATACTCTCAACACTCTTCTGAGAAACCACATCTCTGCTGTTTTTAGTTATCTTTGCATCAATCTGTGCATTGTCCATAACTCACTTCCACTGAGTAGGACAGGCTCAATATAGCATTTTAGAACTCTCTAATGTTCAGTGACAGAGATGTGTGTACAAGATGTCTCTCATTTGTTCGAAAGCTGCTTTGGCTTGCCATATTCTATTCTTCATTTCAGAGGTGCATTTCTTGTCTGATGTTACTCCCGTGCCCAGTTATTTAAATGTATGGACTTGTCTCCAGGTTGTTCCTTGTACCTTAACACTCCATTTAGATCGGTTCTTCTTTCGTAATATAACCATTGTTTCTGTTCTCTTTGTATTTAGTGTGAGTCTTTCTTCTACTAGCACATCTAATAATTCCTATAGGCGCTTTTCATTTTTAGTTGTACTATTACATTACTTTAAAAAAAAAAGAAAACTTAAATATTTTAAACACATTAACCGTCATGATAATCTAGAGAAGACCGTCTTAGAAGGGCACATAATGGGAAAAAGAAAGAGAAGAAGACCAAGGCGAACATGGCTGCAAGACATCGTTGATGATCTGCAAATGGATGCATCAGCAGCAGGCCATCTTGCTCACAACCGAGAGGCCTACAGGAGTGCTGTTAAGGAGGCAAAGTTCCGCAAGGGACATGAAAATGAATGATGAATACATTACTAAATGTATCATCTATATATTGTAGGCTGTTCACGTTGTAGCCTCTAGCCCGAATTTCTAGTTTATTTTGTATTTCTCGCACGGTATTTTCTCTGTACAGTGAGAACAAATCTGGAGAGAGGACACAACCTTGCCTAACTCCTTGCTTTATTGGTTGATATTTGCATATCCTATTTTCTATCATGATAGCTGCTTCTTCCAGTATGCTTTTTTATTTATTTTTTTCAGATCTTTTCTGTCAGTATGTATATCCTCTAACACGTTCAGATTAAGACCTTTTCCGTCAATATTTGTTTCCTCTAACATATTCAGACTAAGATTTTTTTCTGTCAATATTTATGTCGTCTAACATGTTCAGACAAGATCTTTTCTGTCAACATTTATATCCTCTAACACGTTCAGAGTGAGATGAAAAAAAAAACTCTGCTAACATAGAAAACTATAATACCTGGAAAATAAAGGAAATATCTTATATTTTCAGGTTTCACGACGGAGTGATTATCAAATCATAGCATGAACAACCACAGAAGTCTTTTCGTTTTAGCCTATTTTCATTCTTATTGTTCATGTTGTATGACACACATCAAAAGTCTAACGTACAACTGGGAATGTATCAGCTAAACGCAAGACGGATAAGTAATTGTATACTTTCATAAGAAACAGACTAGATATTAGTAACACACACTAATATCAAAACTATATAACAATAATAGTTCTTTTAGTCATAGAAGATTGTTGTAGTTGTTTTAATTATTTTCTAATGTGTGTATACACACATACATATATACATATATATGTATATATATAATATATATATATATATATATATATATATATATATATATATATATATATATATATATGGCACATGTAAGAAGTATCTTTAGCTAAAAGTATAAGTTGTAAACTTTAATGTTACGAAGAAACTTAAAACGAATAAGTGCCTTTGACTCAAATCAATTTTCCATCTGATTCACAATACGAAACTAACAAATGAAACCCAAAAAAATACACTTATATCCGATTTAACAATAAATAAATGAAAAACGCAAACGTAAATATGTACTTAAGAATGAGCAAAGAAGATTGATTAATAACAGGCGACAAAAATTGAATGCAAGAACAGCATATCCGATTAACAATGAGAAATAATAAAAATAAATTAAAATAAAGCAGGAGAGATTTACAGATGTATAAACTAGGAAAAAAGTAGGAACAGGTTTATTGCTTAACGACCACATAGTTGTGACGTTTCGGCGTGAGCCTTAATCATAGAAAAACACATAGGACGAAGAAATAGAGAGAAGAGATAAAGTATAAATTCACACGAATCTATTCATGAGAAAAGACTGGTGAAACTGGTCTCAGATTAGTGGACCGCATGCAGAAACATCTGTATGATATCACCCAGCATGCTTCGAAACTAGCCTCGAATCATTTCAATCGCCCCAACCACAGAGGCAAATCTGATTTTCTGGTAACAGCCATCAAACAATGTCACGCGGATGACAGAAGCCGCCTAGCGCTTGAGAACCGCTACATTCAGGAATATGTGACGCTGGAACCACATGGTTTGAACTCGTTATTCAGTTACACCTAAATTCTCCTCTTCCATAGTCATAACCTCTCCCCACTAAGTTCCACTCTCTTCTCACTTGTTACACAGAACGTCATCACAGAATGACATTACAACTCCTCTACCCCAACTATAATCACCTATTTCACCTTCTCCTGGCTATGTTACCATTGTATCACTCTCTCTCCCCTCCACGGTTTCCCTACCCACCACCCTCAATTACAACTCACCTGTCACACATCACACGTCTGCATATAAATATTCTCTGCACTCCACCATGCGCATTTCTGAACACAGTGTCGGACAAGCCACAGCTTCTTACAAGTTACAGCTAAGTGCTCTATTCATCTTATTTCTTTTTTCCCCTTTTTTCGTTAAATAGCATTCATGTGAATTTATACTTTATCTCCTCTCTCTATTTCTTCGTCCTGTGTGCTTTTGTATGATTAAGACTCCCGCCGAAACGTCACAACTGTGTACTAGTTAAGTAATAAAGCTGTTACTACTTTTTTTCCTACTTTATACATTTTGGTATCACAGCTTTACTACACTGGCCTCGTGTATAATTATATAAGTATACACTAATTATTGAGTATTAAGAGATTTACAGAAGTAAACTCCGTCTAGACAGGGACAATACAAGTGAGTGGTGTTTAACGAGTACTTCACTTCCCTACAATAATGCATAATGACCTCGAAGAACAAATATCCACAGCTTTGGTTGAAACTACTCTTCCGTGAAAAAAAAGACTTTTAAAAAAATCATCTCACCATAAAAGTAAGCTATTATGTTTTTGTTTGCCTAATTTTTATTGACTATACTTATATATATTGCTTCAGAAACACTCAGATACATTGCTTCAGAAACATTTAGATACACTGCTTAGAAACACTTCAATACACCGCTTCACACTGCTTCAAAAACACTTAGATACACCGCTTCACACTGCTTCAGAAACATTTAGATACGCTGCTTCAGAAACATTTGGATGCACTGCTTCAGAAACATTTAGATACACTGCTTCAGAAACACTTAGATACACTGTTTCAGAAACATTTAGATACACTGCTTCAGAAACACTTAGATACACCGCTTCACACTGCTTCAGAAACATTTAGATAAACTGCTTCAGAAACATTTTGATACACTGCTTCAGAAACATTTAGATACACTGCTTCAGAAACATTTAGATACACTGCTTCAGAAACACTTAGATACACTGCTTCAGAAACACGTAGATACACTGCTTCAGAAACACTTAGATACACCGCTTCACACTGCTTCAGAAACATTTAGATACACTGCTTCAGAAACATTTAGATACACTGCTTCAGAAACATTTAGATACACCGCTTCAGAAACACTTAGATACACCGCTTCACACTGCTTCAGAAACATTTAGATAAACTGCTTCAGAAACACTTAGATACACTGCTTCAGAAACATTTAGATACACTGCTTCAGAAACATTTAGATACACTGCTTCAGAAACACTTAGATACACTGCTTCAGAAACACTTAGATACACCGCTTCACACTGCTTCAGAAACATTTAGATAAACTGCTTCAGAAACACTTAGATACACCGCTTCACACTGCTTCAGAAACATTTAGATACACTGCTTCAGAAACATTTAGATACACTGCTTCAGAAACATTTAGATACACTGCTTCAGAAACACTTAGATACACCGCTTCACACTGCTTCAGAAACATTTAGATACACTGCTTCAGAAACATTTAGATACACTGCTTCAGAAACATTTAGATACACTGCTTCAGAAACATTTAGATACACTGCTTCAGAAACATTTAGATACACTGCTTCAGAAACATTTAGATACACTGCTTCAGAAACATTTAGATACACTGCTTCAGAAACATTTAGATACACTGCTTCAGAAACACTTAGATACACTGCTTCAGAAACATTTAGATACACTGCTTCAGAAACATTTAGATACACTGCTTCAGAAACATTTAGATACACTGCTTCAGAAACATTTAGATACACTGCTTCAGAAACATTTAGATACACTGCTTCAGAAACATTTAGATACACTGCTTCAGAAACATTTAGATACACTGCTTCAGAAACACTTAGATACACTGCTTCAGAAACACTTAGATACACCGCTTCACACTGCTTCAGAAACATTTAGATAAACTGCTTCAGAAACATTTAGATACACTGCTTCAGAAACATTTAGATACACTGCTTCAGAAACACTAAGATACACTGTTTCACACTGCTTCAGAAACATTTAGATACACTGCTTCAGAAACATTTAGATACACTGCTTCAGAAACATTTAGATAAACTGCTTCAGAAACATTTAGATACACTGCTTCAGAAACATTTAGATACACTGCTTCAGAAACACTTAGATACACTGTTTCACACTGCTTCAGAAACATTTAGATACACTGCTTCAGAAACACTTAGATACACTGCTTCACACTGCTTCAGAAACATTTAGATACACTGCTTCAGAAACATTTAGATACACTGCTTCAGAAACACTTAGATACACTGCTTCAGAAACATTTAGATACACTGCTTCAGAAACATTTAGATACACTGCTTCACACTGCTTCAGAAACATTTAGATACACTGCAGGAAACTCTGTTGTAGGGAGCAAAACAACAACACAAAGAAGTACCCTTCCTCCCCTCAGACAAGTGTTTTCGGCCTTTTTTTTCTGTGAGGAACATGTGGGTCATGGAAAAAGCTCCAGCTATTTTTGTGCACGTCAAGAAAAAAAAGGAAAATTAATGGTGAGTGTTCAGACACGTGTTCGTTTTCAGAAATCAGCTAGAATAAACTTTAAATATCAACAAGCTAGAATAAACTTTAAATATCAACAAGCTAGAATAAACTTTAAATATCAACAACACTAATTCAGTTTCACAAGAGTGTCAGGCTATAACAAACATTTACGAAAATTCCATATTAACATCCGAAATCTAGTAACCATATTTAACTGGCCTAGCTGATGAACCGTGAAGATGAAGGATGAATTTGTAAAGAGGTACACTTGAACATTATTTTTCATGATGACAAACTTGGTTGTACAGTATGAAAAAAAAACCTAAAAGCTTAGGTGTTGTCAAGAATATGGAAATTCGAATTTCTAAAGAGCGCATAAACTGTGGGGGTACCACCTTGCCATGACGGTCAGAAACAACAGCTTGTATCTCTGATCATGAAGACAGCTCTAATCATAAAGATGCATTTAAAGTAATTGAAGAAGTACGGAAGCAAAAACGAAAACTAGAAACTGTGACGAATAAAGGAAATCATCAGTAATATACGTATTCTGTACACCCTACAGGGTAGCAAAGAAAAAAAATACTTTATCATTTTCAAGATATAATTAATTTTAAAGCACCGAATGCTCGCATAAACAATATAAATTGTATTCGCAATGAAATGAAAGCTGCATTAGTTTGATACCACTGATTAAAAAAAAACAAAGTATTGTCTTACATCTTACATCCTTCCCGTGTCAATAAACGTCACATAGGGATTATATGGTTGTTCTGCAAGTTTTCCTGTTTTCGGGGAGTTTTCAACCTCATCAAGAGATTTTATGCCTACTAATTTGGCCTCTCTTAACAATGTCCTCTTTAGAGTTTCACGTGGTCGAGCTCTTTTTCTTCGGCTTGTTGTGTTCCACTTCATAGCTTGTTTTGGGATTCTCTGATTGTTTCTTCTCATCACGTGACCAATATATGTCCATCTCTTTTTTCTTATCACCCATGAGATAGGTTGTTTTTCACTCATCTACCTTATCTCTGTTGTTTTTTTTTAATTCATTCCACTTTATACCAAGTATTTTCCTTAGGCATTTGTTTTCAAAAGTCTGATTTGTTGCATATTATATATCTTGTTATATGGAAGTGAATCATGGACAATAGGCAAGTCTGCACAAAAATCATTGGATGCAGCAGAAATGTGGTTTATTAGAAGAATGTTGCGAATCCCCTGGACAGCAAAAATAACTAATGAAGAATGTATGAGAAGAGCTGGAGAGACAAAAAACCTTGTCAAAAAGATAAGAGAGAGACAATGTACTTTCATACGACATGCAATGAGAAGAGGGGGCATTGAAAATATTATAACAACAGGAAAAATAGAAGGAAGAAGATCAAGAGGAAGACCAAGAGAAATGATACTGGACAGTCTGACGGGATGGTGTGAGAGGAGATCAGCAACTGAACTGATGTCCTGCATGAAGGATCGGGTACTCTGGAGAAGCATAACAGCCAACGCCAGTCGGCACGGCACATGATTTTTATGATGATGATGATTTGTTGCATATTTCTTTAGTTGTTTTCCAGCTTTCACATGCATAAATGAGACTGGATATTACATTTCAAATGAATAATCTTAACTTGGTTTTGTGCTTATAACATTTGAATGCTATATATTCTCAAGATTCTTGAAAGCCAAAGATGCTTTTGCAGTTCTATTTCACTTCCTTTCTCGTGTCACCATCCTAGTCTAGCTACCGAGGTATGTAAACCGGTTTACTCCTTCAACAGCTGTTCCTTCTACGTGTATTTTTCCTTCTTGATTAATGGGAAGTTTCATTATTTTTTAAAATTATATTGTTAGTATTATATTATACTGAATTAAATATTATAATTAAGTATTATACTGAACCAAAAAACCTGTGTTGATAATGTATACCCGTGGTTTCCTTAAGGGAACAGATATAGACTACGAATCCTTTCATTGAGATGATACAGAAATAATGGGTAGGATAATCTGCTGATATCAACTTTCAGATTCTTTTTTTAATGTTCAAACTGGGGTAAAACCCAGTCCCCAGTATTATTCATCCTCGTCTGCTCACTTAATGATGAGAGAAACAATACCATACCAACACAAAGGCATCCAATGATCATTAACATCAACACTAGAAGACCTGGACTTCGCAGATAAAATTATTTGCTGTTTTCGAATACACATAATGACAGTCAAAGAAGTAAAAAAAAAATCACATACCTTGGCAGTACAGTAACAGCAGACAGGGAGACAGTAGAAAAGAGATCAGAATAAGAAAAATAAATCAGATAAGCTTGGATAGCACTTAACCATATATGGAGGTTAAAAAAAGCCAGAAAAGTAAATGTTAAATATTATTTAAGTGCTGAACAATACGAGAGCGAATGCTGAAAATATACGCAGACAGGTTGCATGTACACTTCACACTTTTCAAAACCAAGTGTCTACGTAAGATGAAAGGCAATTTCTGACCAAATACCATAAGTAATGACATCTTGTTAAGAGGAACATGTCGGTATTGACTGAAATGAGTATGTGGCGACGAAATGGCCATTTGTGAGAAGGACAGATGAATTCTTAATTTACATGAGTAGCTTTGATTTGGACTCCACAGGGTAAAAGAAGCATGCGAAGACCAAGAGAGACACAAAGACATATATAGAAGTATTGTCTCTATCTCTGTGCACGTATAGATCTCTGAAGTAGTTAAACACTAATTCAGATTAGACCAGGTTCTTTTAACCCTTGTCGATACATCACTATACAAATGATCATGCAAGTCTGATGCTGACAACACGACACGAAGTTTACTGAATGGAACTTGGTCATAATGGTTGCGATGACTAGTACGAATAGTTACGTCGAGTAGCAACAACAAATCTTGGTCGACCCACTTCGGCAATGTAAAAGATAAATGATGAATCTACCACTTGCCAACGCCCACCCCATCACGCATAACATCAATCGACAAGACATTCTGCAGAATCCCAAAACAGTTTCAAATTTCTAAATAGTACGACTTCACTTCCACACAGCTAAAGAACCAAACATACACTACCCCAGCAGTCTGTACTCTCGCTTCCTGCCTTTCGAAAATCTCGCGCTAGCCAGAAACACAGACTACCTAAAATCCTTGAACAAGGGACAAAACTTAATAATACACTGTAAACAAAAAACCCAACACAAATATAAGGCTAGACAACACATTCAACATGTAATGTTACGATGTAGAATGAATGACTATTTCTCTATTCAAAGGGACCACTGAAATGGTATTACTATTTATCATTTATAGCAGCCACTATAATGGTTTTCTTTGGGGTTGATTAAATCTTCTTGTGGAGTACAGTTTCAACTTATAAATTTCTTCTTGTTGTTGGTGTTCTAAAAACCGCCTAATTTTCTATATTATACACTGAGAAAATACAACGAGATACCCAGGCTTCCAACTCCACAAACTAATACAAATACAACAGCTTAACATAACTTGGCAGTCTTCCAACCAAAACAAACTGGTCAACAATGAGAATTCCAACAAAGCCAATTGGTGTAGTTTATCATCAGACAACACACATTTATTAATGGACAAAATGAGGGGTGAAATCATGATGATGGGAATGTAGCCATCAGGCTGAACAAATTTCACAATGACAATGCCCGACGTGAGAGAACTCTACGCCATATGGGCGAAAACCTTACAATGTCATAAAGTCATACACAAAATCATACTTACAACGTTCCACCAAAAAACCTCAGCCATCACAAGAACAACTAAATCCTCCAACTAACTACCAACAAATTGCCACTGCTAGAAACTCTTTCTAAACGAGATTCCATCTACATCAAAACTACTAATGTTCTTCCTACAACACAAACAAGTAAGGCTCCTGCTACAACAAACAAGTAAGGCTTTTACTAAATCGTGAGTGGTTTTTATACTATCCCTATCCACTCAGTTTTCTCCATGCTGCACGCTTTTCCCAAGACCCCCGCGCAATGGTCTCAACCAACCTACCTCTCAACAAGGGTACTCACTCTATTAATTATTTCCTAAATACCAATCCTGGTTATAACCCCTAGCCTATACTGCTATAACGAATACACCAGAGAAAACCATACAACAGAGAATAAAACTGGTAAACATAGGATTGATATGAGAGACAAGCAAGCAAAGGAACTACAAAAGTGAAATCTCTTGCTACTATCAGCTCCATGTGTCTCGGGTGCTGAACGGACAGAAGAGAGAACAGAAGTCAAGAATGCCACAGCAAGCAGAATATGTTTACAAACTGAATTACTAGGCGTGACAGAAGAATTTTTTTTCATTCATTCATTAGCATGTCCCTTGAGGAACTTTACCTCCTTAACAATTCTCTTGAAGGCCTGTCGGTTGTGAGCAAGATGCCCTGCTGCTGATGCATCCATTCTCAAACCATCAACAATGTCCTGTTGCCATCTTCATCTTCCTCTCTTTTTTTTTTACATTATGCACCCTCAATGCTTTATGTAACCCAAATAGCAACATGAAAAGTCAGTCTTTCCCATCGCAATATATGCCTGTGAGATCTGGACACTTAACACAACATCTGAGAAACACATAAGTGCCTTTGATTGTAAATGCTACAGAAGAGTTCTTCAAATATCATGGACACAAAAAAGAACAAAGGCACTTACGATATGTGTTTCTCAACTGTTTTATTAAAGTGTCCAGGTCTCACAGGGTATGTTGAGGTGAGAAAATGGTTGTCCTTAAACATTTAATTTTTGTACTTTTGTCTATCTCTCTCGACAGCTTCTTTAACTGAAAATTTTATGAAAGAAAATTTAGCGTTTCTTGATCTGTGACTGAGCCGATGTAATTTATGATTCCGTGTCGAAGTTGAAAAAAACTCTTCAGTGATAAATTTCCATCTATTGTTTTCTGTCTCCGTGGCAACCAGAGCTGAAATTATTTGTGCCTGACATCCTACACATATTTTTAGACAACTATACTTCGTAGTCGTGGAACGTTGCAGCTGTGTGTAGCTTTACCGGAGCTGCATATTTACAAATTTTGAAGATCTTACACCTTACATCCTTCCCTTGCCGTTAAACGTTACATAGAGCTCCTAAGGTAGTTCGCCTAGTTTTCCTGTTTTCGGTGAGCTTTTCAACCTCATCAAGGGATATTATGTCTACTAAAACGGCCTCTCTTAACAATGTCCTCTTTAGAGTTTCACGTGGTCGACCTATCTTAATTTTGAAGATACTATATGTCTTCTTCTTCATCTTCGTTCGCTTCTACCACCAAGACCGCCCCGCGATCCTACTGAATTTACTCCCGTGGTCCTCAGTAGGTCCCCTGGCCCCGTGTGGTCCCCGAAGGACCACAAGAGGTTCACCTGTATTCTTGGTGGGTCTCAGAAGCGGGATTGCGTGACACCATGGTTTTCGTTGCACCAGTTTAATATAGAGTTGGACTTTCTCACCAGAAAACCTCGACGTGTTTTGGGATACCCATGTATCCCGGCCGGGTGAGAGGTGGTTGCCCATCCAGTCCAGCGTTGGGCTTTCTCACCGGAAAATCTCAGCGTGATTAGGATACGCATACATCCTCGCCGGGTGAGAGGTGGTTGCCCATCTAGACTGCCCTGGTCCAGTGTCTCCGACTTCAGCATTTTGTGGTTGTGGCCGCTACCCTTCCTAGTTGTGACCAGGACGGAGCTTTTGTCCAGGAGGATGAATCCTCGCCATGAGGGTTGAGCCGGTTTAGGCATATTATCCCAGTATAGGCGCGTTTAGGACGTGACCGACCTCTAAAGCGGAGGTACCGTGACTTGAGTAGCCAAGTTTCACCCGTGGTTTAAGCCGGTTTAGGCATATTTCACCAGTATGTATGTAGAACGGACGTGGCCAGCCTCTAGAGCAGAGGTGCCATGGTATAAGTAGCTCTCGCCGCGAGACTACTGGACATACCGATTAAGCTTCACTTTATCCTTTCCATCACCTTTTCACATCGGCGCCGCACGGCAACCCTGAATGCTTTTCCTCATTTTCTTCATTGGCCGGGAGGAGTTTCACTCCACGCGCGGCATCCGAAAAGTCTCGCCAGCAGCGTATTAACCCCTGGGTTAAGCCGGTTCAGGCAATTCGCCCGGTATGAGTGTACATGAGACGTGGCCAACCTCCAAAGCAGAGGTGCCGTGATTTGAGCAGTCCTAACCTCGACATTACTGATTACTTCACTTACTCCTTTCTTTCACCTTTTCCACAGTGCCGCACGGCAACCCATAATGACACCTTTCTTCACTGGCCTGGAGGAGCCCCACTCCACGCAAGGCAGCTGAAGAATCTAGCCAGCAGCGGTAGATGGACTACCAAACATGACTTTCATCTACCCTAAACGTCTGGCTTTTAGCCATCAGATATTCGCCTTCGCCCCTTCTCCTGTCAGTTTAAACAGTTCTGCCACGAGAAGACCAGGAGCTGGACTTGACTGTCAGAGGTTATTTGAGACGCACGCCATTGGAGTAGAGAGCGTATCCTCCACCCCACCTCCGACAATAACAGTCCTTAGAACCGATACTTATGTAAAATAGGGCACAAAACTTTCAGTGCTTGGACAAGATTTTCAAATGTTGGTAGTTCATTTTCAAAAAGCAAAAGCCGAAAATAATCCTGGCAAAAAAAGGTGCACCTACAAAGCAAGTTCTCGATGGTTTATGTTAGATTTAGAATTAATTTGTGATGATTTGCAAAAAACATCGAAGCTAAGCCTAGATTTGCATTGAATGAAGTCGATCAGAACAAAACTAAGGGTCTTGTTGATGTTCGTCATAAAAGGAGAACAGTATATTATAGTAAAGAACTTGATGTCGTTGAACCTCCTGTGTCCCTTAGAATACAAAAAAGTAGGTAACCCTATCGTGCCTTATGGGCATATAGGGATGTGGTGTTAGTGCCCATGTTTTCCTTAACCTGTCGGCACACTAGGGGGTGATGTGGTCAGTATCACGCCTGGCCGCCTTTCCTTCCCCAACCCCAGAAGAAGTTGGGTATCCATTTCTACAGCTGGGTGACTGGTGCGCCTCTGGCTCGATTCGAACCCCCGACCTTAGCCATGAGAGACCAGTGACAAAAAGTGGGACAGACGATTAATCAGTTTCCCCTGTTGTTTTCTATGAAACATTGTTCATATTTTTTTAATGACTAGTTTCGAGTGACTATATGGAAGTGTCCAGGAGTTTTGGATGCTAACAAGTGGCCAATCACGAGCAAAAGACAACATTCTTAATGAGGAAGAAGTAAATGGAAATTTATGGTTCAGTTTTACAAAAAGATAACCCCCTGGAAACAACTGTGTTAAGAGCACACTTATCTTAACATAGTGTTTGTGAGACAGGGAACATAGATCTGTTTGCTTAAAAACTCTGACCTATTTCTGTAGCCCAGAAACTTGTAGCAATGAACACAAATTGTAATTGTTATTTTTGTAAAATGTAATGTCAGGTTGATGGACGGATGGGGACATGGAGATCTCTGGCGGGGATGAGGAAAGTCTGGTGTGAAACCAATGAATCAGGGACGTGACAAGCCTATGGGTCTTTACAGCAATGGCTATCAGAATGATGTAAACAAAACAGAGCCAGTAGACTATAGGTGGCGGGGAATGGATATCGTTGAAGCACTCATCAGATTCCTCATCTCAAAGTCAGCGTGTCTTTGTGGAACTGTCTCCAAACCATCTGACATGGAGAAGGGACTTACATACAGCCACCAGAGGCTGGAAAACAAAGTTTTGCCAGGCTAGCCACACTGTCTTCATGGCAGTCCGAGAAAGACCACAGTCTGCCCTAGCAAGGAAAGGTGCTGAAGTCGGAGTTACCCAGCCAAAAGGCACATCGCAAAAATCAGGGTAACACGCATTATCGCTAATGAAATGTCTCTATCTGCAGTTTTCAAACATGGTGCTCGCCCTGTGAAGACTAACCAGGCAAGTGCAGTGCCGGGCCCCCTGCCTCGAAAGGGTCCATCCAATGCTACTGAAGGTCCTCTCAGTTCGTCTTGTGGAGTCAGGAGACATGAGAGTAGAGCTGCTGGCCAAAAAATACAACGGAAGAAAACAGCCAAAAAGCAAGAACTTAAAATAATGCAGTAGAATGTTGAGGGTGTCAGTAGTGTTAGAGATGGCTATAGCAAAAAGGTGGAACTAGAGAACATACTTTTTACAGAGCAGGTAAGTATATGCTGCATACTGCAGACACACCTAACCAAAGATGCCGCCTTTAAACATTGATATCTATCCAGAGAAAGAGCGTACAGTGCGCATTGAGCCACAGAAAGAAGAGGAACAAGTCAGAAAAGTGGAGGTCATGGATGCACCAATCACACGCAGTGAGTTAGACCTAGCAGTTAGTAAACTGAAACCAAGGAAATCACCAGGACCAGATGGAGTGTCCAATGAAATGATCAATAACCTTGGAATGGCAGCAATGGGAAAGCTGTTGGATATTTTCAATATGTGCTGGAGCACAGGTAAGTTACCTCAAATCTGGAACGAAGCAAGCATGGTACCACTGCTAAAGCCAGGGAAAAACAGTGATACTGCCTCCAGCTGCAGGCCAATCAGTCTCACTAGCTGCCTATGCAAAACGGTGGAACGCATCATTGACCTGAGGCAAAAATGGTACCCAGAAAGTGAAAACCTTCTCGTTCCACAACAAGCAGGATTTAGGCAGTACTACAGTACGGAAGATCAAGTGACCTATCTCTCTCAAGAGATTGAGGATGCATTCCAAGAGAAAAACCTTGTACTAGCAGCGGGGATAGACCTGAAGAAAGCCTTTGATAAAGTATGGAAAAAAAGGTCTGCTGTGGAAACTAAGAAACCTCAATGTGAATGGAAGACTGTACAACTGGATAAAGTCCTACTTACACAATAGAAAAGCCAGAGTAGTAATGAATGGACACAAAAGCCAGAAAGTACTTCTGCGACACGGTGTACCACAAGGAGGAGTCCTTTCGCCTACACTATTCCTTGTATTCATTAATGACCTGGTCAAGGAATCTCCCTATGGAATCAAAGCGGCACTGTATGCAGATGATCTGGTCATGTGGTGTACAGATGAATATGCGACAGTTGCTACACAGAAACTCCAAAGAGCAGCAGACATCTTGACATCATGGACAAATAAATGGTGTGTAAGTATCAACACAGAGAAATCAAGTACCACTCTGTTCACCCTCTCATCTAAACAGAAAGCAGGTAAGATCTTTGTAAATAAAATATCCTTAAGGATGGACAGCCAACCCACTTACTCAGGAGTGACTCTTGACTCAAAACTGACCTGGAAGCAACACATCAACAGTGCAGAAGCAAAAGCCAGAAGAAAATTAGCCATATTAAGAAAATTGAGTGGAACCACACGGGGAGCTAGTGAAAGAATCCTCAAGAATGTATATCAGCAAAGTATTCTACCACATAGAATATGGCTCAACATCTTGGTGCACAGCATCAAACACTACGCTGCATAATCTAGACAAGGTTCAAAATCAGTCACTACGGATTATCACAGGTGCCATGAGGTCCACACCAATAGTAGAAATGCAGAAAATAGTTGGTGTTCAAGCGCTAAAGAAACGTAGAGACACAAAGGTCATGACCATGGGAGAGAAATTCCTTAGCTCTGTAAGCCATCCCCTGAAGGAGAGATTCAATAACTTGGCACTAAGACGGCTTAAAAGAAGCAGCTTCATTTACCAGGCCAAGCGTATGCGTAAGCTGATACCTGACCTTCCAACTGTAGTCGCTCTATTATCATCTGTACCAGAGCATACACCATGGAAAAAAGCAGATTATACACAAATAACTATTCAGACTGAAGTGAAAGGTGTGCAGAATGGTGAGATGCAGAGCAGTCTTGTAAGATCAACAGCCACACTTAGTGTTCTAGATGATAAATATCCATGTGACACCTGGATACGTGTGTATACAGATGGATCTGCACACAATGCCATAAAGAATGGAGGGACAGGAGCACATATTGAATATCCAAACAACACCACTGACAAGATTTCCATACCCACTGGAAAATACTGCAACAACTATGATGCAGAAGTTAGGGCAATTATTGCTGTAGTTGAAAAACTATCAGACTCCAGAATTGATACATGCCCCGTAGTAATTCTCACAGATGCTCTTCCGTGTAACAAACTACCGGGTGCCTTGTCAAAATTGGCTTACAACATGGAATCACTTTGCAGTGGATTCCCTCCCACTGTGGGATACCAGGCAATGAGAAAGGTGACCATCTGGCCAAAGAGGGCACTGAAATGGAGCAACCAGACATACCAGTCACCTATAATCAGAAGAAAAGCATGATTAAAAACCTACAGGAAGCCACAAACACCATCACATGATGACTATCACATGCTAAACAGAAAGGAACAAGTCACCATCTTCCGTCTCCGAATAGGACACAGCCGACTTCGAAGTCATATGTATACAAAGTTTAAGGTTGGTACTACTAATCTATGTACATGTGCCCAGGTGCCCCAAACCTTGGAACATATCCTCCAGAACTGCACCAACTATGAGACACTGAGAAATAATTACTGGCCCAGTGAAACCACTAAAGAAGATAAGCTATACGGTTCCATACATGAAATACAAAAAAACAGTGAAATTTATCCAAGAGACAGGACTGCAAATATAGACAGACAGTGCGAACGAAAAAGAAGAAGTACAAAAAGATAGAAAGAGTAGGGAAAGCAGGCAGAAACAAGAATGGCAGGAAGCGAGATGAGCACACACAGATTAAGAAGATACAACAATCCAATATTTCAGCAAAAGTCTTTTTCAAGAATCACGTACAAAAACAACACAACAGTTAAAAACAAATGGAAAATATAGATTTAGCTTTGTCTCCTAGTAGGAAAGACGGGCACGAAATGGAGTAGAAGGAACTTCCACCATCTCAAGATTTCCGTTCAATGGATAGAAATGATCTACACTTTCAAAAAATATCTCAAACTCAAATGTGTATGTGTTTGTTTGTGTGTGTGTTTGTGTGTGTGTGCGTGCGTGCGTATGTATGTATGTATGTATGTATGTATGTATGTATGTATGTATGTATGTATGTATGTATGTATGTGGTCAATCGAATAGTCCCATTTCAGTTTTGAAAACGTGAGCGTCCACTCAGTTGTCAAGTCTCTTTGTTGTGATGGGAAAAATGCGTGTCAAGTTTACAAGATTTAGCACACCACAGTCACATTTTGTGAGAAGAGAGTATGTGCACATGCATGTATCAAACTGATCTTAGATGACTTCAAAGTGATTTAAAGTCAAAACAGTGACCTACTTGTTCGTAATGTGTACATTAACTTCTGCCTTCTTACTCAGTGTTCTCTTCCCATCACACTATGTCGGCTCTAAAGAAAATTCATAAAATTTAAAGAAACTGAACCAGCCATTGAAATTGTAACATGAATTTTTATTTCAAATGGTATCACTTCCATAACGTTATTTTTTATTCTTTAATATTTATAAATACGATGTTGGAGTGGATTCTTCCATAGACAGAGACACATGCGAATTCATTCATTCATTCATTTGCATGTCCTTTGCCTCCCTAACAGCACTCCTGTAGGTCTCTCGGTTGTGAGCAAGATGGCCTGCTGTTGACGCATCCATTTGTAGATCATCAACGATGTCTTGCAGCCATCTTTGCCTTGGTCTTCCTCTCTTTCTTTTTCCCATTATGTACCCTTCCAAGACGGTCATCTCTAGATTATCATGATGTGTCCAAAACATTTAAGTTTTCTTTGTTTAATCCTCTGTACTAAAAAGCCTTCTTCAATATTAAGTTCTTGTAAAGGTAAAAGGTAAAGGTAATCCTGTCATGCCTTAAAGGCACATAGGGATATGGTGTTTGTGCCCATATTTTCCTTTGACCTGTCAACACACTAAGGCTAAGTTATTCATCTTGTGTCATGTTAAATGACATAGCAACCTAGAGAGAACATTAATGGGGATAAGGTTATAGGGAAACAAAAGAGAGAGAGGGACAGCCAAGAAAGCAGTGGGCCCAGGACAACATATTAAACACCACACTCACTGAAGCAGGCATCCACCTTTCCTTCCCCAACTCCAGAAGAAGTCGGGTACCCATTTCTACACCTGGGTGACTGGGGTGCCTCCAGCCGAATTCAATGGATATATTTGTTCTTTTTTGTGTCCATGATATTTCAAGAACTCTTCTGTATCATTTACATTCAAAGGCATTTATGTATTTCTGAACTGTTTTGTTAACATGAGAATAAAAAAAAATATTTTAATACACACAAAAAATACACACGTAATAGGAACGTGACAATTAAATTTTTGGCTTTATTTCTCTTCGATGACCGACTCGTTTATACAGTCAAGTGTATTAACCGAATCCTTTACAAGTGATCCGTGTATGTCACAATGACCGGGAATTATAATTACAACATCTTATCTTATATCCTTCCCGTGCCGTTAAACGTCACATAGGGCTCGCAAAGTAGTTCGCCAATTAGTTCCCAAAACAAGCTATCAAGTGGAACACAACAGGCCGAAAAAAAAGAGGCAGACCACGTGAAACTCTGAAGAGGACATTATTAAGAGAGGCCAAATTAACAGGCATAAAATCCTTCGATGAGGTTGAAAGACTCGCAGAAGAATTACAACATACGAACACATTTTTCCACGAAACGAGGTTTTTGTGTACGACGAATAAACATGGCTACCTTGTTTATTTGTGACAGTGTCAAGTTCGAAGTTTTTGCATCAGAAAGGCTCGGGAACGAAACATATTTGATGAATAATGATGAGGTTTCTACTGGGGTAAATATGAATCATAATTGCATGTTTTAAATGTCAAATTTGAAAATAAACAGTATTTTTCAGCGATTTTGTATATACGGTATGTATAATGGGTTTTTAGCTGTAGCGAACAGACTGACTTACCAGAAATAATAAAAACTGTATTATAGCTAGTCAAAACCTTATCCTGCATTTCCGCGGTGCTCCTCATAATAGACTGGTGTGATTATACAGCTTGGTCAGTGAAGCAAGAATGGATATTTCTCCAGTCCGGCCAGTAGTGGAATTTGCTGAGAATAGTGCATCATATATTAACTGTTTACACTAGACATGGCAGGAGACCGTGTGTGTTTGTCTAAAAATTGCTACCTGCTAGAGAGACTGAATCTAAGCTACGGAATTTCTGTGTCACGACCTCGTTTCTTTCCGGGTGTCACGATCCCTCGTGTCGGCTGAACAGTACTAATGACTTCCCTTTCAAAAACTTTTTTTTTTGCTGAGATAGCTCAGTTCGTTAGTACGCTGTTCTCTCGTGGCTAGACGGCTGCTCGTCCTACCTGAGTCCATGTTCGAGTCCCAGGTAATTCTCTTGTGATTTTTTCTTCCTCTCACGTCTCACTAAAGTGCTTTGTCCATGATTTTTTTTAGGTCTAATACTACAAAATTGTGTTCTCTTACTTTACCATATATTTACTGTTACTCTAAAGAACTCCCATGTTGTGCAGATTTTTTTTTCTGATGGTCTTTATTGCAATTTCTTCGCTACACCATCATCTTCTAGTTCATGGCACCAGAAAAACTGCAGCAACAATAGCAAAAATTGTGTCTGTTTGGTATGATGTTTAGACTAATTGAAACTGGAGCTGTATAGAGTCGGAGCCAGTAGACATATATCATCTGTAAATGTGTCAGAGTCAGTAGGCATGTATCATCTGTAAATGTGTCAGAGTCAGTAGGCATGTATCATCTGTAAAGGTTTCAGAATCAGTAGACATGTATCATCTGTAAAGGAGTCAGAGCCAGACATTAGAGAAATAGAGGACTCACAGCCAGAAACAGTTTTAGGTAAAGCCACAGTCAACCAGAACTACATTTTATGACAGAGTCAAGAGTCAGACAGTAGAAAACAGAGGACTCACAGTCAGAAGCAGTTTTGAGTGGCATCAGATATGAAGAGATTTTCATTATGTGGAGTCAGACACTAGAAAATTAGAGGAACTTGGGTTCAAGGTTTGTGTGGCGTCTTCACAACTCTGAAGAAATTATATTCTTTGATGTACGTTCTTGATATGGATGCATCAGCAGAAGGCCGTCTTACTCACAAACGAGAGGCCAACAGGAGTGCTGTTAGGGAGGCAAAGTTCCGCAAGGGACATGCAAATGAATGATGAATGAACCTTCTTGAATCTCATGCTATCTGCATAGGTTGTGGCATTTTGATATTTCAGATCAGAGTGGCTGCAATATTTTTGTCTCACAATGCTTGATTAGTTGGTTCCCTCTGTTTCTTTTTTTTCCTCTTGAATTTTTCAGTGATTGTCAGTCAGTCATTTGCATGTCCCTTGTGGAACTTTGCCTCCCTAACAGCTCTCCTGTAGGCTTCTCGGTTATAAGCAAGATGCCCTACTGCTGATGCATCCATTTGCATATTATCAATGACAATAGAGACAGTAATTGTCAGGTTCTCTAATATCTCATGATTTGTCCAAAGTGTTACTGTTTTTTGGTGACTGTTTGTTTATTATAGTTTTATTATGTCCTGCAGGTACTAAGAATAATTTTACAAATAAATGAAGATGGTGGTATATTTATAATTAGCTGAATTTACATAAACAACTGACTCTATCCAGACTACAAGAATTTAATACTGAAGAAGGTTGGTTTGTAAAGAAGATTAAACAGGAAAACTTAAGTATTATTGCCAAGAACTCTTCAGAGTGTGGTGTGGTCATCTGCACAGATGGTTCCATTGTCAGACACAGGCTTGGGTTTTTACGCTGCAGGTCAGAGGGAAAAAAGTGGTGCGTTTGCTTTGAACACAAGTAGTCTGACTATGAAGGTCATGGCAGTAACCAAAGCAGTGGCATGGCTGCAGACATGGACCTTCATCCAGGCATGTATTCTCAGCAACTCAATGAATATGCTCAGGAAGACTGAGTCAGGTTGGGTGTGAAAGCATTGGCTTGAGTCACTGAGAGGATCACGGCTGACAAAAATCTGTTTCATTTTTGTGCCAGGTCATGCGGGGGTAAGAGGTAATGAACAACCAGACAGACTTGCTAGCATGGCTACAATGGAGAGTGGACAGGCAATGGACCAGGCTGATATCCTGAATGCACTCAGAAAGGCTAATCAAATTGCCAATTCAAGAAACAATTATGAATCTGCAACCATGAACAGATTGCTGGAACATAACGTCAAGCATGGAGTGGCCAGACATTGGGAAGCAAAGAAGACTGGTTAATCAACACAGAACTGGTATTGCCAGGCGCCAAACACCAGCGAAAATATTGAAGATGGCACCGGAGCAATTATGGACTAATCGTCTGATGTGCAATGAGGATGATCCATCAGCTGACTAACTTAAGTATTAATAAATGTCATGAAAGTTTGGAGAAGACAGTCTTGGAATGATACATAATGGGAAAAAAGAAAGAAAGAAAGACTAAGGTGAAAGGCAACAAGACATTGTTGATGATTTGCAAATGGCTGCTTCAGCAACACAGCATCTTGCTTCCAACCAAGAGGCCTTCAAGAGAGCTACTAAGGAGACATAGTTTCACAAGGAGCATGTTAATGAATGGACATAAACACTGGCACTACAGCTCCATGAAGAAAAGAAAGTTATTCATCTTGGGTCATGTTAAATGACATAGCACCCTAGAGAGAACATTAATGGGGATAAGGTTATAGGGAAACAAGAAAGAGGGACAGCCAAGAAAGCAGTGAGCCCAGGACAACATATTAAACACCACACTCACTGAAGGAGGCATCCACGCCCAACATTGATGCAACATGCTTAAATTGTTTTCAAGAGAGCAGTAATGTATGTGTCATTTGAAATGAATGATACTTCATCATAATAATCAATGTGCTTCTGAACACATGAGAAAACTGATGTGGCACTGTATATGATCGATTTTTTAATTTATCATTTTGAAAAAAATATTTTTGGAATTTTATAGAGAATTTGATACAAAAGAATATTCATTTATACATCTGTGCAGCTTTCTTTTTCTAGTCATTTGTTTTTCTCCTTTCAGAAAAAAATCATGGCTGTAGAGTGTGATAGAGATGTGGTGATCAGTGCAAGCACAAGGCAGACTGTGGGGTAGATTGAGTCTTTGTATTCCTTACCAAAACTGAAAATGGAAAACCAGAAATGACTGTAAACTATAGTACAGTCATCAGAACCAGCTGGGGAGATATTTTTGTAGCAAGTTCTTGCAGTCAAGATAATTCCATTGAGAGACTAATATGCACAGTTCAGTTTGATGCAAAGCATCTGGTTGGTTAAAGTAGAACCATGTAGAAAGTGGGTGGACTTAGCAAACATAAGGGACCATATGGTCAAATGCATCGGTTCTAGTTGTAGTTGGCAGCAGTTGAATAACAGATCTGATATGGTAGATCAACAACAGATCTGATGTACATCAGCTTTCATCATTTTCTACTTTCAGAGCTTACATTTCCAACTGAGCCACACTGAAACTGATTGATTGATCTTTATTTCAAAATGGTTAAGAACTGGCCAAGATCACAGTGTTTACTGCTGCTGATCAAGGCCCATCACTGCCTTTCGCGGACACATAGGTCATCAACCTCAGTACTACATAAACTTTCTCAGGTATAGTAGACTGATATTATGTTTTGTGCTTAACATAGATCTGGATACATTTAGATTATATAATTGTAGATCAAGTCAGGAATCATTTTTTTATACATAAGCTAAAGCAGTGGTTCTCAAACTATGGTCTAAGGACCCCTTGGACCTACATATGATCAGATGGTGCTCTGCGAAGCGAAACAATAGCAGTACAAATTTTTTAGAGAGCACCTAAGTTGTACCAAAGATTCTTCCTCTGTAAATGCCCTCTTGGTAGCATTTACAGACGATGCCATTCTAAATAGAAGGCTAAGGCACCAATATCTGTACATTGGAAACAGCTTTACAGGCCTAGTCTGATGAAAGAACAAACCCTGGTGTCTGTTGTGAGTGTATGAGGATCATGCCGAAAGTCGTTAGCAAAATTTTTTTTAAAAATCAGAATTTATAGATTGAGAAAATATAAATGTATCACCATAATCTGCATCCTTTGCACTTCATGTAGAGTTCACGTGATGTCACCATCATCTGTCACATGACCACATGGAGCAGAAACAAAATGGCAGGTGCTGAAGTTTCGTTTCGTCAATGTGCTGTTATTGAGTTCCTTGTTAAAGAGGAAATCCCCACTGCTAAAGTTCACCAAAGACTTCAACTTGCTTATAGAGATGTGTGTATGGGTGCTAGCAGTGTTAGGAGGTGGGTGAAACATTTCAAAGATGGAAACACGAGCATCCAAGATATGCCTTCCAGCGGTCTCCCTCGAACTGCCTCCACTGAACGCAATGTGGAAAGGGCTGACGACATCATTAAACAAGACAGACATGTCACAGTATCTGAAATCACTGTAAATCTTGGAATAGGACACAATGCAGTACAGGAAATGATTGAAACCTTAGGCTATAGAAAAGTTTGTGCCCGCTGGGTCCCGCATTTGTTGACTGAAGATCACAAAGCTTTGAGAAAAACTCTGCTCGCTGGACAACTGAGGAAATTCAGAAAATAGG
This sequence comes from Achatina immaculata, assembly GCA_009760885.1. Classification (NCBI taxonomy): domain Eukaryota; kingdom Metazoa; phylum Mollusca; class Gastropoda; order Stylommatophora; family Achatinidae; genus Lissachatina; species Lissachatina immaculata. Next base: position 63,599,700 of record CM019716.1, on the reverse strand, counting down.
TTGGAAAATTCTTCCACACCCTGCCTATAGCCCTGACCAGGCACCCAGTGATTACTATCTTTTTGGTTTTGTGAAAGTGTGAAAGAACAAAGGCGAGGCCATCACTACAACACAGGAGAGAACATCCAGAAAGCAGTGCATCTGTGCCTTCGGTCAGCTGGAATAGATTTCTACCAGGAGGGTATTTTCAAACTTGCAGAGTGATAGGAAAAATGTGTGCAGAGAAATGGAGATTATGTTGAAAAGTGAAGAGAATGATGCATTTAAAGGTGATACATTTATGTTTTCTCTATCTATAAATTCTGATTTTTAAAACAGTTTTTGCTCACAACTTTTGGTATGACCCTCATACATTTAATAGATCATTAATTCAAGATATATTTATGAGTGTCACAGTATTTTTTTTTTCAGTTTGTCACACTGAATTTGGTAATTCTAAATTATTTATTTGCAGATGGTCATGTTCATCAAAATGAAGATGCAGCACATTCCAAAATAGATTGTTTTTATGGATTACCAACATACACTGAATGACAACTGGAATATGTTGAAGATACAGCATATGCTAGTCTCTCATGGTAAAGATTGGCAGTTCGAATCGGAGACGCCTCAGTCACCCAGCTGAAGAAATGGGTACTTGACTTCTGGAACCAAGGAAGGCAACCAGACCTTCTAGAGGAAGGTGACCAGACATGATTCTGACTGCATCACCCTGTAGTGTGCTGACAGATCGTGGAAAATATGGGCACTAACATTATATTCCCTAGGTACTTCCATGACATAACAGGTTTACTTTTACTTTTTACTTTTTTACAGCATATGACAAGAGCCATTTAGACCAACAAGCAGCAGTAAGAATAAATGGTGAAACAACAAGTTGGTTTGACATAAAACAAGGGGTCCGTCAGGGGTGCATATTGTCACCCTCCTTATTTAACTTGTATACTGAAAATATAATGAGGAATGTTAGAGAAGATGTAGACAAAGAATATTACGATGCCATAACAGTTGGAGGTTATGAAATACCAGAGATTAGATATGCTGATGACACAGTATTGCTGTCCACAACACAAGAAGGAATGGAAAAACTAATTATGTCAGTCCGCAAGAACAGCGAAGAGCAGAACCTCTATCTTAATGCAAAGAAAACTAAAGTGATGACAACTGACAAACCAAACAAGGCAACTGAAATATGTATCAATGGGGAAAAACTGGAAGAAGTGGAGAGTTTTGAATATCTTGGATCACTACTAACTAATAATGGAGATACAATGAGGGAAATTAAACGGAGGACATCTATTGCTCTTCAGAAAGTAAAACAAATAAAGAATCTGTGGAGAGGAGCAGACAGAACCACAAAAATAAGATTTTTAAGGGCATGCATCTTTCCTATCGCAACATATGCCTGTGAGACCTGGACACTTAACAAAACAGCTGAGAAGCACATAAATGCCTTTGAATGTAAATGCTATAGAAGAGTTCTCCAGATATCGTGGACACAAAAAAGAACAAATATATCTATACTACAAGAGCTTAATATTGAAGAAGGCTGGCTAGTAAAGAGGATTAAAGAGAGAAAACTTAAATATTTTGGACACATTAAACGTCATGATAATTTAGAGAAGACCGTATTGGAAGGATACATAATGGGAAAAAGAAAAAGAGGAAGACCGAAACGAAGATGGCTGCAAGACATCGTTGATGATCTGGAAATGGATGCAGCAGCAGCAGGCCATCTTGCTCACAACCGAGAGGCCTACAGGAGTGCTGTTTGGGAGGCAAAGTTCCGCAAGGGACATGCAAAGGAATGAATGAATGACAAGAGCCAAAGTTACAATATGTACAAATAGATGTGATTTCAGTAGTCTAGGAGATGCCTGGCCAACATAGATGTGCTTCCTTCATCATTACGTTTTTAAAAAAAAGGGCAGATGAAGAGAAATGCGAGCATGAGACAAGAGAGAAAGACATGAAGAAAAGATAAAATATATGTGAAAGATTGGTCATATTTCATCTTACACTTAGAACTGGTTGAAGGGGAGACTACTCCTACAAAAGACAATGTAGAAATATTTTAGTAACATACGAATAAGTAATGTTTAAGTATACACAACTAAAAATATAACCATGCACAAAGCCACTACAGTAAAGCTGTGGTAACAAAATGTATAAAGTAGGAAAAAATGGGAACAGCTTTATTAATTAATGAGCACGCAGTTGTGACATTTCCGTGTGAACTTTAATCATACAAAAATACACAGGATGAAGAAATAGACAAAGAAGATAAAATATTAATTCACATGAATGTTATGTAAAAAGTAGGAATGGAAAAAAAGTAGAATAAATAAAATAAATGAAGCACATAGTTGTGGCTTGTAAGAGGCTGTGTCCATAAATGCGCATGGTGGAGTGTTAAGAATGTTTAAATGGAGACTTGTAATGTGTGATAGGTGGGTCGTAAAGGTGAGGGGGGTAACTCCAGAAAGGGGAGAGAGGTGGTATAATGGTAATCTAGCCAGGAGAGGGTGGAAGAGGTGATTGTAAATGGGGTAAAGAGGTTGTAATCTGATGCCATGAGGAGGTTTTGAAATGTGTAGCAAGTGAGAAAGGAGTGGAACTTGGCGCAGAGGGAATACGCTTGTTGGAGAGAGCAGTGTTAGGTGTAACTGAATTATGAGTTCAAACCATGCGGTTCCAGCATCCCATATTCCAGAATGTAGTGGTTCTCAAGTTCTAGGCAGCTTCTGTCACTGGCGTGGCATTGTTTGATGGCTGTAACCAGAAAATCAGATTTGCCTCTGTGGCCACCGAAATGATTAGGTACTGGTTTCAAAGCATGCTGGGTGATATCATACAGATGCAGTCACCTAATCTGAGACTAGTTTCACCAGTATATGTTATCATGTATCTTTTGCATACAATGGCATATATCACATTACGGAACTCGCATGTGAATCCTTCATGGAGAGTGAGGATAGTTTTGGGAAAGGTGATAGTTTTCATTTCCCAGACTACAAGGCAGGTAACCACAGCAAGGCCAGTTACATTTTCTGGTACCAACATATGCAAGATTCCACCTCAGGTGGTTGTGGACAAGGGTGTCCCATATGATTTGTGTCCCCCATATGATTTGGTTCCTGTTTGTATGCTGATAGAGGTAGATCAGAAGATCAGAGAAGATGTCATAAGTACTGGGATCGAGTTGGATTAGTGGCAGATGGCAGTAAAGAATTTTCTTAACCATGTGACCATGTGGGTGAAATGGAAGTATTAATTTGACTCTGTTACAGGTTTTTTTTTTAAACGCCTCTTCATGGCTCACTAGGTGGATATGGTTAAATGCTTTCCAAAGGACATTTTCTAGATAGTGCCAATGATGAAAAAATTCTAATAATTTGTTGGATTGATCCATAAAGTTCAAGTTATCCTGACATAGGTGGCAAAGACGGAGGAGTTGGGAGTATGGGATGGAGTTCTTACAAGTTTCAAGATGGGAAGAGGTGTAAAGTAAATAGGTGTTGCTGTCAGTGGGTCTGTAAAATACAGAGGTGACACTGTCCGTGGGTCTGTAAAATACAGAGGTGACAAAACTGTCAGTGCCAATAGATATGTTGATGTCTAAAAAGTTGACAAATTTGTCAGAAATTTCGTAGGTGAATTTGATGTTGTCATTAACTCTTCCGTGCCAGTGGTCGATTTTTAGACCCTTCCGATATCCCTGTTGCATGCCAATGATCGAAATTTCGATCATGGTTTGTTTCATTAAAAGAACCGGTGTAACATTTAGATTGTACATATTTCGTCCACGTTTCCAGTGACACTTTTCAAAATGATAAAAGAGTCCTTAGATACGAGCGATGCCAAGCGAGAAAAAGGAAGAGAAACATGGAAAATGTTTAATTTTTGATGATGTATATAGGAGTATGGACATGGCCTGTGACCACCCCACTGCTCTTGAATGTATCCCAGGAAGATCTAGACATATTTAGATGACTGGAGAAGTAGTTAGGAGGTTATTTCAGACATTAATTTAGCGAGAATGCAGCATAGAATCAGAATATGAGATCGACAAGTAGATCTAGACATCTCAGATGGTAAGTAGTGCATATCTAGACTTAGCCGATGGTGAGCTGGGCACAGTCATTGTCTAAAAACATCACATTACTTCTTTTTTTCCTAAAAAAACTCTCAATTTATGAAATTTTCATACATTTAGTTATACTTTGAAACATAATAAGTACATGGAAGTACATGTAAATACTGTTTTCCATTCCATTTTACAACTATACCCCCTAACATATCAAGACCCGCGCTTTTACTCTGGTAAACAACTGAACATCCGCTTTTCTTCCTGTGGCATGGGAAGAGTTAAGTGAGTTGGCGAATTCAATAAAACTTTCAGCTCCTCCTTTGGCATACTGGTGATTCCAGTGCCATCATCGATGTGCCTTTTATAGAATTCTAGGATCCTGCCAGTGTGGGTTTCCCATAATTTGATTTCCAGGAAACCCATAAATAAGCATGCATAACTGGGACCCATTTTCCTTCCCATGACAACACCACTGATTTGGTCAAAGTATTCGCCATTGAATTCGAAGGAATCTAAGTTGAGCACCAGCTCTGCGAGTCTTATTATGGTGTTAGAGTTAGTGATGGGGTGAGGGTCTTTATCGAGAAAACAGTGGAGTGCTAAGAGTCCCTCCTCATGGAGGGTAAAGAGGTGTAAAGGGAGCAGACATCAAGGAGAAAGATGTAATAGGCGTGGTGCTGGGAGAGTTTGATCAGTGGAAAGTCTCCACTGTTCCCAAAAATACCCCCTCCTCCCCACCAACCCCTCTTCTCCATCACACCTAACCAACAGACTTCTACAACACCTGACCAACAGGCTTCTATTTCACTTGACCAATAGTTCTTCAACACCCTACTTGCTCTCTTCTTTCACACCTCCCAACCAACCTTCACAGGTTATACAGCACAGTCAAGTTTTCACACCCACAACTTAGGGGCCTTAGGTGAAAAATTTGTGACGGAGAGGAGGGGGGGAGGAGAAGAGAACGGGACTTGTTGAGGGGACTACATAAAATTAAAGTATCAAAAATATTGTAACCACAGTCTTGTTGACATTAGAGAACGCACTCTTTACCCTCCCCTGCGCGTGTCCGAAACGGGGAACCTTACTGCGTCGCACTTGGTGAAAAAAAAGATTGAGACATACAGGTCGCGACCCAAATTAGGGTCGCAGGGAATCTGAAGTAAGGTTGCGAGAAGATAATATTTAAAATGAAAAAAAAAACAAACTGTTAATCAGTTATTTTTTAAACGCAAAATTTTGGGGAAATCCTTTTTTTTATGTTTTCAAACATAATTGTACTAAAATGACAGCCGTAATCGCTATTATTCACTGAAAAAAAAACAGTGAACAGATTATTTTTCTTAATATACTGAGCACAGCATTTCAAAATATCTTTAAAAATGTTCCACTATTTAGGAAGTGACATTATACATATTTTTTGTGATTTGTGTCAAAATTGCGTCATATTGAAATAGTTCAGTTTTATTGATTTTCACTACCTTAAAATCTTTTTGATGGGTCGTGGGTCACGTGCCATTGCTGGTTTAGGGTCGCGGATCACATACCTCTGCTGGTTTAGGGTCACTGGTCACATACCTTTGCTGATTTAGGGTCGTGGGTCACATGCCATTGCTGGTTTAGGGTCGCGGATCACATACCTTTGCTGATTAAGGGTCACATACCATTGCTGGTTTAGGGTCACGGGTCACATACCTTTGCTGATTTAGGGTCACATACCATTGCTGGTTTAGGGTCACATTCCATTGCTGGTTTAGGGTCGCAAGTCACATGTCATTGTTGGTTTAGGGTCGCGGGTCACATACCTTTGCTGGATAAAAGTACCGGATCACATACCATTGCTGGTTTAGGGTCGCGCTCAGAAAAGATTGGGAACCGCTGATCTAGATCAAGGAGATATGTTCCCCTAGATTTCTACAGGTATATAATCTACCACATCTCGACATTTCGTGATCGGAAATTACTTCTTCTAATTAAATGTCCTAAACTATAGAAAACAAGCTGAATTATTTCCAGACTAAATGTTTACGAAGAATTAGAAGAATATTTTGGCCAAAAGCACAATAAGGAATAACATACTGTTGGCAGAAATGCAGATGAAGCCAGTGAGCAATTATTGAAGAAAGACGATGGCGATGTGCTCCGGATGACTGATGACTCACTACCAAAAATAGCACTAAGGTGGACACCACAGGGGAACAGAAGTATGAGACTTGGAGAAGAGCAACATAGAGGATGTTGAGCAAAAGAGCGGGGGGGGGGGGGGGGGGGGCAAAGGACAGGGGGTTTGTGGAAAACCCTTGAGAAAGCTCTATGTGTCTTGGTTACGTAAGATTCAGAGAGAGAGAGAGAGAGAGAGTTAAATGTACACACACATCTGCCATACAACCCTCACCTTTCTTCCTCTACTTTTCGAAACATGCACTGATATTCTGTATCACAATTTCTAGCCAAACTGAATTCAGGCGACCGCGTTGTGTTTGATCACTTGTCACAAAAACAATGTGTAAGCTTGCGTCTGTGTTATGAAGCACAACAAAATAAAAATCAATAACCAGCATGACAAAGTGTGTTATACACAGAGCCTCCGAGACGAAGTTTGTGAGGTGATGAAAAACTATTTCTTTCATCTCCCCACCAGCAACTTACTCTGTTGGCTAGCCATTCTGTTAATATCCACTTTGAGCCCCCCTTGAAATCTTCGAGGCCCCGCAGCTATGCATGGACTGGGCCTCCCTCGAGGCCTGATTAAATTGACCGCTACAGTGCTTATGTGATTTTAGTATAGAACTGTTAGACCAATTAAAATAAGACAAAACTTTCTTAATAAGAGCTCGTTAAGACACTAATATGTATATGTTCATTGCCCTGTCTAGCTTTCTTTCCCTAGCTCATGAATGTACCATTGTAATGGTTTGACTATTTATAATTTTAAGGCACCCCTGAATTAGTATTGGCGCCAAGTAAAATGGTTTTCTACTGGTTTGATCATTGTCTACTTGTGGAGTACAGTTTGAACTTATACATTTCTTCTTGTTGGTGTTCTAACAATCACCTAATTTTCTATATTATACACTGAGAAAATACAACAAGACACCCAGGCTTCCAACTCCACAAACTAATATAAATACAACAGCTTAACATAACTTGGCAGTCTTCCAACCAAAACAACTGGTCAACAATGAGAATTCCAACAAAGCCAATTGGTGTAGTATATCATCAGACCACGCACATTTATTAATGGACAAAATGAGGGTGAAATCATGAATGATGGAAACATAGCCATCAGGCTGAACAAGAATTACATTAACAGTGCCCGGCGTGAGCGAACTCTACGCTATATGGGCGAAAACCTTACAATGTACTATGCACAAAAAAATCAATACTTACATTACTAACAAAACCTCAACCAACACAGGGAAAACCTAATTCTTCCATCTCACTACCAACAAATTGTCAATGGTAGAAACTCTTCCTAAACGAGATTCCAATCTGCAATAAAACTACTAAAATTCTTCCTACATCACAAACCAAATAAGCTCCTACTACAACAAACAAGTAAGGCTCTCTCTACCACATTCTAGAGTCAATCACACTACCTTTCTCTAACACATTCTGACCAAAGACTAACTTTCTCAGCCCATGCATACCTCCCGCTCAACTCAACCACGTGACTTCGAATTTTCTCGAACCACGTGCTTGGCACACGGTGATGAGTTACAACTACAGGGTTATATACAATACACTCTGTACAGAATTGTTATTCTGTTACACCATGTGTCCATCTCTACATCTACTACATCATGTGTAATAATGGCAAACAGAGCTGTGTGGTTTACTGCGTTGTTGTCCTTACATCATGATGTTTTTTTTTAATAATTCATTTTCTTTTTTTGCCGAAACGTCACATTTTGGTATCACAGCTTTACTGCAGTGGCTTCGTGTATAGTTATATACTCATACACTAATTATTGTGTGCTACTACTTTTTTTTTTAGTTCATTCCACTTATATTTTGCTACCCACCCCCACACCCTCTTCCCTCAACTTGCCACCCAACACAAATGTAAGTGTTGCACTAACACCCAGAAAAAAAAACTCAACCCCTTTAACCTCAATCGCTATCTGAATCTGACAACAACAGAACTTAATTCAGTTATCTTGTGTTTATAACAATATTTTCTCATTTAGTTTTCAAGTTACCATTAGACTGACTCTGGAGTAGATTCTCCAGAAGCAAACGTCTAAGGTCGCGCAATTGTGCTTTCACTCAATATTTTCGTGCAGGTGGTTCCACACATGGGAGCAGAGTAATTTTGTGAAGCCAACAGTCAGCGACTACGAAGCATTATCTCTACTGTATCCCGGCTTGTGGTGTATAGTCTTCTATGTAATGGTTTATGTCCGCGTGACTCACCGTCTGTGGCCGTGAAGATTATAACATCGTCACTCGTAAATTTTTACATATCAGTGCCAGTACTTCAGGGTTCACTACAACCTGGTTCTATGACTCTACAATTTTTTTCAGTTGCCACAATGTGTTCCAATTTTCCTATTCTCAGAAAATGTCATACAAATTTCGTTTGTCTGCCTCCGATCTTTGCTGTAATTTGACTCCAGCCTCTCTTAAGACTTCTTCGTTGGTTTTCTTAGCTGTCCATGGTACCTTCAACATCCTTCTTCTGAACCACATGTCCATGGCCTCCATTTCTTGCTGTACTCATGGACCATGCTTCACATCCATAAAAGAAAATTGGCTCGATGTAACATTTAAGTACCCGGAATCTTGTTTCCATTGATATGGATCTGTTGTACAAGATATTTCTCATTTTCTGGAATGCTGAATTGGCTTGAGCACATCTGCTGTTTATTTCGTTGTGACATTTCCCATCAGTTGTTATAATCATTCCCAATTACTTGAATCTATCAACTTGTTTCAGTTCTGTGCCATCGATGGTAATGCTACATTTTGGTGGTATTCTTTTCTTTGAGATAATTATCACTTCAGTCTTCTTTTTATTCAGACTGAGACCTTTATTTTTACTTTCATGAACCACGAAGTCCAGAAAAGCCTGTAACTCCCCTTCACTTTTAGCCATCAGAACTGTGTCTTCTGCATATCTTAAGTTGTTAAGGCTGTACCCACCAATTGATATGCCTGGCAAGCTCTCTGTATTTCTCATTATGTTTTCGCTGTACAAGGAGAAGAGGTCAGGAGATAGAACACATCCTTGTCTCACTCCCAATTTTGTGTCTTGGAATTTGTGTATTTGGTTCTCAACCTTCATTGCTGCTGATTGCTGCCAGTATGTTTTTAATGAGTTTCATATCTATGTTGATGTCTTCCAGCATTCTTATAATTTCTGTGTCTCACTTTATCGAATGCTTTACATTGGTCTGTGAAGCATAAGTATAGGTCCTTCTTTACTTGTATTGATCTTTCCATCAATGTTATATATATATATATATATATATATATATCATCAGGTGCCGTGCCGATTGGCCTTGGCTATTATGCTTCTCCAGAGTACCCGATCCTTCATGCAGGCCATCAGTTCAGTTGGTGATCTCCTCTCACACCATTCCGTCAGACTGTCCAGTATCATTTCTCTTGGTCTTCCTCTTGATCTTCTTCCTTCTATTTTTCCTGCTGTTATAATATTTTCTATGCCCCTTCTTCTCATTGCATGTCCTATGAAAGTACATTGTCTCTCTCTTATCTTTTTTTTTGTCTTTCCAGCTCTTCTCATACATTCTTCATTAGTTATTTTTGCTGTCCAGGGGATTCGCAACATTCTTCTAATAAACCACATTTCTGCTGCTTCCAATGAATTTTTGTGCAGACTTGCCTATTGTCCATGATTCACTTCCATATAACAAGATAGGTTCAATATAGCATTTTAAGACTCGTTTTCTAACATTCATTGATAAGGATGCGTTAGCTAATATGTTTCTCATTCTCTGAAATGCAGCCTTTGCTTGGCCTATTCTATTCCTAATTTCTGTTCTGCATTTCCCATCTCATGTTATTACTGCTCCAAGGTATTTGAATTTCTGCATCTGCTTTAGAATAGTTCCGTTTAATTTAATACTGCATGCTGGTAGATTCTGTTTCTTAGATATAACTATAGTCTCTGTGTTTTTGATGTTCAAAGTAAGGCCTTTCTGTTCACTTTCTTTGGCGACTTTATCCAAGAGATTTTGCAGGTCTTGTTGGTTCTCAGCTATCAGTACTGTGTCGTCAGCATACCGAAGGTTGTTAATATTGTTTCCTCCAATTTTTTTTTATCTCATGCATATATATATATATATATATATATATATATATATATATATATATATATATATAATTAGTTGTGCCACACTGTTCTTCGGCGATTTCTGGTTTTATTTTGCCACTGACTCTTCTCATGACAATCTTATCTATCTTATATCCATCCCATGCCGTTAAACGCCACATAGGGCTCGCAAAGTAGTTCGCCAATTTTTCCTGTCTTCGGCGACTCTTTCCAGTTTCTCTTTGATCAAGAGCCTTTTAATTTGGCCTCTCTTAACAGTGTCCTCTTCAGAGTTTCACGCGGTCTGCCTCTTTCTCTTTGGCCTGTTGTGTTCCACTTGATAGCTTGTTTTGGGATCCTCTGATCATTTCTTCTCATCAAGTGACCAACATATGTCAATCTCCTTCTCCTGATCACCCATGAGACTGGTTGTTGTTCAGTTATCTGTCTTATCTATGCATTGTTCTTGAATTCGTTCCACTTGATGCCGAGTATTTTCCTTAGGCATTTGTTTTCAAAGGAGTCTAATTTATTGTCTATTTCTCATGACAATACGAAGCAGGATTTTGGTAACATGGCTCATAAGACTAATGGTTCGATGATCTTCACATTCTTTTGTTTTTACCAAGCTAAATCAGCGCTTACTGTGTGGCAAGCAGGTATCATATTTGTGTTGTCATGGTAGGAGCATCAAGTACATCATGGCTTTACAGAGCATAATGCACATCACCTTATAATTTGACTGATTCAGAAACTGTTCGGACAAAATGTAGTGGTAATATAATGAAAATATAAAGGCACAATGAATGTGATACAACGAATACATTATGTTCGGTTCAGATTATCGAGTACATTACATTGATATGTTGCGTTATAAGATATATTATTGGGAGTGTGTATGTATGTGCGCGCATGTTATGTGCGTGTGAGAAAGAAATGCCAATAAAAGGGGGAAATGTTATCTGTGTTGAGGCCTACCAATCTTCGGCGGAATGACTTTGAAATCTCTTGATATCATGCACTGTTTTGTCAAACGAGTTAATCGAATTTGTATGTCCCACATTGTTTAATTTTTTTCCCAAATATGCGTGTGTATATGAGTGTCCTAAAATATTTATGGTGGATCTATATATAAAAGTAAATGCTTAAAAAAAAAACGCCATTAATGTTTACAAACAGGAAGTGGGCGGTATAATACAATATCCTAAGACGGAACTGCTCCATAATTAATTCAAATCGGCGTAGGAGCACCAGTTGGTCGAATACAGCAAAGAATCGGGAAGTTTAATTGGTGACCGAACAAAGAAAGGGAGAAAAAAAAACAGATTCGTGAGATCTTATAAGACACCGTCGCTTACCATCAACGAGGAGGTGATTAAACATGCCCCCCTCCCCCATAAATACTCGTAAAAGAACAAACCAGTTCATGTAGCACTAGAGAGAGCCGGGAAATGTGATCGTCTCGGTGAAGCTCACGACGTACGAGTCGGAGGTACGAGCACAGTATCTCATGTATTACAAATTGACGAACTATTACTGATCAGAGAGGTAGCAGAAAAAAAGTAAGTATCCTTAATAAATAAATAGTTCATTCAAAAACTCTTACATGCTGATATGCAACTGTCTGTGCGCAGTAGGTCTGTCAACAATAAACATTAGCTCAACATAACAGTTGTGGAGGTTGTCAGTGACTGATTGTTTTACTGTCAGCACGATGTATGCTCATCAGATGTGGGTGAAACGTGTGTCCTCTCAGTTTAACAGAACTATTCTGTTTCTATTCATAATTCTTTATTCCGCATGCTTCAGGAACTTCACCCACATTGATAGACCTCTAGGATCGCAGAATTTTGTTATATTTTTTAAATATGTACTTTTAATCAGTGAAAATGTTTGATTTTAAAACCAGTTTATCTCATGCATTTTTTTGGTTTCAAGTAAATAAATATATATCCTGCTATAATGCAGTTATATAAACCTAAGAATGATAAATGTTTGATATGTAAAACATACATACAGCTTTAGGACTATTAGATCACAAAATGTATTGTTGGAAATCAAAAGCTGCTACTAGATGCAAATTAACAATACTGTACATTTTTTTGATCATAATATAGTTTTAATAAATCTGTGAAAAATCTGCCCTCAGAAAAGAATTGTCTTTGATCTTGAGTAACAGATTTCTTCAGGTCTCATTTACTTAATTAAAAGAGTAAAAAAATTAACCCTCTCAGTGCTAGTTTGAGTTAGTGGAATGGCAATGACCACCAGTTTGATCTCTTACAATTTCAAAATATAAATGAATGGTTTAGTTTGCCAGTGGTTCTTAATTAATGTCAGCACTAGAACATTTTTACAATAGTTTTAAGTTTTTATTTTGCAGCCAAATCTGAGTTTGTACATTTCTACCAACTGTAATTCCACCAAAAATGATTTCTGACTCCATTACTTTGAATTTGCAGCCCTGCATCAGCAGGTAGCAAAGTTTAAAAGTAAAAATCAAGCAGAAAATTTGAAAATCAAACAAAACAATTAATACATTTCTGTTAACAATGTTACATCCTTCCGTGCTGTTAAACATCACATAGGGCCCACATGGTAGTTCACCAAGATGTCCTGTCTTCTGCACGTTTTTCAGTCTCATCAAGGGATGTTATGCCCACTGAATTGGCTTCTCTTAACAATGTCCTCTTTAGAGTTTCACGTGATCGACCTCTTTTTCTTCAGCCTGTTGTGTTCCATTTGATAGCTTGTTTGGGGATTCTCTGATTGTTTTTTCTCATCACATGACCGACATATGTCCATCTTCTTTTTCTGATCATCCATGAGACAGGTTGTTTGGTCATCTGTAGGAAAAAAGTAGGAACAGCTTTATTATTTAATGAATACAAAGTCGTGACGTTTTGGCATGAGCTTTAATCATACAAACACACGCAGGACGAAGAATTAGAGAGAGGAGGTATTTTAGTTATTAGAGAGTTATCTAAAGATTCTCATTTATTGTCTATTTCTTTAGCTGTTTTCCAGCTTTCACATGCATAAATGAGGGTGTATGTTACATTTTAAATGAATAATCTTAACTTGGTTTTTTTGCTTATAACTTTTGAATGCCATATGTTCTCGAGATTTTTGAAGGTCAATGCTGCTTTGGCAGTTTGAATTCTAACTTCATTTCTGGTGTCACCATAGCTGCCAAGATATGCAAAATGGTTTACTTCAACAGCTGTTCCTTCTGCTTATGTTTGTCCTTCGTTGTTAATGAGAACCTTCATTATAATTGTTTTATCTTTGTTAATTTCAGGTCCTATTTTACTAGCCATTGAAGACAGGGTATCTGTTTTTACTTGCATTGATTTCATATTGTCATTGATAAGAGTTATGTCATCTGCAAAATCAAGATCTTCCAGTTGGGTCTCACGTAACCAATCAATGCCCGTTTTACCATTGCAACATTTAACACTGTTGTCTAAGGAAAAATAAAGCATACAATCTGCAAACAAAGCTGAACATTTTTGAAGTGCAGAGTTAAAAAAAACTGATAGGTCTGTTGAAAACATTCTTAGAAACTGGATAAATAAATCACTGAAAACACGGAAACTAACATGACAGAGAAAAAAAGACAACATGGGCATTCAGTAATAAATGATCTAATAGATCACAAAATGTCTTGTTGACATAAATGACGCAAATCTAGAGATCAGTAACGGAAGTGGTTCAGTGATGCCATCACATTAAATACTCACTGATTTGATTGGATGTAAGAAAAAGGCAACCATATGTCCTAAATGTATATGAAAAGGAACTTTCGGTCAGAGCCCTAAAATACAAGAATAACAGAATGGTGGATGTCAGTGATGATGACTGGCTGGAGGGAGAGTTATATGCTACTGAATGTGATAAGATTGGTGTATCATCTTTAGGGGATCAACAGTTAAAAAAAAGGGGGATGTGTTTTAGCATTAGTGATAATTATTTCTGCATTTGCAAAATGGTGAGCTATATGGAGGAGAAAGACCAGAATTAACACCAGATACTGAAAAATGTGAGGGACCACCAATACTTGAAGATGAAATCATAGATGCCATCAAACACATGAAGAAAGGAAAAGCGACTGGGCCTGATAATATAACAATAGAAGAAATAGAGGAACTAGAGGAGACAGGAATAAAAATAATAACCAAGATACTGAATGACATTTACAACAGTGGTTATATTCCCAGTGACCTGATTAAATCCATGTTTATAGCACTACCAAAGAAACCAGGTGCAAAGGAATGTGACGACCACCGGACTATCAGCCTCTCATGTCACATAACGAAGCTACTTCTGAGAATCATTATGAGAAGAACAAGGAAAAAGATAAAAATGGAAATAGCAGATGAACAGTTTGGATTTGTTGAAGGAAAGGGAACACACAGTGCCATTTATGCTTTACGAACACTAACAGAAAGAGCTTTAGAAGTACAGAAAGATCTCTACTTATGCTTCATTGATTACATCAAGGCATTTGACAAGGTGAAACATAATGAAATTATTAAAATGCTTGAAGACATCAATATAGACAGCAAAGACCTGAGGAATGTAAAACATCTATACTGGCAGCAAGAAGCAGCAGTTCGAGTTGAAAATAGAATTGGAAAATATCAACCTATAAAACAAGGGGTGCGACAAGGATGTGTACTATCTCCAGACCTTTTTTCTCTGTACAGCGAGAATATTCTAAGAACAATTCTAAGAACAATTATCACAGAACCAGGCATACAAATTGGAGGATACAATATTAACAACCTTCGGTATGCTGACGACACAGTATTGATAGCTGAGAACCAACAAGACCTGCAAAATCTCTTGGATAAAGTCGCCAAAGAAAGTGAACAGAAAGGCCTTACTTTGAACATCAAAAAGACAGAGACTGTGGTTATATCTAAGAAACAGAATCCACCAGCATGACAGAGACTGTGGTTATATCTAAGAAACAGAATCCACCAGCATGCAGTATTAAATTAAACGGAACTATTCTAAAGCAGGTGCAGAAATTCAAATACCTTGGAGCAGTAATAACTTCAGATGGGAAATGCAGAACAGAAATTAGGAACAGAATAGGCCAAGCGAATACTGCATTTCAGAGAATGAGAAACATATTAAGCAACACATCCTTATCAATGAATGTTAGAAAACGAGTCCTAAAATGCTATATTGAACCTATCTTGTTATATGGAAGTGAATCATGGACAATAGGCAAGTCTGCACAAAAATCATTGGAAGTAGCAGAAGTGTGGTTTATTAGAAGAATGTTGCGAATCCCCTGGACAGCAAAAATAACTAATGAAGAATGTAGGAGAAGAGCTGGAGAGACAAAAAACCTTGTCAAAAAGATAAGAGAGAGACAATGTACTGTCATAGGACATGCAATGAGAAGAGGGGGCATAGGAAATATTATAACAGCAGGAAAAATGGAAGAAGATCAAGAGGAAGACCAAGAGAAATGATACTGGACAGTCTGACGGAATGGTGTGAGAGGAGATCACCAACTGAGCTGATGGCCTGCATGAAGGATCGCATACTCTGGAGAAGCATAATAGCCAGCGCCAGTCGGCACAGCACATGATGATGATGGTGATTTGCAAAACAGTCCCAAATGAGAGTTATGTGAACATTTTTGTCTTCCTTAATACATTATCATGATGTGCATAGTTTGCTCAGCCTTGTAGGCAGAAAATCTCCAGTCATACACCTGGAGTACAGTCTCACCACCCTGGAGATCAGAAAACCTGGAATCTCTTTTTATCAGTAGGTAAATGCCATACTGTAGGACTACAACTAGTTGAGTCGTATAAGATTATACTGTTATAAAACAGTGTACCTTTTCTCATACTCATACTTTGTGTTTTGCAATATTTTAATCATGGTGCTTTCAGTTTTTCTCATAAATGTGGAATGTTTTTTTTCCCCATTTATTTCATCCTTTATTTGGTATAAATCAGATAAATTGTTGATGAACATATTGCTTGCTTTCACTGTAATGAAAATTATACCTCAGTAGCTGTTGCTGTCTTACTGTTGGAAAGTGCAGTAGTGATAATCCTAATTACAACAGTATACACATTGTTTCTTTAATATGTAATAGACATGCATTGATTAAGTGAAATGCAAATTTTCATCTTTAAGGAATTAGTATACCCACATTTTTTTGTCAGAGAGTACATCAGATGTATTTTAAATTTTAGCATATATGAACCATGAACTAGAAGTTACAAGTAATTAAAGCACTTGTGGCAGCCTGTGGAAAGGGACAGTATAAGAAATGAAAATAATAATTTTATAACATAATCTTTATCCAGTTAAAAAAAAATTACCATGTCTGGAATTTGTAGCCATTTGCTCATTTTCTAAACACTTTGCCACTGCACTGATTGACATAATTTACAGAAGAAAGTCAAAACATTAATTTAAAGAAGAAATTGTCACAAATCTATAATTAGAAACTATAGTATTTGCTGCTCAATATGCTGGAATATGTGGATAGATTTTTTTATTATATAATATACCACCTGCTTATGCTTCATTTTCAGATCAGTCATGTCATTGTGGATGCTTCGTCTTAAAAATGAGACCAGCGCCTCTTGTCCCGACCTGAAAGGTCAAGGATATCGTGCTAGTTTTCACACTCACTCAGCTGCTAGGGGACCTCGAAAAAAAATTTACCATGGACAACTTGATGGGAATGGTCCTCGGAAAGGAGAGCATGCAGTTGTCAAGGTAGTTCATGTTTTTTTTTTTAATGCTAAAAATTAATGTCATGTACACATCAGCTTCTGTCTTCATTTTTAATGTAGTTTAGTGTTTTATGAAATGCTACCCTGTAAGTTCAATGGGTGTAGGGGGGGGGGGTTGGGGAGGGATAAAAATCTGGGCTGCGGAGCTGGTATATCAACTCAGACCAATCTATTTCTTCCTACTGACTTCTTCATAACTGGAAAGTGTACATTATTTGGTAGTTTACAGATTTACTGTAGAAAAATGGTACTACAACACATTTCATCATCACAAGTTGAATCATGAGGCTAATAGTTGATAAAAGATAAAATATATAAGGGAGTATTGAAAGTAAAGGCAATTTGAAAATTGCATGGTAGCCAGAGTGGATAGAAGGTGATGCAGTACAGTACAATTGCAATGGCTGATTCAGCAGAAGAAACAGAAACACCAGAACAACTCTGCCGGATACTGCAACAAATTTGAGATCTAGAAAAAGCCCCAGAGGAGTGGAAAACTGGCTTTATAGTAAAACTACCAAAGAAGGGTGATGTCAGAGATTGTGGGAACTGGAGAGGCATTACCCTACTGCCACTCACCAGTAAAGTATTTTGCAGAATAATCATCAACAGAATTGTACCAGCACTTGAGGGAAAACTTTGGAAAGAGCAGGCAGGATTTAGTAAAAGAAGATCATGCATAGACCACATACTTGTACTTAGACAAATATTAGAACAGGCAAATGAGTGGCATAGCACAACATATACATTCTTTATAGATTTTGAGAAAGCCTTTGACAGTGTCAACAGAGATGCACTGTGGAAAATCCTAAGATGGCATGGCCTCCCCCATAAGATAGTGAATGTAATCAAAGCCCTATACGAGGGTTTTCAGTGCAGAGTGATCTGTGGAGAGCATACCTCCAGCAACTTTAAGGTACAAACAGGAGTGAAGCAGGGATGTGTACTATCACCAACATTATTTATCTTGGCAGTAGACTGGTTAATGAAGGAGGCAGCATCAGACAAACACAGGATTACAATGGACCCTTGACACAGTGCTGGAAGACCTTGACTTTGTGGATGACATTTGTCTACTATCAAGCAGCCACAAAGATATGCAAGATAAAAATAAACAAGCTAACTCAGAATGCAAACAACATAGGACTAAAGATCAACGTAGGAAAGACAAAGTTAATGAAGCAAAATGTGAACAACAGAAATGTACTCAGAGTAGATAGCAAGTTAGTGGAGGAGGTCAACGAATTTGTATATGTTGGCAGTAGAATAGTAGAAAATGGAGACAGCACAGAGGACATCAACAGCAGACTTACTAGAGCAAACCAGGCATTTGCAATGCTGCAGACTATATGGAAATAAAAAAAAAACTAATCATGAATATGAAAATCAGGATATTTAAAAGTAATGTTCTAAGTGTACTACTCTATGGGAGTGAATGCTAGAAAATCACCAAAACCATAGAAAACAAGTTGAATTCTTGCCATACTAAATGTTTACGAAGAATTAGAAAAATATTTTGGCCAAACACCATAAGAAATAATATCTTCTTGGCAGAAATGCAGTTGAAGCCACTGACAGCAATTATTGAGGAAAGATGCAGGCGATGGCTGGGACATGTGCTCCAAATGACTGACAACTCACTACCAAAAATAGCACTAAGATGGACACCACAGGGGAACAGAAGTAAGGGTAGACCAAAAGAGACATGGAGAAGAACAACAGAGAGGATGTTGAGCAGTAGAGGGCTCATCTGGGCAAGAGCAGAAAAAAAGGCAAAGGTCAGGCATTTGTAGAAAATCCTTGCAGAAGCTCCATGTGCCCTGGGCACTTAAGGTTCAGAGAGAGAGAGAGAGAGAGATGGGTAATTCAAACATGCGCAGCACAGTTCCCTGCTCTTAGTCTGGTTGAAGTCAAAACATGGACACTGCTGCAGGTTTGCACCATTGTTGAACAGTGTGCCAAACTGAGATTTCTTTTGGCAAAGGAAGTGAAACCTGCTGAAATTCACAATAGAATGTTGGCTCAGTGAAAATTTTATGAATAGATAGAAAGGTTTAAAATGGGAATAACAAGTGTAACCAGTGAAATTATCTGGTCAGCTCTCAACATTATGTACACAAGCCAAGTCTTGATTAGAGAAGACCAGACTGTGTTGTCTGCTGATGCAGAACATTTAGATAACAGGTGTGGATACTCACATGCTTCACATGCATGGTGACTTGGGGTGCCATAAAGTTTGTACAAGATGGTCACAGGTTCACTTCTGATGATGAAGTTAAGGAAGCAGTGTAGACCTAGACTGGAAATAACTGAAAAGCTTCCTCTCCCCATTGAATGATGAAGTAAATGGAATGATGGAAGAAGTGCACTGACCTGCGAGCAAACTGCATGGAGAAATGATATAATCATTCTGTTCATTTTTTCACAGTTCCAGTATTTAAGCTTATGTTATCTTTACTTTTTGGTTTTCCCACATATTTATTTTATTAAAATTTCTGAACAAGAAAACTTACAAATTCTATGAAAGCAGATAAGCAACAGACTGTATAACCATTTAATGAGAAGTTTAGAGCATTATATTAAACTGTCCTCTCACTTGCAAATATTTTATAACTAATTTTGCTAGATGGTTTCCTGTGAATATTTACACATTTCATATTCTGTTCATTTGTCAGAGCAAGTAGATATGCTGTCTATTTTTTTTTATTCTTAACTACATTATTGTCATTTTGAAACTTCGGCAAGTTTGTACTGTTTTTTAGTGTAGTGTAGTGTTTACTCATTAAAAGTTACCCACATTTTCTGAAAAAAAAAAATCTTTTGCATTTAAAGCGCGTAACTACTATACAGATAATGAAACTTTTCCAAAATATGGGGGTCCAAGGCCTGGATTTTGGAAACAGCATGAGGTCTGCGAACTTTCGTTAATTGGGAACCACTGTTCTAGACCATAAACTACATTTATTTAACACAAAAAAAAGGCCTGAACAAAAAAAAAAGCTTCCAGATGAAAAACAGTATCAAGCAGAGAACATTTTTAATACATTTGTGGGTTTGTCCTGAGAAAAAGAATTGCCCTAAGGTCAGATCTCACTCAGATCTGACTAACTATACTGAGATCTCACTCAGATCTGATTTAACTATACTGAGATCTCATTCAGATCTGATTAACTATACTGAGATCTCACTCAGATCTGATTAACTACACTGAGATTTCACTCAGCTTTGATTGTCTACACTGAAATCTCACTCAGCTTTGATTGTCTACACTGAGATCTCACTCAGATCTGATTAACTGTACTGAGATCTCACTCAAATCTGATATAGTTATTCTGAGAGTAGAAAACAGCCAGGTAAACTTCTCATGTAATTCAAAATGTAAGGGAATTGCTTTTTGCACTTCAGTTTACTATATATTTTTTAATAGTAGTAAAAGTTTTTCTATCCAGAATTTCTTTTGACTCTGTGACTTCAGCTCATAGTTTTGATTACAAGTGCTATAATATAGTTTTACTGTTTGTGATTGAAATTATATTATGTGGGCTATTTGAGAAATGTAGTCTTTGGGTGAAGTTACATAATTTTAATATTGTGATTGTCAGTTTTTGCTTCCAGGTGACGTAAAAGATGGCGGGAGTTTTTAATGCTCCTGCCAGCATACTTGCGTATGAGTCTTCTGCATCGCCACCAACAACTTCATCCTGAGACCCATCTAGAGGTGACTCTAGATGGGGAAGAACCTTATCGTCATGGAATCTGCAACAGTTGTAACCGAGCATCAAGGACACAAACTCTGCATGCTGTTGACTAAAAGAGGTCGACCACATGAAACTCTAAAGAGGACACTGTTAAGAGAAGCCAGTTTAGTGGGCATAACATTCCTTGATGAAGTTGAAAAACTCACTGAAAACAGGATAACCTGGCAAGCAGCTATGCAAGCCCTATGTGATGTTTAATGGCACGGGAAGGATGTAAGATTGTCAGTCAAGAGTAGTGAGAAATAAGAGAAATGATGACAAAACATCTCAGTGGATAAAAACATGAAAAATAAATGAAAAATTGAGCACTTAGTTCTTTGGTATCCTCATAAGAAAGATGGATTTTTGTGTGTGATTCTTGACAGAGGCATGTGTCAGAATATTGAATTGTTGTATGTTCTTCATTTATACGTGCTCATCCTATTTTCTGCCACTCTCATTTCTGTGCACTTTCCTCACTTTCTCTATCTTTTTGTAAAAATTGAACCATTCACCTCTACATCTGTCCATCCTCACCAGTCAGGAATTGGTATTTGGAAGAAGGTAATAAATATTTTAAAGAATAGTTAAGAGCTAGTGATAAAATCCACACACACACGTAACACTTGCTGTTGATTTGCTTGTGTGTAGGTTTTCAGAGATGCAGCAGGCACAGAGGAAATGTGTGATTCAGAAATAAACAAACATAAACTGGCAAAAAAATTGACCAAAAAATTCAACAAATGTGTGCCTAACCAACAGTATAGGATCAATTTTACTTTGCCATTGAAGTCCACAGTGGAAAGATTAGGAATTGGTCGTTATCTCACTAGACATAAGACAAGACACATGGACAGAAAAGAATGGGTTTTAATAGAGGAGAATTTGGTGAAACAGGTAAGTGAGCTCACATATTTATTAGAAATCTTTCACATTTTGTCATTCCAAGTTTTGCATTGTGTGCCTTATTTTTTTTTTTATTTACTATCGTCATTTTGTAGACCTGTGTTCAGATTTATTCTTTTTTCCCTCCTGCTATGCAGTAATTATTGCACCCAATTCACTCATCACATAGGCACATTCATCATTCACATCACCAGCCATACCTGAGTTATCATGCTCTTCTTTTACTTTGATATATCCTCTTATTATGGCCAACAGGCAAATATCCAAGCGAATTTTCTTCTTTAAGAAAAAAGATTTTTTTTTGGTTTTCATTAAAGAAAGAAATGTTATGAAGTCTTTTAAATAATTTATAATTTATATTTATAAATATAACTTATAATTTATATATTATAATTTATGCCAGTGCTGCCTGTTTTTTTATAGAAGTGCTGAAAAATAAATGTAAATATGTGGATTAATGTGAAAGTTTTAGTCATTTTAAAAACAGCCACAGTGAACATTGGTGATAACGTATATAGTAGAAGAACATTTCAGTTGCAAGCAGAGGAGATGTGTTATTTCCGTATATCTATTTAAGAACTTTTTTAATTGTTTTTTTTTTTTCAACAGATTCTGCCACACATACATTCTCTCTCTCTCTCTCTCTCTCCTTCCTCTTCTCCCCATCCCCAACAGCAACATTTATGAGATTCCTGATTTTGGAATCTGAAAAATCAAGTTTTGTCCCAGTTTTAGGACTGGGAAATATGGTGACCTTAATATTGTTTAATCTCAACACTTGCTATTTACACTTCAGGTGATACTGCTTACTGTCTTTAGTGATAGCAAAGTAAGAATGATACTTTAAGAATTGGGCAATATAGTTAGGAAGGAAAGGATGACTTTCTTAGTTCACTGACTTGGAAATGTGGCTAGAGAAGAGGAGTGTAAAGTGGGAGAGGTAGGTTACAGGAAGATTATGTTCTGCCCACGAAAAAAATGTTTATTCTCTTTATAGGGTGAATACCAGGTATTTATACGCAAAACTGGAGAAAGACTGAGCAGTGACCCAACAACACTAGATGCATTCATCCACTTCACTTATCACGAGAGTGAAGGAAAGTTTGTTTTATGTGGCTTTCAGGTATGAATCAATTAAACTGTTCAATCTAGCCTCTACTCTTTGCACCTGTCTTTCTCCCTTGTATTGTCACTCTACTTTTGCATACTCTCAGTTTATAATTTTATGTTTTAAACTAAAAAATCAAAGTCGAAATATACTTCAGCAGCATGAATGATGCCAAATGGAAACCTTAGAATTGCAGTAGAAATTCTGAGTACCATCCCATCATCATGTTAGTTGACAGCATTGTTACATATAACGTAAGGAATGTTTTGCAGGTGGCAACACAGTACCAGTGAGCTGCATGATGTCATGGTAGAAGTGTAAAGACAGCCATCCCTCAAGAGATTTGCTGTGGTGGAATAGCATTCTGTCATCTGTTTTTTGAGCAGTGAAAGTGTTAAACCTGTTTAAATTCGTCAGCGAATGAAGGTTCGGTGCAGTGATGCATGTCTATATTTGCATCAAGTTTGTGAGTGGATTAGGAAGTTCGGAAATGGGCTGAGTTTTGTATCTGACTGTCCTCGTCCAGATCAGGCACACTGAGTAGTGAAACCAGAGCTGACTGCAGAAGTTGAACACATCATGAAGGACATTTATCAAGTTATAGCCACAGTTCTGAATATCAGTCGTGGTTTATACATCATCTATGATGTGCTCAAGTTCAACAAAGTTTTGGCAGAGGGGACATCATAACAGATAGATCTAACTCCACATTTGAAGGCATGATGTGCTGTTACCTATCGAGAACTTTTGTGGTGCGTTGAAGAAGGTGATGGCATCCTGGGGAGAATTGGGACTGGAGATGAATTTTGGGTCCGCTACCATCTCTGGACCACACAAAGAGGTGATGGGCGGAAAGACAATCAAGTCAAAAAGAAGAGGTGGAACAGGTGGTGTATGAGTGACTGTGCACTTGACCAAAAGATTTTTTTGTACAGGAGTCAATGAATTTTGTAAGCCAAAGGACTTGCATTGAACATAGTGGAGACATTGAAGAAAAATAATATATTTGCATGACATTTTTGCATTGACAGATTATGTGGAAATAAATGTAAGGTTTTCATTTGGATCAATAAGGGGAACGCAATTTGAAATGCTCAGTTTGTTTTTGGTAACTCCACTATTTGTGTTTCAAGTTATAAAAAAGTTTAAAAATTGCCTGACTGTGTAGTATGTTTATTAACCATCAGTAACACTAATTTGAAGTTTTGCTGGAGATTCTATTATTAGAGCAAGAGCTGCCAAGTGTGGTGTGAAAAATGAAACCAGGTGATAGTGAAACATGTATAAATCACCATGACCATACACATTGGAGACATGCAGGTTTATAATATGGGCAGCAGCATAGCTAAGTTAACAGAGAAATGAAGTGACACAAAATCATGAAGTTCCTTTAAAAACTATTACAAGCAATCTTCTGCATAACTTTTCTGGCATACAGACCTTAACTTAGAATTTTATGAGACTTGCAGTTAATTGCTACAGTAATAAAGGAACTTAGTGGCATGTTTATACTCCTATTATGAAATTGTCAAAGAAATGAAGGGGAATTTATGATACTTTGTTTAAAAAAGAAATATCATCTAGGAACTTTATCAGAGTGTTAAAATCTGTGTACGACACTTTTGTTATTTTTGAGGGCATGTATCTTTCCCATCGCAACATATCCTATGATACCAGGACACTTAACAAAACAGCTGAGAAACACAAAATGATTGAAAATGTAATTTCACCAACTCATTTCTACTAGTTCAGAGCTGTAAGTGAAATACTAAGTTACATATTATTTTCAATTATTGGGTACAAGGCCCTAAACCCATTGGCTTACCATTGACTTATATAGTGAAATACATTTCTCCTGAAAAATACAAGGTCTGACAATTAAGTAATGAGACTGATTTTATTATGGCCAAGACAAAAATGCCATCTATGAAGCAGTGCATGGAATCCAAAGAGGCAACCTTCATCTATGATCTGGCAACCTTTCACCGCCACCCTAAAAGCAGATGACAAACAAGCCACTATTTTGTTGACCTAGATAGAGGTGCATTGTCACATAATCAACATGGAGCAAAAATCTAACATTAAATTCTGTTTAAAACTAAAAAAAAGTGCCATTGAGACAGCTGAATTGATGTGACAAGTTTATGGGGATAATTGTTTATCTTGTACACAGATATTCAGGTAATATTCACGATTCAAAAGTGGTGTGGAAATTGTTACAAATACAACTTGACATGGACGCCTGATTTCTTTTCATAATGAAGAACTCTTTGCAATAGTCAGAGAACGGATACAAGAAGATTGTTGTTCAGATGTGAGGATGATGGGAGATGAATTTGTTGTTAACTGAGAGGCCATTCGTAAAATTTTAGTGGAAGATTTGGGCAAGAAAAAGGTTGCTTGCCGGTTTGTACCACATGCGTAGTCTGGTGACCAAAAACATCACCAAAACATGTTGCAGAAATAAAAATTTCTTAAATTTGATTGTTGCAGAGGGTGAAACATGGATTTTCCACTATGATTCCACAACTAAATGCCAAAGTGCTCATCATCACTACAAGGCAAAAATTTCACCTTCAAAAGTCGAAAGTGAAGACAATGTTGGTGTGCTTCTATGATAGCAAAGGAGTTATTCACAAAGAATTTATTCGAGAGGGACAGACTGTCACTGCCAAAGTTTATATAAGTATTTTGAAATGGCTGTTCGAGTCCGATCCAAATATTCAACACTTAGCAGTTTTTTCCTTCTTCATGATAATGCACCGGCTCACCGGGCGGTAGTTGTACAGGAATTTTTGGCCCAAAAATAAGTGTGTGTTCTCAACCATCCACCCTATTCCCCAGATTTGTCTCTCTGCGATTATTTTTTATTCCCAAAATTAATGTTACCATTGAAAGAACGCCTCTTTGATGATACTGATGACATCCAAAGGGCAGTAACATCAAGTTTAAAGGCCATACCAACAGAAGAACTGCAAAGGTCGTTTCAGTGTTTGTTAGATCGTGCCACTCATTGTATCAGTGGACAAGGGGCTTACTTTGAATAAAATACAGGTTATATCTTCAGCTGTTGTTTATTCTATTTTTTATGGAATTAGTCTCATTACATAATTGTCAGACGTATTTACTCTGACATTTCCAGATACGTTCATCCATCCAGGTAACATGTATCTAAGTAAATCTGTAAATGTGTCATTTGAATACTTCATCATAAATTTCTTATATAGGTCTTAGAATTTATAATGTTTAACACAATTCACTGTTTGAATCTTTGAGTAATAATTGTTGCTAAACTAATATTGTACAGTTAGAGTATTATTTAGCAAAGCACAAGCACAAGTGCTCATGCACACATACACACACAGACAGACAGAGTCATGTGCCAACCTATGACTGACCAAATATAAGCCATTCATACTTCAAGTATGGTTGTGAATTATATTTTGTGATTAATTTCCACACAGTAACTGCTAATTTGCATTCTGTTAGTATTTTAAAATGATGGCAACATGTCTGTTTATTGTATCATGTCATAGTAGTGAACTGTATGAATGTACTATGAGACATTTTTATTTTTCAGTGTATTAAGAGATGTGCATGTGGTTTATACAAATATAATAATTTTAAGGAGTGTTTAATCATTCAGTGCATCTTCATAGCATTTTAAAATAGGCACTGATCTCTGCTATTTCACAGGGAGTTCACACTGACCATGGCTACATGCTAACTACACCTTGTATACATTCAGCGGACACTAGCTTTGGATCTTCCACTGATAATGGGCCTAAGGCCATAACGACAGTGTTCAGCTTTCATCGCTGCAACAATCTGTGTTATAACTTTATACTCCCAAAAAATTGTCATGAGTGTGAAACAGATAATGGTAACATTGATGCTGCAGAAGACAAGATGCATAAAGCTACAGTTAAGTTATGTGAAGTTCATGAGAATGGATTCAAGGACAGTGACATGCAGCAAGATAAACAGTGTGCAGGTGAGAAAAAAGATGAGCCTTCTGACTGCAGAAGTGATGGTGATGAAGGAAATGACATAGAAAAGAAGAAACAAAAAAGTACCAGTTTCTATCAAAACAGTGTAAAAGCATTGCCAGGTATCAGAAAAATATCATCATTTTAATTAGTTTCACAGTATTTTAGGTATATACAGCTGTCTCATACATGTATTTAGTATTTACTGTATGTTGTAAAGGAGTGTTTAAAGTTAAAAGTTAAAGAGAGTTTAAAGTTTAGACACAGTTTCACATGGTTGACCTCTTTTTCACAACAGACTGAAGAAAAAGAGGTCGACCACATGAAACTCTAAAGGGGACACTGTTAAGAGAAGACAGTTTAGTGGGCATAACATCCCTTAGTGAAGTTGAAAGACTCACCAAGAACAGGAAAACTTTGCAAACAACTATGTGAGCCCTATGTGACATTTAACAGCACAGGAAGGATGTAAGATGTATGTTGTAAAACTGTGATGACCATGCTGTATGGTGAAAATCCAGAACATCAAATGTATCAGCATCAGAAAGGTCAGCTAACAGGTGTTAAGTTTTTCTTAAGCTTATTATTGCCTTGCAGTTTTACATTGAAATATGCTGTACTGTGATAATACCAGTCTGATTATTCTACCATTAATTATTTTCAAGATCAGCATGAACTGTTTCAGTTCATCTTTATAGTTCTTTTTTTCAGAACTCATCCAACAAAGTTGGTTTGCATAAAGTCACATTGGTGAATTCCAGTAACCTAAAAATTTTGTTCAGCGTTAATCCTTTGATTTGCAAGAATTTCTTTGCGTTTAAAATATTTTAATTGTTTAAAACTGTGATCCTGACAGTTGTGTAGATGATGATCACATGACAGAAATTCCTGCTTAAAGCTGATGGTAAGGGGTTTTACTTGAAGTTAAAATTAAGTACAAGCCATTTAGATTTACATCTGTTGGATATTTTTTGTGACTTCTTGTGCAAAATATCCTGGCTATGCCATGTTAGTATACCATGTGCAAAGCAGTAAACAAATCAACACTAAGTTGCTGATCAGATGTTTTCTCTAATAACAAATTTCTTCTTGCGTATAAATAGAAATAAAAAGTTTCTTCTATTTATGCAGTAATGGGACTTAAGTTGTCATTAAATGAAATGAAAAAAAAAAGCACACAACTTTGCTAAGATTTCGTTTGGGCATAAATGTTCCTTAAGACCTCTTCATTAAGTCAGGTGCTTTAAATTTAATTATTAGTAAATATGTTTTCTTTGAATGTTTCAGCTGTTTCTTGAAAAATAATGACATATCATGATGCATTGATGCATATGTATATGGAAAAACATTCCAGCAAAATAACTTTAAATACGGACCATTATATATACATTATATTTATACATCTGTTATATTTATATATACAGTATATAGATATATATTTATAGAGTCAGACAAACAGACATGATTCCACGTGCACAAATCAAAAAGTAATTGCAAAGCAAGGGATATGACCATTGAAAAATATAAGGAAAGATTTTTGACTAGCCCATATATATGTGTGTGTGTATGAGTATATATGTATATATATATTGTATTAGTAAAATAGGACATCAGAAGTGTGGAAGAGATAGTGAAATGTTTAAAGAAATGAAGACGTTGACAAGAAATGTCACACCTAAGCTAAATGTAATTTTTGATGAGATGGGAAAGACCTTGACAGAGACATAGGAAATTCTAGAAAGATGGAAGGAATATTGCAGAGTAATGTATGATGCAGCTGACTGTGAAAGGAGAAATCAACAGTGTGAATTATTATTGGAGGAGAAAGAACCTGAACCAGCAATTGAAGAAGTTTTATGGGCAAGAAATAATCTGAAAAATAGTAAATCACCAGGATGTGATGAGATAACAGCTGAACGTATTAAAACAGGAAGAAAGGAATGTGCAACAACCTGTCATGCACTATATAAAAAAGATATGGCATTCAGGTATTTGGCCAAAAGAATGGAAAAGAACTATATTCATACCACTGCCAAGAAAGGGTAACTTGAAATTATGCACAGACTACATAACTGTTGCTCTGATTAGTCAGACCAGTAAAATTCTATTAAAAACCATAATGAGTAGACTTCATAAGAAAATAGAAGAAGTCAGTATGGTCCAAGCTGGTTTTAGATAAGGAATAGGAACAAGAGATGATATATTCAATATAAGATTAATAATAGAGAAATGCGGAGAATTTAACGTGAATCTATATTTATCTTTTATAGACTATTCAAAGGCATTTGATTGTGTACAATACCAGAAACTTTTGGAAATAATGGAAAAAATGAGATTTCCAACACATGTCATACAATTAACATCACTGCTGTATCTAGACCACAACAACAAATTTGAATTCAAACAACAACTTGGTTTGACAAGTGGTCCATCAGGGATGCATACTGTAATCTTACTTATTTAACTTGTATACTGAAAATATAATGATGAATGTTAGAGAGGATGTAGACAAAGAATATTAAGATACCATAAAATTTCGAGGTTATGAAATACCAGAGATTAGATATGCTGATGACACAGTATCTGTTCACAACACAAAAAGGAATGGAAAAATTAATTATGCCAGTCCATAAGAATAGTGAAGAGCAAAACCTCTGTCTTAATGCAAAGAAAACTAAATTGATGACAGCTGACAAAACAAATAAGACAGCTGAAATATATAGTAATGAGGAAAAATCTATCACTCTTCAAAAAGTAAAAAACTAAAGAAGCTGTGGAGAGGAACAGACAAAACTATAAAAGTAAGATTTTTAAGGGACATGCATCTTTCCCATTGCAATATATGCCTGTGAGACCTGGACATTTAACAAAACAGCTGAGAAACATATAAATACCTTTGAATGTAAATGCTACAGAAAAGTTCTTCAGACATGATGGACACAAAAAAGAAATATATCCATACTACAAGAACTTAATATTGAAGAATGCTGGCTAGTAAAGGGGATTAAAGAGAGAAAACTTAAATATTTTGGACACATTAAATGTCATGATAATTTAGAGATTTAGATCTTGGAAGGGTATTTAATGGGAAAAAAGAAAGAGGAAGACCAAGGCAAAGTTGACTGCAAGACATCAATGATAATCTGCAGCAGGGCATCTTGCTTACAACCGAGAGACCTACAGGAGAACAGTTAGGTAAGGAAAGTTCCACAAGGGACTTGTAATTGACTGACTGATATATATATATATTTTTTTTTTTCATACTTTAGATGAAAGTGTAATATTTTTAAAATAAAGGGGATATATACATTTATTTGCAGCATTTTTTGTGTGTGCATTTTTCAAAAGTTTGATAGTTTTACTGATTTTTTTTAATGAAGTTTATATTGAGGGATTTACATAAAACTTTTTGGTATATATATATATATATACACACACATATATATATACACATATATATATACACATATATATATACACACACATAACAAAGAACAAGAGACTTCAGCATTTTACAGACAGTACAGAATCTTTTATTTGGACATTACAGACATTCTTCCTTTTTATGCCCATTGGTATTAAGTTAATGATATATGGTCAAATTATTATTAATGTCTTTGTTTATTCAGCTGTACATATATACAGTTATTATTGACTGGCAAGAATGCATTTTTTTTCATTACAGTTATAAATCTTTTTTTTTGTGTGATTATTAGCAGAAGAAATTGTCTGGTTTTGGAAATTGCCTTTTTGCATTGCAGTTTCTATTCTTTCATGTTTCTGAATTGTTTTTCTATCCAATGTCTATGTAAGTTTTTGTTATTTGTGTTCATACAATATTCATTTGGAAGTTTTATTTTGATTTTCATTCTCATTTATGCCTTTTTTAACATTTATTTCTGAAACTGATTTTGTAAACTACTTATCATGTTCCTATGTTTATATATCTTCCAAGCATTTATTACTTACCTGAATGTCATCATTTCTCACTGTGCTTCCCAGCCCCCCCCCCCCCCCCCCAGTTTATCTATTCAGATAAGTACAGCTTTACTACACACAAGCCTTGTTATTTCCAATTTGTTATTTTATTGTGAGAAAACTTTTTCCACATTTTTAAAACTTTTTAATCCATACCCACAACAATCTTTTCATTTCTTCTGTTTGTTTCAGTCTTGTTCTTATTGGATTAATAGTACATGAAGTTGTTCAAGACATAGGCAACCTTCTTTTTTTGCATTGTCTCAGATGATCTGCAGTGTGGTTTCATTTTGGCTGTTGCTCAGAAGATATCACAGGTTGTTTCTTTCAAGCCAGTTTATAGTTTCAGTCTTTTCAATTTCATGCACTGTTTGGCATTTTTTTAACAGGAACTCTTGGACATGTTTAGGATGTTAAACATTTTTTTATATATAAAAATAAAAGTTCACAAGTGCAAAGAATAATAAATCACCACCTTGCATATCACACACAGTGAAATGATGTAGCTCATGGATAGTGTACATGTCTGTATGCAGTGTGAATTCATATGTTTAACTTGATGAAATTTTGTTGTGTTCAGCTTGTGTTTATCATGACCGAAAGCATGCTTAAGCAAGCATTTAATCTGCATTATTATACAGTAAAATTGTCACTTGGTACATAAATTGTGTTGGAGCAGTTTGACAGTTTAAGAATGCTCGTTTATAGCATAACTACATTTATATACATCTTCTTGGCTTCTGACAGCTACCACAGGGTTGAGAAGGTTTTTAATCATTAAGTGCCCCAGCTTTGCTACCTTCTATATCAAAATTAAGAGATCCTGTCAAGCTTTAAAGTATAAAGGCTTGAAGTATAGTTTAGTTAGTGCCACACTTTATTGGTATCATATGTTATTTTCTATATTAGGTTCTCATCTTTTTACTCATCTTTTCCTTATCTCTTATTCTAGTTTGAGTTCATCTGTCCAGTATGATTTGTAACTTCTGTCCTTTCCCATTGAATGGACTCTTTTGCTACCTTCAAGATCCTTTTGGTAAATTTTAGGGTGGGGTGTATGTGTTGCCTAGTTATTTTAAAATTTCCCAGTTTGCCATTTTATATTTTCATATTGAGAGATGTTTCACAGGGAGTGATATGTTTTCTACTTCTGTGGTTTACAGGTTTGTAGTCACCTCCTGCAAGCTAGGAGAAAATGAGGTGTGGTATTTTCATAGGTAAATAAACCATTTCTGGGGCAGTGCTTCAACTAACTTTTACCTATAAGTTCCATGTGGGACAGGCATAGATTATTTTACTGAGAAGGCGATAAAAATTCAGCCTGAATGGAGTGGTCTTTGAGCCTAGAATGTCTGATTTTTTGTGTCTACATTTATTTCACTTTAGCAGTGCCAGTACTTATCTTTACAAGTGTGAGCACACCATCTTTGTTCCTATTTTTTACTTCTGTTTTATACCCTCAAATTTTGAACATTTACAGGTCTTTGGAGTGAGCCTCAAATTTTGAACATTTACAGGTCTTTGGAGTGAGCTTCTGGAATACATACAATAACTGTGTCTTCAAGTAGTTTGAAAGTGCATGCTTATGTTACTCATACACTCAGCATTCCAGTGGATTATTTTGAGATTTTTGTTTATTTATTTTGCTGGAATTAGTATCATGAGCATGTGTCTGAGAATACCTTTTCCTGCAAGATTTCGAGTAGTGATTTCAGTTTCCTGGGATGGAGTCATATGAGGTTTTTAAACCAGTTCTCCACCATCCTGGTGAGACTTCACGGGCTGAAAACCAATTATATCAGAATTCATTACACTCCATTTTCATCAAAATAGGCATGTCATATCTGTTGGGAGTAGGCCAATGTGTCCCACTTCAGCTGCATTTGTGTCGCCAGGACGAGGCACTCTGTCTACCTGTTATTATTTGCTTGTTACTGGAAGGTCTCTGCCTTACTTGGCTTAATCTTTGGCTTCTAGTAGTTAATCATAGATCTCAGTCACTTGAATACTCAAACCATAATATACCACACTATAATGGTGAGTAGTACTTTTAGTGTCACAAGTACAGTGTACTTTGTAAACCGTGAAACTGTTGGTATGATCCTGTTTAGTAAAGTTATTAGTTTGTTTGTAGTTCTTCGTTGTCTTATATAACCCTTTGTATGTTTTTTTTTCTGTCATTTTTTTATGACAATGTGTCAATTAATGCCCTACTGCTTGAATTTTCATTATAGAGTTAAAGTAGGCAGATTTAGTACATGAATCTCATTGTTGCCAACTATACAAAAAGTTTGTTTCATTACATTGCACTCTTTCCTTGTGTCACATGCCAGAGAACCAGAAGTGTGCTTCAAATTCTGATATTAAGAAATATTTTCATTCAAACTACAACTTTTGTTCTATTTTATTTGCTTAAAAGCTTTCTTCAGCCTAATATATGTCATATGAATTCAGATTTTCCATTTACCTATTAGTATATAAAATATAAGATAAGATAAGATAAGTGTTTCTTCTTTCTGATTTGTTTATGGATCTGATGTAAATGAATAGTGTTGTGATTTTTATATTTTTGCTTCAGCTACAAGTAATAAAACTTGAGGAACCTCTCAACTCAACTGTAATAATTTCCTCTCTCTCCTCTCACTTGTTCAAATTAGTCATTTCTTTCCTGTCTTCCCACTGCAGAAAACCAAGTCTGACCATTTCTGCTCTCATCACTGACATTTTCAGATCAGAACAAAAACAGATTAACGCTTTTAGTTGAGATCGCTCACACATTTTGTTATACTCTGTTTCATTATGGGTGTTTCTTTATGGGTGTAACAAGTGTAGGAAAACAGACAGAAGCATAGTTGTAAACTGTGAGCTGCAAACATTGGTAGACAAAAAAAGAAAGATCCTGATGTGTAAGTAATATTTTATTTTACCTAAATATATTACTCCAAAACAGTTTCACGGAACCAAGGCCACATCTATTCTAGGGCTGTGAAGATGTCGGGGTTAGCATATTTGAACTGCTGAATGCCATTGTAGTAGGCTTTATTTTTGGATTCATGAAAGAAGTTTGCAAAAGTTGCTGATCTGAAACAGAGTGAAGACAATGGATTAGATGCAGTGAAAGCCCAGTTACATGGGGCAGTTCTCTAGTTATAAATAACAGCAGTTAACAGTATTATAGCAGATCGGTTGCTTTGCACTTCAGTGCTTAGTTGACGTCTTATAGCTTTTAAATAATTTTTGTATATGTTTTGCACATCACATTTAATTATGTCATGTTAACATTTTTTTCCTGTAAGTTGCAAACTGTTGCGTCATAATTTTCACTGGTTTTAAAATAATTTCCCAAATATTTGCGCAAGCTGTATGATCGCAAGATGCATTTTTTCCCAGGTTGCACGATGGTCTACCGGTTTTTAAAAAAGAACTGCTCAAAAAGACTGGTCAGTGTAGGTCAGAATGGCATACACAGAAAACATACACAGTTATGAGTGCGGATGGACACTACCCGGTGGTTTGGCTATTCGCACTCTAGTGTCCTCTTCTTCAGACAGGGTCTAATGATAGAAATTACTGGAAACTAAATCATTTCCCACTGGACAAAAAAAAATCATAATACCACAAGTGATACCATACACTGATGGCATTATAATAATGACAAAAGTCAGTTGCCTCTACGGAATTTTGCCTCCTTAATAGCTCTCCTGTAGGCCTTTCGGTTGTAATAAAGATGCCCTGCTGCTGATGCGTCCATTCGCAGATCATCAGTGATGTCTTGCAGACATCTTCGTCTTGGTCTTCCTCTCTTACTTTTTCCCATTATGTACCCTTCCAAGACTGTCTTCTTTAACTTATAATGACGTTTAATGTGTCCAAAATATTTAAGTTTTCTCTGTTTAATATCCTTCACTAGCAAAACTTCATTATTAAGTTCTTGTAGTATGGATATATGTGTTCTTTTTTGTGTCCATGATATTTGAAGTAGGATTTGCATTCAAAGGCATTTATGTGTTTCTCGGCTGTTTTGTTAAGTGTCCAAGTTTCACATGCACATCTTAGATTTTGTAGTGCTGTCTGTTCCATTCCATAGCTTCTTTAGTTGTTTTACCTTTTGAAGGGCGGCAGATGCCCTACTTTTAATTTCCCTCATTGTATCTCCGTTATATGATTGAAGATATTCAAACTCTCCACTTCTTTCAGTTTTTCCTCACTGGTATAATTTCAGCTGCCTTATTTGTTTTGTCAGTTTCATCAGTTTAGTTTTCTTTGCATTAAGATAAAGGTTTTGCTCTTAACCTTTCTTACGGACTGACATAACTAGCTTTTCCATTCCTTTTTGTGTTGTGAACAGTAATACTGTGTCATTACCATATCTAATCTCTGGTATTTCATAACCTCCAATTTTTATGGCATCGTAATATTCTTTGTCTACATCTTCTCTAACATTCCTTATTATATTTTCAGTATACAAGTGAAATAAGTAAGACGACAGTATGCACCCCTGACGGACCTCTTGTTTTATGTCAAACCAAGTTGTTGTTTCACCATTTATTCTTACTACTGCCTATTAGTCTAGATACAGCAGTGATGTTAATTTTATCACATGTATAGCAACAATAAAACTTGGCAAACAACCATGCGAGCCCTGTGTGACGTTTAGCGGCACGGAAAGGATGTAAGAAGACAACAGTCTTAGGCAATAACTTTCTTCTTTTAGATCTTTTTTTTTATAAAAAAACACACAAAAAACAAGATTGAACAATTGACAAGAATCGTATCATATTATCTGCAGATCTTAGAAATCCAGGAAATTGTAATTTTATGAAAGAGAAAATGCTGCATATAATAAAGCAAAAATTTAGAAAATGAAGGACAGAGCAGTTGAAAATATTTGGTAAAGCAAATGGTGCGAATCGAGATAATGAGATTTAAGATAAATGAAAGTCACATTAGGTCCAAAAAGCTCTACTCGGTTTAGTGCCCTCTTGCTGGCAGCGCTAAATGCAGGGCCCAACCGAACTTCTTAGCTCAATGGTTCCCAGCCTTTTAAATGCAAGGGCCACTTTTCCATTTGTACATAACGGACCACCATGTTATGTGATCTCACAAATCTTTAAATGTTTTCATACAATATATGGCACTTAATATCAGATCGATAATTCAGTCGCGGACCACAGGTTGGGAATCACTGTCCTTGATCGCCTTTCCCAAAAACCGGCCGTGCGTTTGGGAGCCGCACAATGACTGAACACATGGAATGCTGTTATCATATCATAGCACTTCATCGCTAGCGTCAGACCTTTTTTCAGGGTGAAGTCGGCCGGAACGAGCCGCATCGCTAAATTTGAAATTCCACTTTTAAACATCATGTGTCATTCATAAACCTTCTGAACCAACACACACGCGTCCCTATACTGCATCTTCATTTTGTAATGAATATCTGCAGGTTTATCACATTCACTACCCATAACTGCACGCTGTTTTTCCTGTATGCATGTTACCAGCAAAATGGCTGCTTTTGTCCTCGTCTGCGGAATGACTGACGCGCCTCCTCACAGATACATCTAGAGAGGGATGGCATAATGTATCTGTATCACAACTGTCTACTATTCGATTTAGTTTTTTAGCAAAATTGTTACATTTTGATCTTCCCTCGTAAAAAAAAACGAGTCTGCTGATAATCGTAGTTTCCACACTTCAGCGAGTAGGTTTACGACTATTAGGCATGCACATATTCTGTACATACTGTTGTGCCCCAGAGCTGCAAGGATTAGCGACTCTTGATGTTAGCCCCACTGTCACGTGTTCTCTGGTATATTTATGGCTGCATATCACAGGAGCCGAGTCGTCGCCCTGTAGAGAATATTCAAACATTCACATCTGCAAGAAACTTGCAATAGTAAGATTTCGAACATTTAAACAAATTTTGCACCTAAACTGCCCACATATTGGCATCAAATTCATTTGTACATATTTCATTAAGATTTTAAATGTTAAACTAGTAATCGTAATTAATAGCTATCAACTCTACTAACTTCTAAAACTGTGCAAGATCATGGTATTCTAATGTGAAATTTCTAACAATTATTATTTCATCTTTTCTTCTTTTCATACGGAGGCAAATAAAATTTCCGAAAGAACAAGTAGAAATTCCTTAGTAGTACCAACTGTTAGCACCAAATACAATAAGCAGATAACGCTACCGTCGCAAAGCAGGAAACCGAGAATAGCACACATCACGATGGCGACTACGTTGCAGACATTCCCCAAGGGAGAAGTGCCTTTCTTCAGACAAAAGTCAGATGACCTCGAACATACACCATGAACAAGACTGAAGTGTACAATTGAGTTGCATAAGTTAACAATAGGCATAACAAGCTTACATGATGCCATCCGTCCTAGGCAAGCACACAAGGGACACGCCACTGACTGACAAGTCAGGACAGTTTTTTTTTTCTTTCTTGCTGGAAATATAGCACTAGTTCACAGGCAACACAGATGTTTTGCAAAGTAAGGAGATTATATTAAAAATAGATGTGTTATTTTCTTTGTACTAAATACAACTTTTATGTAATTCACATTTTCTAACTTTCATTTGATTCACACTCCTATTTTAAAAAAGTCTTGTTCCTACGATTCAGGAATTCATATTCATAATCGGCCAATCAGAAAATCAAATACTGTATTCCTTTTTGGCCAAATACTCAAAACTTGTTATTCAGTACATCTTTCATGGAAATTGCACAGATGTGTTCTGCTTGAAAAGTTTTATGTGTTGTGCTCAGAACAGAGACGTTATATGTGTTGCACATACATACATACATACTTCACTAAATTCATCAGTCTTGAAGGAATTGACAATGTGAAATTAGTTTCTTTATTTTTTTAGAAGATATTACCTGGCACATGCGCATATTTTGTCTGTTAATGACTAAATTTGCATCGCTTTTTAATGAAACATTTCCTAGAAGAAAAGAAGTGACAATGCTCCAGAGTTCTGTGATTGTGTTTTCGCCGAATTATAATTTTCACACATTCCCAGTTGAATGGCAGATAATAGTACCAGGACATATTTAAAATTTACCTATAGAAGATGAATTTCTTGAGAATAAAGAAGAACAGAACTATGAAACATCACTTATTTCTAGCAGTTCATATCGTAACTCGTACCCTTGTGTGCCCACTACGAGCTTTCAATATTCGGCTGAAGACAAACATATTAACTGAAGACGAATACCAATAAATACAATGGTATAAAAAGTTCTCGCTAAAAGTACGAGTATGTATATAAATTAAGCTATATATATATATACACAAGAGGCGTTCAGAAAGTAATGCACCACATTGTTTTTCTCAGGAGCTGTTTATTAAAAAAGCATGAAATTTATACACAATATACATGGATATGTCATGTAAAAATCGGTATTATTCAGTATAATCCCCATCAACTTGTACAGCTTTACGGCAGCGCGAAACAAGTGCATGCATTCCTAGCCTGTACCAGATTTTCTTTTTATTATGTAGCCATTTCTTCGCTGCATGAATCACTCCATCGTCATCTTCAAATCGTACCCCACGGAGTGCATCTTTAAGTGGACCAAACAAATAGAAATCAGAGGATGCCAAATCTGGACTATAGAGTGGATGGGGTAGTACAGTCCAACCCAGTTTGGTGATTGCTTCCCATGTTGCCAGACTTGTGTGAGGGCGCGCATTGTTGTGAAGGAGAAGCAGGTCTGCTGGATTCTTGTGCAGCCGAACTCTGCGAAAACGTTGATTGAGTTTTTTTCAATGTCTTAATGTAAGCTTGCGAATTGATTGTCTCTCATCTTTGCATAACATCCACAAAAATCACATCTTCAGTGTCCCAAAAGATAGTGATCATGACCTTTCCAGCTGAAGGAGCTGTCTTGAATTTCTTTCTTCGTAGTGATTGCGGATGAAGCCCACTCAATTGACTGTCTATTTGTCTCAGGTTCAAAATGATGTGCCCAGATTTCGTCACCTGTTACGATCTTAGCCAAAAAGTTCTCTCCAGCAGTACTGAAACGCTCCAACATTTCAGAAGAAATTGCTTTCCTTTGCAATCGATGGTCATTTGTGAGACTTCGAGGAATCCATCTTGTGCAAACCTTAGAAAATCCGAGAGCTTTTATAACTGCATTTTCACTACCATTGCTGACTGACAGCTTTAAGGCCAATTGTTGAGTAGTGAAACGCCTATCAGTAAGAATAATGCCCTCAGCGAATTTCAACATTTCTGCATTGGTGGCTGTGGCAGGATGTCCACAGCGCGGACGATCATGCAACTCCACTTACTGAGTCTTTGATTTTCTGAACCCAGCAACTGACTGTACTCCTGTCGACTGAAAAACTTCCATACACATCACATAGACGATTGTGAATGTTCACAACAGTTTCCTTTTCTGCAACGAGAAATTCTATCACAATTCGCTGCTTATACCGCAAGTTGTTAAGACGCTCCATTTCAACGGTTAGGACAGATATATTCTTTGGCCGGTTGCTGTACAATTTGTTTTCACACAACCGGCACATGCCTTATTTAAAGTGTGGAAAATTTAATGCTTCTATCTTCATTATTAACTGAAAAAAACCGATATGGTGATTTACTTTATGAACGCCCCTCGTATATATATATATATATATAGAGAGAGAGAGAGAGAGAGAATGAATGAATGAATAATCTTTATTTTTCAAGGGTAAAGAATTGGGCACGCAGGCCCGTCTTACATTCTGCCCTTCATCACTCTATCTTTCATTCTTCCCATACACTTGATTTAGTACAAATATACAAATTAAATTAGACAAAAACATATCAAAAGAGTGTAAGATTTAACTACTACATTCAAAGTAAAAGAGAAGAAGTAATTAACCTAATAAAATAGCACTCACGCA
The DNA here is from genome assembly GCA_009760885.1 of Achatina immaculata. Classification (NCBI taxonomy): domain Eukaryota; kingdom Metazoa; phylum Mollusca; class Gastropoda; order Stylommatophora; family Achatinidae; genus Lissachatina; species Lissachatina immaculata. Next base: position 63,559,926 of record CM019716.1, on the reverse strand, counting down.
CACATACATACGCAGACATATACCTAAACAAAAATACATTGTACATACAGATCTTCTAACATATGTTTTTAAACAGACATTAAAATAATTTCTAACAATATCTAACAAGTTGCTTTTCTAATTATGTCATTTTAGTACTTGATGGTTGGCGAGTCACGTGTTGAGAGAGTGCTGGTTATTTTATGGAGGCATATAATTACAAGCAAGTAAATAATGAAACAGGTTTGAGTTAAAGGATGAAGTATTACCAATGGATTTTAAATGGTAGGGGAGGGTGTTCCAGAGCTGTACTGCAGAGTATGCAAGGCTTTTCTTGTACAGATCAATCCTGGGTTTAGGAAGAAGACAGTTCTTTAAACGCTGGCTATGTTTAGTGTTATACGTAAACAGTGACCACAAGTAAGGCGGAGCATTGTGCGACAGAATTCTGTGAACAAACTAAACTTTGTTAAAAATGATTCTACTTTTGAGGGGTAGAATTTTGAGTTGTTTGTGTTGATCTACAGTCTGTACTGGGTGTTTGTCACAAATAAGATTTAATGCTCGCTTGTGAAGTGAGTGGAGCCTTTTTGTGTTTGAGACTGAGCATCCATCCCAGATTGTAGAACAGTAATCTAAGTGTGTTTGTATGTGTGATATGTAGTATATCTTTCTTGTGTCTTTGTCGATAAAGTGTTTAATTTTGGCTAATTGGTAAACTTTCTGTGCAATCAAGTTTGTTAGGTTATGTATGTGAGAATTCCAAGTTAAATGCTGATCAATGATGAGTCCTAGGGTTTTATGTTCATGGACATTTTCTATTGCCTTAGTCCCAGCACAAAGCTGTAGAGAAGTTTTAGTTGCATTCTGCAGTTTCTGTCTTGTAGTGATGAGCATGGATTTTGTTTTGTTGGTGTTTATCAACATACCATTTTTATTACTCCATTTAATCAAACTGTTTATATCATTTTGGAGCGTTGTCTGTAGTTTATTGATGTCATAGTCACTATTGTAAACAGTACAGTCATCAGCGAAAAGATCACATGAAGAGTGGTTTAAATGTAGTGGTAGGTCGTTAACATAGGTAGCAAAGAGAAGAGGACCAAGAATGGAGCCTTGAGGAATACCAGTATCAGTCACAGACGAGCCAGATATTCTGTTTCTAAAGCAAACTACTTGTTTTCTACCTGAGAGAAAAGATGTAATAAATTTTGTTAGGTCAGGGTGTAATCTATAGCCTTCCAGCTTTTTTGCAAGAATTTCATGATCAATCGTATCGAAGGCTTTCTTGAAATCAACAAAGACAGCACCACACAATTTGTCATCATTTATATTAGACAGCCAGCTTTCTGTCATTTTAGTTAATGCTGTGTGGCAGGAGTAATTTGGTCTAAAACCTGACTGACTGTCTATTAGTAGATTGTTTTCTTGCATGTGGAGCTGTGTTAACTTTTGTATATGCTTTTCAAGAGGTTTAGATGGTGATGACAGAATGGATATGGGTCTATAGTTTGAAAGGTCACTAGTCTGTCCAGATTTAAAAAGAGGAAAAACTTTGGCGAGTTTAAAAGCGTCAGGGAAATAATGTTTGTCAATGCACAAATTGTATAAGTATGTCAGTGCGTCTGTAATAACTGGTGCAGCGTAGCGTAGTATCTTGTTACTAATGTCATCACATCCTGCTGAGTTAGTGTTCTTTAAGGACCGGATGTAGTTATAAACCTCCCCGACTGTGAGGAAAGGAATATTAATTTGTTTTAGCTTTACACATTTACTGTCGCTGAAAGTTTTCAACACGCTCAGGTCGCAATTTGGGGTCGGTAATGAAGATTTTAGAATACTAATTTCTTCCCTAAAATGTTCACTGAAGTTAGTGCAAATATGTTCACCGTTAAGTGTTTGTGGGTCAGTTTGCTTCCTTTTATTTACAAGAGTATTAATTGCTTTCCAGATTGATTTACTATCAGTTTTGTCTTTCACTAAATTTCTGAAGTAATTTTTCTTTTCCTGCCTAATTAAATACTGCACCTTATTTCTAAGTGAACGATAGCTACTGAAATTTCTGCTTTTGTGAGCTTCATCCCGTTTCCTCATGGGTTGCAATATATCGGGAGTTATCCACGGGGATTTTGTTACGTGTTTTACTCTCATTTCTTTGATGGGGACATGCTTGTCAAAAATATTTCGAAATATTTTGATCCAGTATTCGATAGCCTCATCTGGATTTGTTAACTGGAAAACGTACGTAAGAGGTGAAGCTTTTAGATCAGTTAAAAATAATTCCAAGTTAAAGTTTTTAAAGTTTCTATATTTGATGCTCTTCAGAAAGTAAAACAAATAAAGAATCTGTGGAGAGGAGCAGACAGAACCACAAAAATAAGATTTTTAAGGGCATGCATCTTTCCTATCGCAACATATGCCTGTGAGACCTGGACACTTAACAAAACAGCTGAGAAGCACATAAATGCCTTTGAATGTAAATGCTATAGAAGAGTTCTCCAGATATCGTGGACACAAAAAAGAACAAATATATCTATACTACAAGAGCTTAATATTGAAGAAGGCTGGCTAGTAAAGAGGATTAAAGAGAGAAAACTTAAATATTTTGGCCACATTAAACGTCATGATAATTTAGAGAAGACCGTATTGGAAGGATACATAATGGGAAAAAGAAAAAGAGGAAGACCGAAACGAAGATGGCTGCAAGACATCGTTGATGATCTGGAAATGGATGCAGCAGCAGCAGGCCATCTTGCTCACAACCGAGAGGCCTACAGGAGTGCTGTTTGGGAGGCAAAGTTCCGCAAGGGACATGCAAAGGAATGAATGAATATTTGATGCCGGTATGTTTGTGTTTAGGCATTTTATACCCCTTATGTGACCACGTACAGCAGACCGGGTAGTGATCACTCAGCGACACATGAGAGACAGTACATTCAGTAATGTTTCCTGGATCAGCTACATAAATATGATCTATTAGTGTTGATGATGATTCAGTTACTCTAGTAGGTTTGTTAACAATTTGGGAGAAGTTGTAAGATGTTAAAATGTTCTTCCATGTAGGATTTGGCTGATTAAGATCTATATTGAAGTCGCCTAGAATGATTATGTCCTTGAATTTATAAGTTACAGCATCTTCCATCATGGTCGCAAAGTGATCATACCACTCGGCTGAAGCATTTGGATTTCAGTATATATAACTAATTAGAATTGGACTAAGATTTGATATTTTGATTTCTAGCATAATACATTCAACCTCTAATGTTTCCAGGTCGTCTCTTCTACAAAATTTAATTGTGTTAGAAATGTAAACGACTAAACCTGTCTCTAGCTTCCTAGTTGGGTCGCGCGTGATCAAATTAAAACCATCTATTCTTATATCATTGTCTGTGATGTTTTTGTGTAATCTGCTTTCAGAGAAACCAAAAATATGAAAATGTTGTTGAAGTATATGTTTAACCTCAGGGAGTTTTCCTAACAAGTGATAAACATTTAAGTGGCCAACACGTAGGCCATCGTGTCGCAGCCACTCCTCCATTTTCTGAGTCACTATAACAATGTTTCAGTAAAAATAAAATAACTGGTCAGACTTCAATCATACAATTATAGGTATACGTTTAAGCTAGTAGAGATAATGAATCTAACTAAGTTTATAATATACTGACAAATAATGGAAAAAGTACAAAAATCAACAATGCAATGAAAGTGTAAATTGTAAAAGACTTGATGACAATATTAGCTGTAAGCTAACGCTAAGAAATGTTTGTTCTGCTGTAAGAACTTCTGTGGTTTTTTTGTTCAGTTAAATTTATCTACAGAAGTTAAAAAGTGCTGGAAGTTTCAAGCTATCTAGTGTCTGTATGTGGGTGTTGCCTTTTGACTGTGTAGTAGGGACATCATATACGCGTGGCTCAGAGCTGCAGGACTAAACTGCATTAGATATTGTAGCTGAAAGTTCCACGGATAATGATTCGAGGTTCTTGTGTTTGTGTCCTGTACAATTGTTGTGGTATTCCTAAGTGGTGATTGTGCAGGAGTCTCCATGTTGTTCGCTGTACTAAGTGTTGGTATAATTTGTTGAGCTTGCCGTGTAGGCAGGGGCGGGAACATGGAATCGTATAGTGGGCCAGTGGATGGAGTGGGCAATGGTAAAGAGGCAGAGGGTGGTGTTTCTGAGGGTCCTTGGAGTCTTGTAGTTGGTGCAGAGTGTGTGTTTCTGGAGCTACGAGATGTTGGTGGCTGTCTAAACTGTTTCTGGCTATTTGAGTGGTTTGTTATGTTCTGCTCAGTTCTTGCTGGATATTTGATATTTTTGGCAAGGATGCTGCTGCCAGTCTTGTTAATGTGGATGTGGTCCCTATAAAGGCGTTTTTTGGGAGCACCTGTGGCTGAAGTAAAAAATGGTGTGTTGTTTATAAAAACTACTGTGTTCTGTAGACAGAATGTTTTTAGTATTTTGTTGTTTATATCCACCATGCGACGTCCAGGACCAGAACAAGGTGGAATGATGGATGAAATGTTGATGGAAGTGTTAGGGTATTTTTTCTTGATGGTGGATATCAAGTCCTGTATATCAGAGGGCCGAAGACTCCGGCCGTTCATGCTGTCATTAATGCCAACATGCACGGTCGTTCTCGTCACTCTCTGATCGACATCAAGTCGTCTCAGTGTCTGCGTTAGTTTTATAATACCAGCTCCAGGTACTGGCATGACTGAGACAGTGTCTTCAGAGGTAACTGACATCCGCTCACCATAGATTCCTTTAAGTAACGATTACCAAATGTGTTGTATATTCTTTGATGTTGTTACTGTGTTGTTGTGTATCTTGTTCTTGTTGATGCTTACGAGGCCGTGACTGGGGAGTGAATGTCTTGTTTGAGATTTCTGTTTGGGTCCTTGTTGCTTTATGGCTATGTACAGTGGGGCTATCTTGTAAAGCTTGAAACCTATTACTTATCTGCACATCAATAGGGTAAGCTAAATTTTCAGGTGCTACCTTTATAGGTGTTGTGGTGCTGGTGTGTTTCTCTTGTGCAGCTATTTGCTGTAGCATGTGTTCTGTGTTGATATCTGGTGCACTCGTGCATGAATTTACAGTCATATTGTCTGTGTCAGCAGTCACTTCTTGAATATCTGTCAACACTTCCTTGCTGTAGCTGCGTGACTCACTCTGCCATTCAGATATCATGAGTCTCATTTTAGCATTTTCGTCTCTCAGTGACGTAAGTTCAGCCCTGAGACTGTCATTCTCCAGCTTGAATGAGTGCTTAATCTCCGCTGCCATGTCAGTAATAAGGTTTATGACGAGGTCTTTGACTACAAAGTATGTTCTGGCTACATAATGTAGCTAATTTTTCCTCGACAACTGTAGGCTGCTGAGATACATGTGGTGAATCAGCCACACTAGATGCAGAGAACACAGGCGCTGGAGCTTCACTGTCGTCTCGGTTTTCCACATCAGCTAAACTGTTGCTTATGGAGTGTTCTAGCATTGTCTGAACGTCAGTGGGTTCAGCTGAGTTGCTTGCCTGATCTGACATGGCTTTATCAGTGGGATCAGCACTGGGACAGTTGATCAGAGTGACAGTGGTGGGGTGGTAGCATCATCGTGTCTGTCGGAGGTTGTAGTAACTGTCTCGACGTTGGTTGTAATGTTGTCTTGTTCTTCGTGGCTGGTGGTGACTTGTTCTTGCACGTCGTTGGTGGTGGTAGCGCCTTGATTGATATCAGTGACGACAGAGTCGTGTTCGTCACTGGTGGTGATGGCCGGTCTGTCACTCATGGCAACAGATGACAGAGATGGCTTCACTGTACCTGACAGTCGCAGGAAAGGTTTTAAAGCATCATCTTGAATACGACTGAAGTCATCTGTCAACCAAGAGTCGACATCATGAGCACAACCTTGAACCAATATTTTATATTTGGTATGGTACAGGTGGATAGTTTCATGCGGTGTTTTTATAAAGTCCTCCACATTTGCACCATTTTTATCTGCCCTCTCTTCTGTGTGGTCGTGGTAGTACTCCCTGAACGCCTGTTTCACGCACTCATAATCCAGCGTGTTGTTGAAAAGAACGACCAAGCATAGTCCCTCGTTGGTCCTTGTTATTGTCAGGCCGGGGACTTTGTCGCACCCACGGAGCTTGGTATTTACCGCATTTCTTTTGTTCAGGGAGTAATTCTTTACAGCCGCAGGCCGCAGTCCATCCCGTCTTCTTGTCTGGCTAGCTTCTTCTAATTCATCGTCTCGACTACAAGATAACATTGTCAGCTTATGATGCAATACATTATGCCATTGTAGTCACACCGGGCCACACAATGACCTAGTTACAATGAGCCGCGTGGTCACGGGCTAGGCCAGTATTGGACAAAGAGCTTATATATGTTATATATACTATTCTAACATTTTGATAAATATTTAACAAACTACATGGATTTTTAAAATTTCACATATTTCACCACAAGCACAAATACAAATGAAATCCAGTGGTATCCATTTCACGTCACAGTCTTATTGACATTGGTAAAAATCCAAATGTAGGAGCTAGAATAAACACGTCCGATCACAACGCATGTAGGTGAGAGAGAGAGAGACGAGGGGTGATTGATAAGTTCGCGGCCTAAGGTACAAATGTAGACGCTCACTACTTATACATGTATCGTGCATCTCTGTCTGTTATTACTGTGACTGCTAGTCACAGATACACGGCAATACTTATAAAGATTTGTATTACTATCATGAAACTTCTGCTATAGAAGGACAACACACAGCGAACAGTGTGAAGAATAAGTCCAGTGTGAATAACATAAACACACACTTTATTAATGGAAAAAATGAGTGATGATAGGTGAGATTGAGAGGCAATTGATAAAAGTAAAAGTAAAGATAGTCCCATAGCATTTCAAATGCCGTAGGGGGTGAAGCGTTAGAGACCTCATTATGCTGGGTCATCAGCGTGTGAGGTAGGGTGACCAGTTCCTTTCCTCGCTGCCTTTACTTCCCAGATTTTCTCTGGTACCCATTTTACGAGGCTGGGTCGACCTCAGGGCCGTATTGGTCGGAAAAAAAATCCCGCTCAGCTGGGGATTCGAACCCTCGACCATTTGGTTGCTAGACGAGTGCTCTAACCACTACGCTAGCCGGCCCTTTGATAACGTTATACATTTTCTGGCTAGTCCACTTTCCGGCAAGAACTAGTTTGCCAAATGGAAAGGGAGAAAACCCAGCTCTCACACTACATAAAAGCAACAAGCATACAAAAAATGCAGTACAATATAAGAGTACACACTTACTACATCAAAAAGGATCACAGAATTCTCTCACTCATCACAGAAAATCTGTAGACCAAAGGTCTATATAAAAAAAAAATCTCAAAAAGGAACTAATTTCACATTCTTTAGTTCAGCAAAGTTATGACAGGAAAAGAAATGTTTGATATCATGACACTAACAGGATAACCTGACTCTTTACTATAATATAATGAGAAATAATCTCATGTCTCCAAAAGGAGCATTCTATGCACAAATCAGCTACATGACAAAAAATCACTAACACAGTGCACTATAGGACAGGAAAAATCACATTCTCAACTAATCATTCCCAAAAACGATCCTAACACATTCTCAACCGAGAAAAAAAAACTCAAACTCATTCTAATCTCATAATCATAATTCATCCTATCTCGTCCTCTCACTCCTTAAATATGTGCTAACTATTCCCCTAAATCTTCTCGAAGTTTCTATCTCGAGAATCACTCAGCCCGTAATTCTATCTGTTTACGATATTCAGACGAAAATTCACTGGACATTCCGAAAATAACTTTTCTGTTACAAAGTCAAGGATAATTTAGTAAAAATCTCGTGGAATTTAGCGTCTCAACTTTCAACTGAACTCTTGTACAAGAAAAACACCAAGAGCTTTAAATCAAATGATCAGAATATTAAAATACCCCGGATTATATCCATTTTATGAGAATTCAACCATCTTAACAGTAAATTCTTCAATATACTGTTATACAAATACTTGAAACGCACAGCTGATATTAGGTGCATTTGTAGATCAGATTAATGTAAGATTAAACACCAGTTTTCAAGAAATTAACTGCAACCAATTTATTTTTTACAGGCTACTGAAGTAGTAAATTGAGAAAATGGATAACATTTCTCATCGAGCAATCATTCGCTACCTCTGCATCAAGGGCTTATCATCGAAGGAGGTCCATGAGGATATGGTCGAGACTCTAGGGGAGAGTGCCCCTTCTTACAGTACAGTGAAGAAATGGGCTGCTCAATTCAAACATGGAAGAGAGAGTCTGGAAGATAATCCACGTCCAGGAAGACCAAGAACGGTAGCCAACGATGAAACCACCAGCAGAATCCATGACACGATAATGGAGGATCGACGACTAACTGAGCGGTACATAGCTACTGAGTTGGGCATCTCACAGGAATGTGTTCATGCCATTATTCACAATGATCTTCAAATGACAAAGGTCTCTGCTCGATGGGTCCCGAAATTTCCTGGAGCTGATCACAAACGACAGCTTCTCAACATGTCAAGAGACAGTCTTGGCCATTTTTCTGCAGATCCTGAAAAGTTTCTTCAGCAATTTGTGACTTGAATCATCATTTTCAACCAGTAACCAAATAACAATCAAAGCAGTGGAAACATCATGGATCTCCACCTCCAAAGAAAGCAAGGGTGGTTCTGTCTGCAGGCAGAGTGATGGCTTCCATCTTTTGGGATTAAGAAGGTGTGCTGTTGGTAGACTATCTTAAAAAGGGCAGAACGATCACCGGGGCCTAGTACACTAATCTTGTGAAACAACTGCGGGTCAAACTGAAGGAAAAGCGCCGAGGGATATTGACGAGAGGAGTCATCTTTCAGCAAGACAATGCTCCAGTTCACAAGTCGGCGGTGGCAATGGCTGCCATTCATGAATGCAGCTTCCAGCTTCTTGAAAATCCTCTTTATTCCCCAGATCTGGCCCCTTTGGACTATTACCTGTTTACCAAACTCAAAAAGGAGCTTAGTGGTGACAAATTTGCTTTAGATGATGACGTCATTCATGCAGTAGACCACTTTCTACTGGCACAAGATGCTGACTTATACAAAGAAGGGATCCGTATGCTCCAGGATCACTGGACTAAAGTGCATAAACTTGCAAGGGGGCTATGTTGAGAAATAACCCCAAAATGTCGTCCACAAATAATCCGTTGTACCTTATGCCGAGAATTTATCAATCACCTTCGAGTGTGTGTGTATATATTTATACATATATTTATATGTATATTTATATGTATATATATTATTTATTATTATATTATATTTATTATACATATATTTATATATATTATTTATATATTTATATATATTATTTATTATTATATTATATATATATATATAGTTATATGTATGTGTATATTTATACACATTTCGGACTGGATTCGTATTTAACCTGTTTAACAACATTCAATTCAAGTGCCATGCCGCGTGGCGTAGGCGATCATTTCTCTCCACAATTCTCTGTCTTTAGACTTGATTATGAGATCCGCTGGTGACTTTCTTCCTAGCCACACTGAAACCCCATCCAGTAACTTCTCTCTCTCTCTCTCTCTCTGTCTTCCTCTGTCTCTCATTCATTCATTCATTCATTTGCATGTCCCTTGCGGAACTTTGCTTCCTCTGTCTCTTCTTCCCTCAATTTTTCCAGTTACCACAATGTGTTCCAGTTTTCCTCTTCTTAGGAAATGTCCTATAAACCTCGCTTGTCTGCCTCTGATCTTTGCTATAATTTGCTTTTTAACTCCATCCTCTCTTAAGATTTCTTCATTGGTTTTCTTAGCTGTCCATAGTACCTTCAGCACCCTTCTTATAAACCACATCTCCATGGCCTCCATATCTCGCTGTACTCTTTTATTCATAGACCATGCTTCACATCCATAAAACAAAATTGGCTCGATGTAACATTTAAGTACTCATAATCTTGTTTCCATTGATATGGATCTGTTGCACAAGGTGTGTCTTATTGTCTGGAATGCTGACTTGGCCTGAGCACGTCTGCTTTTTATTTCGTTGTGAAATTTCCCATCAGCTGTTATAATCGTTCCTAAGTACTTGAATCTATCAACTTGTGCCAGATTTGTGCCATCGATGGTAATACTACAATTTGGTGGTATTCTTTTCTTTGAGATGACCATCACTTCAGTCTCTTTTTTGTTCAGCTTTAAATGTTTAACAATATATATTTAACAATTCGGTCCTTGGCCTCTTTATTTCTCCGCGCTTTAATTATCTAAACAAACCCAACCTTACGCGACTTCGTCTGTCACGAGATGGAAAAGAAAGATACCAGAATACCCATCACTAAGTAGAAATGAAAGATAATCATAACAGTCATCAGAAAATAGAAAAGAAAGATACCATAACAGTCATCACAAAATAAGAAAGCTACCTGACCAGTCACACTTTCAAATTTGTTTTCACATGAACGCCTGGCGGGATGTGAGCCTCTGGGAATTTATCACTAGACAAAACCACCACCAATGGTACATCGCCGGACAGAGCGGCCATCTGTTATAGCAACAATAGGGCTTGGAACATAAAAAGAGCTTAGCAGAGAGATTAGATTCCAGCCAAGTAAAAAATACGTACGCGTAAAATAAAACAATTCTGGTAATTAAATGAACTTCGTGATGCAGTTAAAACCAACATATCACACACTTCTTGGGAGTTCTCTTTACTTCCTTAAGGTCTAGACTTTATTGCTGACAATATAGCGGAAGTAAACATCCCTGACTAGGTTTTTTTTTTTTTTTTGCACGCCACCGAAAAAAAAAAGTTAGTATTCCAAATTTAAATATTCGATTTGTTTCGAATGTGATTATTTGAATTTTGGTATTATTCCACTGAAAACAAACACAAGTCTTCGGTATATCCCTATATTAAAAAAAAAAAACTCCTATCATTTGACACTATCATTTGAAAAAAAAATTAGTATTCATTCCTCCTGTAACATTATATATATATATATATATTCTTTATACGTGTCCGCAGTTACAGATTTTTCTGTTTACTGAATAACGCTCTTCTTTTCTGGCTTATTATTTTCTTACGTTTCTGGTCACTTTACGCAAAAAATGGTGTAAACAGCTGGAATCCAGTGCTGGGCAGGCTAAAATAAAACTGAGGGTAAGAATGATCAAGGGCGACATTGCTAAAGCTGTATTGGACGGACTGTGGGAAAACGAAGAGCGGGAATGGAAGGACAATTATAAGGAAATTGCAGGAGATGGGAGAAATTAAAGGTGCTGGCAAGAAATCCGAACTTCGTGGCAAACAACACATCGTAAACAACCAACACTTGAAGGGAACTATTAGCAAACAAACTCTTGGATGGATGCTGCGGCATGCGGCGGGGTATATAAGGGGTTGCGCTGCATGCAATGACGTCGAAGTCGGAATTTTGAACCTTGAATCCAGTATGAACAACTGAACACAGAAACTCAGTGATATAATGTTGCATACTGAAGATGGCCACGCAGAAATTGTGAGTAGGCCATTAACTATCCACTAACACGATGTGTAAAAACTAAGCTAGAAAGAATACCATTGCAGTAGGGGAATGAAAGGAGAAGTGATAAAATATGCTAGGAATATGGGAGCAGAGGGGGAGGTAACAAAAAATATTGTTCGCATTGACTTTCAGAGTATCATCCTCAACACAGTTCTGCTTGCTGTTGCTTCGAAGTGTGTGAGTGTGTGTGTGTGTGTGTGAGTGAGAGAGAGATTTTCTTACAAAGACTCTTTAATTCTCGTCAGAAATTAACTGACTAATGTTTGTACTTTGCGGGCAGTTTTTCAACTGGGATTGAAGGATATTAAATAAACAAAGAACTTACCATACACACATTGCCCAGGTTCTTGTCAACTCTTGTTACAGTCAGGTTAACATAGTTAACACTCAAAGGATTCACAACGACCTTAATCTCCATCAGTTCTGAAAGTGTTGCCGCTGTAAAGGCTGCATAGAAAGAGCTCTGCGTTAAAAGACAGACGAGCGAGTAGCACGAAATTGTTACATTATCACTACGGTACTCTCATTATAAATACTAAACTGCGTAGTATTTGTCAAAATACTGTTGATAATTTTAAAAGAATAATAAAAAATAATAATAATTGAGATATGCAGTGAATCATGTTTCTCTGCTTTTCTCTTTTTAGCTCCTGAATAATATAGTGTTACACTTCAAATATGAAGATATAAACTTTATATATAACTTTTTAAAAAATGCATAATTGAAAGAATTACGAATTCTTTGTAAGAAAATAGAAGACGTCAATATGGTCCAAGCTGGTTTCAGATAAGGAAGAGGATCAAGAGATCACATATTCAATATAAGATTAATAATAGAGAAATGCAGAGAGTTTAATGTGAATCTATATTTATCATTTATAGACTACTCAAAGGCATTTGACTGTGTACAACACCAGAAACTTTGGGAAATAATGGAAAAAATGGGATTTCCAACACATTTGATACAATTAACATCACTGCTGTATCTAACAGGCAGCAGTAAGAATAAATGGTGAAACAACAACTAGGTTTGACATAAAACAAGGGGTCCGTCAGGGGTACATATTGTCGCCTTACTTATTTAACTTGTATATGGGAAATATAATGAGGAATGTTAGAGAAGATGTAGCAAAGAATATTATGATGCCATAACAATTGGAGGTTATGAAATACCAGAGATTAGGTATGCTGATGACACAGTATTACTGTCCACAACACAAAAAAGGAATGGAAAAATTAATTATGTCAGTCCATAAGAACAGCGAAGAGCAAAGAAAACTAAATTGGTGACAACTGACAAAACAAACAAGGCAGCTGATATATGTATCAATGAGGAAAAATTGGAAAAACTGGAGAGTTTTGAATATATTGGATCACTACCAACTAATAATGGAGATAGAATGAGGGAAAATAGAAGGAGGACATCTATCATTCTTCAGAAAGTAAAACAACTAAATAGTCTGTGGAGAGGAACAAACAGAACTACAAAAATAAGATTTTTAAGGGCGTGCATCTTTTCCATCGCAAAATATACATGTGAGACCTGGACACTTTACAAAACAGCTGAGAAACACATAAATACCTTTGAATGTAAATGCTATAGAAGAGTTCTTCAAATATCATGGACATAAAAAAGAACAAATATATCCATACTTCAAGAACTTAATATTGAAGAAGGCTGGCTAGTAAAGAGGATTAAACAAAAAAAAACTTAAATATTTTGGACCCATTAAACGTCATGATAATCTAGACAAGACCGTCTTGGAAGGTTACATAATGGGAAAAAGAAAGAGAGGAAGACCAAGGTAAAGGTGGCTGCAAGACATCGTTGATAATCTGCATATGGATGCATCAGTAGCGGGGCATCTTGCTCACAACCAGAGGCCTACAAGAGAGCTGTTAGGGAGGCAAAGTTCCGCAAGGGACATGCAAATAAATGAATGAATGAAAGAAAAATATAAATTATAACAAAATTAACTATATCATTAAATATCTGAAATATATATGGAAATGGAACACTGGCTGAGGCAGAAATGGTTGCTGATGTGACGTTCGCAGGCCACATGAATTGAACCGATATCTGCGGATTTAGCTTGCTAATTTCTTGACATGCTTTCGAACCCACCTCGTTTTTTTTTCAGTTATAGGCCTGAAGTTTACATGCTCGATACTGTTTCATTTGAACTTGTCTTAACACGCCCTTTGTCTTATTCTTGTCCAGGTGTTTCTTATTCTTTTCCTGCTTCAAAAATCTCCTTTGTCATATTTGGTCATGCAATTCAGCCTTGTCCTTTCTCCAGTGTGAACGACATTTTGTTTCTTTTCTACGGTATACAATTGGTCATTCACCCTTTCCAGTTCCGCTATTATTTCTTCATCTCATTAAAAGCGTTTTTTTTTTCACTCTGGCAATTCCATTAATGTGGCTTTGCTGCACTTTCTTAACAATACTCTGTCATACCAGTGAGGCGTTTCTGTGAAAGTCTTGGTGCATCCAACTCTGAACGTAAAATGAAAGGTAAAGTCCTCGTTTCCGTGCCATTAAGGCATATTCGGGATACAGTGCTAGGCTCCTATTTCCAAGACCACCGCCACATGAAATTAAAAGGAGGACATCTATCGCTCTTTTTCTGAAGAAAAACAACTAAAGAAGCTGTGGAGAGGAGCAGACAGAACTACAAAAATAAGATTTTTAATGGCATGCATCTTTCTCATCGCAACATATGCCTGTGAGACTTAGACATATATAATACAGCTGAGAAACACATAAACGCCTTTGAATGTAAATGCTACAGAAGAGTCCTTCAAATATCATGGAGACAAAAAAAAAATAACAAATATATCCATACTACAAGAACTTAATATTGAAGGAGGTTGGCTAGTAAAGAAGATTAACTAGAAAAACAAAAAAGTATTTTGGACATATTAAACGACATGATATTCTAGAGAAGACAATCTTGGAAGGTTACATAATGGGAAAAAGAAAGAGACCAAGCAGCCATCTTCGACCAAGACGAAGATTGCTGCAAGACGTCGTTAATGATCTGTGAATGAATGCATCACCAGCAGAGCATCTTCTTTAGAGGCAAAGTTTCACAAGGGACATGCAAATGACTAATCGGCACATGAGAGTGTGATGTGGTCAGTATCATGCTTGGTTGCATTTATTTTCTCAGATTTCTAGTGCACCCATTTCTTAGAGGCTGTGTGGACTCCGGGGCCCTTGTGTTCTAGAAAAAAATCCCAACTGCTTGGACTTGAATCTGGTACCATTCTGGTACCATGTGCTATGGCAACTTAGACTTTAAAGAATATTGTACCTTAAGTACTTTCATTCTCTAACTTGCTGTAAGATTTCATCTTGTTGTTTTTCATAGTAAAATGCGTTTATTCTTAATAAGATGCAAGTCGAAACAAAATGATTGGATTTTAACCACAAGTAGGATCTATTTTTTCAGCCATCAGAATTATTTAACCAGGCTTTACTGCACTTAAGTTTTTCTTGGTCACAAACACAGTGCCACATACAACTCTAACACGGTGCCACATACAGCTCTAACACGGTGCCACATACAGCTCTAACACGGTGCCATATACAGCTCTAACACAGTGCCACATACAACTCTAACACGGTGCCACATACAGCTCTAACACGGTGCCACATACAACTCTAACACGGTGCCACATACAACTCTAACACGGTGCCACATACAGCTCTAACACGGTGCCACATACAACTCTAACACGGTGCCACATACAGCTTTAACACGGTGCCACATACAGCTCTAATACGGTGCCATATACAGCTATAACACGGTGCCATATACAGCTCTAACACGGTGCCAGATACAGCTCTAACACGGTGCCATATACAGCTCTAACACGGTGCCACATACAGCTCTAACACGGTGCCACATACAGCTCTAACACGGTGCCATATACAACTCTAACACGGCGCCACATACAACTCTAATACGGTGCCAAATACAACTCTAACACGGCGCCACATACAACTCTAATACGGTGCCACATACAACTCTAACACGGTGCCACATACAACTCTAACACGGTGCCACATACAACTCTAACACGGTGCCACATACAACTCTAACACGGTGCCATATACAGCTCTAACACGGTGTTTAGATCACATAGTTTAATATCTAGATCAGTCATTTTTCCCCTGTGGAATGTCATCGGACGAGTGTTTGTAATACAGTTACTGTAGCTACAAAACAGTTTACGTCTGCTTTTAATACAGTTACTGCAGCTACAAAACAGTTTACGTCTGCTTTTAATACAGTTACTGCAGCTACAAAACAGTTTACGTCTGCTTTTAATACAGTTACTGCAGCTACAAAACAGTTTACGTCTGCTTTTAATACAGTTACTGCAGCTACAAAACAGTTTACGCACAGGTTTAAAGTCATGAAACAAATGGAATGAGGTAGGAAGGGCAAAAAGCGGCTCAAAATATATTTGTAGCAACAAAAAAAAGAAGAAGAAAAAGAGCAGACTTTTCTCAGTTCTGTTTTAAACTTTGCTTCTTGGCTGTCGCTATCTGCCATAAAATAATGATGGAAAAATATTTTAAACATTCTTCTTTTCATGAAAACAGTTCTTAGTAAATTGATATTGGCACTTTTCACCTAAAGAGATGATTTTGGAGCAAGCAGATATCAGCTGTTGTGGGTTTTGCCAAGCGTTATCTCCCCGAGCTGTTCATCCTATGGCTAACTCAACCAATACTGGATTTGCATAATCGGCCACACAGCCAGCATTATTTGTATTGCAAGATCTAGTTTCCTTGTGTCACAAAGTGAAGTCTAAGGACAAGAAGGTAAAAGTAAAAAGTAATCTCAAATCTTTCTGGGGAAAATGTTAATATCATGTGTAATAATCTCAAGGGTATAGGGGAGACAATCTGTGTCACACTGCGTAACGAAATGGAAAGGGCAGACGCGAAGTGACTATTTGGAGACTAGAAAAATCTTTAAGCCCATATTATAGAAGGACAGTTATGTGAGAACGTTTTTTTTTCAATAAAAGATGAAGGTCAGATCATCTTCCTTCTAGTCTAATCAGTTTTAAAGTTTCGAACCTGGAAAGCTGAATGTTTCAAATGTCAGTTTTCTAGGCCATTTCACTTATCTGATGAGAGTTGAGCTTCTCCTCTACAAATGTAGCATCATCGCAGGTATAACACCACACAATGTAGCATCATCGCAGGTATAACACCACACAATGTAGCATCATCGCAGGTATAACACCACACAATGTAGCATTATCGCAGGTATAACACCACACAATGACCAAACAAGCGAAACACTTCACTAGTGCCCCGAAGTTCAAGGGGCAAGGATGGTGTACAGCAACATTTACGAGTATTTTTTTCCTGTAAAATTTCTGCATACTTTCCTGATGATATAACTGAAACAAAAACTGGCATTTATAACTGCATCAAATACATTGTCACAAACTAAACAGGCAAAAATCTTACAATCATCTTTGGATCCATAACCCACAACGCGGCAGTCTTCTAGGTCAATGTCAGTTGCTGGAATGTTGGCATTTGGAGGACAGATAGGCTGGATACAACCTCTATCGAATGTCAAGTTTGTTGTGAGCTGTACAGTGTATAGACCTCCAAGTTTTCCGGCTGAAAGACAACAGCTCAAAGTCCTTAACGAAAACAAAATGTTTCCACAAAGTGCTACAACATAATAACTTGATTCCAGTATCCGTTAAAACAGCACTGATATTGCAGATGTTTACCACTGTACCTTTTTTTGCACAACGAGCTGCAGAAAAGGCAGGCCGTATTGCATCTACGTGATTTGTCATTAATAATGATTCTCTATATTTCCTAGTCGATTCATGCAATTATTATTTTTTTTAAATTGTCCCTTATCCTAGAGTCAAATCTGCTGTTGTAGTGTGTTGCAGTATGTTTGCATTACAATTGCGCAGCTACTTTTCAACATAGAACTGGGTTATTTACTCTATGGAGTCGAGAAATCCGAAGGAAAATACTGCAATGTATATTTTGGATATTATAACTGATGAAAGATAAAAATACTTTATTAATTGCAACACATGAGACAAATATGTACGCTATTTGTTACCCGTTTAATTATTGTTATTGACTGATCGTACACAAACTACCGAGGATTCTCAAAGAGGAATTAAATGGACCGAGTTTTTCCTGTTTCAGGCTTTGGTTTGTGGAGATTACATAGTATTACTAGCTCATATTTGTAATACAGAAAAAGTGATCTGAATGCAAACAAGCGGGACTAAACGTCAGTACTGAAAAGGCGGGCGCTGAACATAGAAAAGTAACATTCAAAAGGAGGGCGCTGAATATAGAAAAAGTAACATTCAAAATGAACGGCTAAAATCTTGCAAAAAAACCCAAACATTCAAAAGTATAGAAGTATAACAAAATATGACTGAGAGACAAATAAAATGTACGTAAAATTCTAGAAGCTGTCTGTTACAAGATTGTTTACGTAAACTTCATGTACTAGAATAACATTTTTACAAACAGCAGAGAGTAATTGATATAACAACTGATTAGTTCAGGAAGAATAACTAAAATGTCGAAAGAACCTCGTTTGTATTTGTGAGGCACTGACAGTTAACTAAAAAAAAAATGCAAGCAAACAATTAGGGAACTAAAAAGGTGTGTGCAGTCTACCAGAGAGTGTAGTTTTCTTTTAACACATACTTAGATCTCTAACCTTTCTGGATGCATTCTACAACTAAGGAATGTTATTACTCGTGTTTGTTTAGGCCTATGTCACTGATTTTAATCCCTTTGTCCGAGTAATTATTAAATTATATCCAAATTTAAGGTGATGTAGATACAGAAGTTTATTACTGATAGGAAATCCCAGATTCTAATAAACGAGACAAAGTTTATTCGGTTCTTTCTTTCAGTTTAAAAGTGAGACATGGCCCATGGAGAGGATATGACAAGGCCAGAAACGTTTTAGAAAGAAAGACAGAAAGAGAGACAGAGATACATCAATAACAACTCTAATACGGTGCCATATACAACTCTAACACCTTAGAAAGAGAGACAGAAATACAGAGAGACACAGAAAGAGAGACAGAGATAGAGGCAGAGAGACAGAGACAGAGGCAGAGAGACAGAAAGAGAGAGAGGGGGGATAGAAAGAGACAGAGAGAAAGCACAAGAACGAGATGGGCATGTGTTACTGGGGTTGATACTCCGACACAGTTTAGGCACACGTCTCGGAAGGTTCGGAAAAAAAAATGTTCACTAACAATTCTAGTTCTTTTGTTACCATATTGTCTCGCTGAACTTTGCTTTTGTGTAAGGAATTTATTACCAGATACTAGATTTTGAACTATATATGGAAGTAATAATAGACTTTGGAATTTTTATTTCTATCAGTAAATTGAATGTTAAGTTATTTCCATGCTTATCCTGCCTACAACACTTCTGTAAAAGATGACTGTGTTGGAATGGTTAGTTGCTCATGGTGTGGTAATGGTGTCATTGTGACGGATTCACAGAGTATGCTTCGTAAGATTGAGAAGAATTTAATTAGAAAAGAATGGGTTCATCTGTTAAGCCAGTTATCTTTGACAAGCCTAACGTGGCCTTTCTGTCCAAGGTATACGGGAGTACATGGCAATGATGTGGCAGACAGACTTGCTAGACAGGCTAAAATAAATGGCAGACCGACAAAGAACAAGGAGGACATTGCTAGAGCTGTATTGGACAGACTGGGAGAATAAAGAGCAGGAATGTAACTGTGAAGAGACTGCTGGAGCTAGGACAAATTAAATGTGCTGGCGGGAAATCCGAACTGTGTGGCAGAAAAAACATCGTAAACAACTAACATTTGACAAGAACTATTAGCAAACATACTCCTGGATGAATGCTGCGGCATGCAGCGGTGCATATATAGGGTTGTCCCGAATGCAGTGAAGCCGGAGTCTGAATTTTGAACTTTGAACTTTGAAGACTGTGTTAATAGCTGTGATAAAACTGGTACTAGTTGAATAGAGGAAGACAGATGTGCTTGCTTCAGTTTTTACACAAACATAGAAAGAGTGAGGAAAAGATAAGGCCACCATATCAACTTACATCTTCACAGACAACTGTGAAATAAGTTGTTTTTTTCTTTTGTTTGTGTATTTGTGTACTGTTCTCTCTGCTGTTTTTGATGAAGACATCTTCGTTGGTTGTTGATTTCCATTTCCTCCTTTACCTCCTTATGTTATATGTCCTCTTTCTTCGCTCCTGTTTTTTTTTTGTGTAATGTTAAACCATAAGCTTATGCCTACTAGCAGGAGGGGTCTCAGCAAGCGCGGGGCCCAGTTCAAGACATATTTGGGGGGCCTTTTCCTAATTCTATATTAGTATTCTTGTAAGTAATAATCAGGGTCACTGTATTTTTAGAATTACTAATGCCAATTGACTCTTTTGCGAAAAACAAATACATCACGACTGAAACAAAAAGGGCACTGTACAAAACAATTTTCTTCTCAACTTTATGCCATCAATGTCAAACTTGGACACTAACAGCCAAAAACAAAAGAAAAATCATCACGACAGAAATTAGATGTTTAAGGAGAATACTAGATATGACAAGAAGAGACCAAATAAGAAATGACACAATCAGAGCAAAGACTGGAGTAACACCAGTATTACACTATATCCAGAAACAGCAAGTCAAATGGTTTGGACATATTCCACGATTACCACCAGACAGTATATCATACAAAGCATTCACACTAAGATTTGTAGGTAACAGAGGAAGAGGCCACCCACGCAAGAGATGGAGAGAGGAAATTACAGCAGCATTAAATATCTCATTATATGAAGCACATCGTCAAGCCCTAACAAGACGTCTATTTGTCCCCTCAACACCGAAAAGAGGAAGAAGACAAGACTAATGTTCATTGTTTTAAACTTATAATTCAGTCCAGCCAGGCACTACCCGCAGACAATGATCAAACACTGTGACTTTCCAACATTCGGTGGTACTGTGAAGCTGTTTCTTTACTTGAACTTGAATGTGGATTTCTGGTAGATGACAAATCAAATTTGGCAGTTCAGTTGTACCTTTAAACGCGTGTCACTATACGGACCCTTCACTATGTGGCTATATATCCATTTTTTTCCAGTGAGGGACCCTAACAAGCGCAGGGTTCAATTCGCTAGAATCGAGGGAATCAGCATAAGTCTGACTTGACTACCAATGCAATATTTCTAGAAAGAGGATGTTTTGCTGGTATATAATCTACCTATAGATATGACTGCAGTTTAAAAGATATGCCTTTTATTGTATCTTCTGTGGTACAAGTTAAAGAGCATGAAACGTGAGATGAGTCAGTTGTGGAATAGTCTTTGTTGTGGTGGATATAAACACGAATTAGTAATGTCGTTAAAAGTGTGTTTTGTACTGGTCCACGTGACCTTAATCCACACAGACATCATTTTATGTAGTTAATTTTATACCAACGATTCTTCTTACTCCCCCCCCCCCCCCCCAAACCACCAGCAAAAAAAAAAATTTTTTTAAATTCCAAAATAAAAGTCTTCTATAACTCTGTATAGAACAGAAATCCCAACTACTTACAAGTGGCCAGATTATTAAGATTCAAATAATAGGGCGTGTTGAATACTGACTGCTTTGTCAAGGTCACAGACAGACTATAGTACATAGTCTATAATTTAATTTGCTTATATGGGTATCTCAAAAGTGCATATGGGTGCATTGTAAAATTAATAATGGCCTAAGTAAACAACAGACTGGTCTTAAAACTCTGTTAGTTTAATCTTAAGAACCGTTTGCTTGAAGATTGCGAAGCTTCACATTAAAGAACAGGCTGGATTTCTGAGATCTCTAAAATCCTGAGTTTGTCGTAATTTAGCCGGTGGGTTTGCCAAGGCAAAGATAGTGATCTTTTTACTCAGACTCTGAGACGAGGGAACTTAACTGTAAAATACGCTTGTGACATCTAAACTAGAGAACTATAAGGAACTATATTCGAAAACGGAAAATACTTGTCTACAAAGCAAATAGTAGATTATATTCACTGCTCTCAGTGTTGTAAAGAAAACAAGTAAAATTCAGATGAAAATATATGAAGGAGTAGTCAAGAATCAAGAACTAATGAATGCAATAAAGAAGATGCCATTGAAAAGTGACCTAGACTTTAACTTACTTGGATCCAGCTTCTGGAGTGTGTTACGATTAACAGAGACATTCTTGGTCAGAGCTGCAGTTTTATACGTGCCCACCAATACGTAAAGGGTCATCCTAAAAAAAAAACATTTTCCAGAATTTTTATGAATATTTTTCGAGTATGATACTTACTTCTCAATCATGAATTACAAAATTCCGAGTAATGAGAGTGCAGAAATTCAAAGAAACACTTAATATCTCAGTTTCTATCGATGTGAAAACAGGTGTAAGGAAAATATGGAGAGAAATTTTGGAGGATATATCTGAAAAAAGTATGAGATTTGTTCCTGGTCCGCAGAAACCAAGATAGTCCTTTTCAACCAATGCTTATATGAACATGTCTTCATTACCAATGCGCCTTTCACAAGAATGCTGTTGTACGGACATTCTTGTCCGATTAGTTAATACTTTTCATCAAATTTTCATGGAGTTAATTATTATAATATATCATACGAACGCATGTATTATTTTTTGAGAACCACCTCAGTCAGTTTGACAACAAACCGGCCAGTATCTAAATAGGTCAAATTTATTTGGACTAAACGCACCTCGATCAACGTAAATTACGTTTATTCTAGAACTTGTGGAAAATGAGCAAAGACCTTTCTCTACTGCCAGCACGAGAAACATCTCTACTGCCAGCATGAGAAACATCTCTACTGCCAGCATGAGAAACATCTCTACTGCCAGCATGAGAAACATCTCTAATGCCAGCATGAGAAACATCTCTAATGCCAGCATGAGAAACATCTCTACTGCCAGCACGAGAAACTGCCAGCATGAGAAACATCTCTACTGCCAGCATGAGGAATATGAGGAGGCTAGGGTATTTGATCTCCAGGAAGACCAAAGCATATTTGGAAAACAATACCAATCTATGATAGAATGAGGGCTTGTCTAGGAGAGAATGAGAGCTGGAATGAAAATTTTGCAATGAAAACGTAGATAGAACAATCTGCAGAACTCTCTGCAACACCCCAGTACATGAGAAGAAAACCATCAGAAATATAGTAAAGTTAAATGTAACCACTGCAGTCAAACTAGTAATAGTGGAGATCTAGGTTCCTTCCAAATCAGGGGCCAACAACCTGTGACTCGCGGGGCTGCAAACACTAATTATGGTTTCATTATTACACATTACTACGTAACTTACTACGTAATTCATGGGATTTTAAAAAATATTATTATTACTTTCATTTATTACTTATAGGTATGAGTGTGGCCCGTTGATCACTCTGTGGTATCCGCCCTTTTTGTAGAAAAAGATGCCGACCAAGTCACTCTTATTGTCTCTTTTTGTTTTTCGTGCTTTGTAACAGAGATTATTTGTGTAGTGCTAATAAATTGTGTTCGCGTAGACTACGTCATTAGGAAAGTACGTGTGCAAAGAAGTCGTTAGAAAGGTCCGTGTGAAAAAGCCGGTCGTTAGGCAGTTTTTGTGTGAACGTTGAACTGGATGGACGTGTTTGGGCGAACGAGAATGGGGTAGAGCGAGTCTTGTCGTTGTTAGAATTAGTTTAGTTTGTTTTTTCTGTGTGGCTGCAGTCCTTGGTAAGCTTGTAAGTATGGTTTTTGGTATGAATAAATCATTGTAAGGTTTTCCTTGCCCATGTGGCGTAGACATCTCACGCCGGGCATTTGTTACTGTGAATTTCTGTTCAGCCTGATGGCTACATTCCCATCATCATGATTTCATTCCTCATTTTGGTCCATTAATAAATGTGTTGTCTGATGATAAACTACACCAATTGGCTTTGTGGGAATTCTCATTGTTGACCAGTTTGTTTTGGTCGGAAGACTGCCAAGTTATGTTTAAGTTGTTGTATTCGTACTATTGTGGAGTGGAAAGCCTGGGTGTCTTGTTGTATTTTCTTAGTGTATAATGCAGAAAATTAGGTGAAGGTTAGAACACCAGCAACAAGAAGAAACTTATAAGTTGAAACTGCACTCCACAAGAAGATTCAATCAAACCAGTAGTCATACATAACTGTTGCTAAGTCATAGTCACAGGCACACATTCTGTTACAGCTTTTGATAGGAAGGTTGTAGACTCCTGCACTGACCGAATGAGCAGTCGTTGTCTTGATTTCGCTTTTAAATTTATCATGCTATTCAGTTCATTTGTTTTCACTTACATTACTTTTTACATGCTGTTTTAGCGTCCATCGATTCTTCTAAAAAGAAAAAAAAATCTCATGGTAGTGTGCTTTATCTAGCACATTTTATAGGTGAAGGGAGCGAGCATGGCTATGTCAGGGTCACTGAACAGTTGTCAGAGCCGTGCTAACTGTAGCTAGTCAAGTATGTACCACCTCTTTGTCAGTGCTCCCAGTAACAGGCTCAGTATGGCAAAATGGGATGGAATGACTACGGTACACGTATAGATCGGGTCTGCTAAAGAAAATGAACCTTTTCTTGTCTTTTTAACTTCACTCCGGGTATGCAAAACTAATCGCTGCAATCTACTCTCTATCCGACACGATGCTTGTATTTCAACACTTCACAGCAGCGGCTGCAAAGAACATCCTCCTCGCAGTTGGAAGGACATAAATGAAATCTGTTCTGTTAAGCAGTGAGGCCCTCTGTAGTTTACACTCGGTTGCTAAATGTAATTTTACTGCTGCCCTCGTTCCTGGCGAGTTAACATTTGATAGTCAGCCACTGTGGAGTGAATCACGAGTGTCTTAATCTTACGAGACTAAGATCTCTCACTTCAAATTTTACATTTGTTATCTGATCCTCTTGTCACGTTCAAAATTATAAATTGCTAAAGAGTGCTTCTGTGGAAAAAATGATTGACATGCACTGCTGGAGGAAAAACGTTTTGACATGATTGCTGTAATGACAGCGAGAAAATTACTAATGTAGAAGATATGGATTAATATAGTAAAATTGATAGAACAAAGAACTGACCTAACTAATTAGTCTTAGAGGATTAGTAATATACCTTTCCACATAACTCTTGCATAATCTCTCGTTAATGAGCAATTTATCTGTATCCAGCAACGATGCCATGCATGCTAGTTTCGTTGCTCCTTTATATTCATAGAACAAACCAACAACTCCAGGGAACTCACACTCCGGTACGGCGGGAACGCTTGAATACAGTCTCCTTCTAACACTGCTCAGACGAGCCGGACGTTGAGTGCTGTAGTAGCAGGTAGCTGTTAGTTTAAGTTAAATAAAGAAAAATTCAAGTTAAAAAATGGAATGCATGTTTAGGATCTTAGCGACTGCTGTCGCATGCTACATCAGCAACATTTTATTACAATTACGTTTTGTTTCTGTTTCATTATTGTTTAGTTTTCTTATTATGTATTCATGTATGTGTGCAATGCTATATGCATTCTTGCACGTAATATTGTCTGACATAAGACATATCTACTTCTCGTCATATGTAAATAAAATGTGTACACAAGCACAGAAATACCTGGACGCTGCGTTGTTGTGGACATCGTAGTAGTAGTAAATGAAAACGAAGTTGTTTTGGATATAATCAAACCACCAGCACAGGGACAGTAGTCACGAAAGTAGTGTGCGTTGTCCATGGAGCATACTGTAAATATAAGTATTACAATATAACCGTCGTAGTCAAAGATTATCAGTGTCTATAGGAGGGGCGTCCAACTGGAGGCCGGGGGGCTTTTATACGGCCCGACAGGCCTTCTAATTGGCCCTCAAATATAATGTTAAAAAACGAGTTTCATTTTATGATGCAGGAACAAAAATCACAGTAATGTGAATCTTACATGTGAATGTTACATCTTACACCCTTCCCGTGCCGTTAAACGACACATAGGGCTTGCATGGTAGTTCGCCAAGATTTCTGTCTTCGGTGAGTTTTTCTACCTCGTCATGGAATATTATGCCCACTAAACTGGCCTCTCTTAACAATGTCTTCTTTAGAGTTTCACGTGGTCGACCTCTTTTTCTTCGGCCTATCACTTGATAGCTTATTTGGTGATTCTCTGAATGTTTCTTCTCATCACATGATAGACATATGCCCATCTTCTTTTTCTGATTACCTATGAAACAGGTTGTTGTTTGCTCATCTATCTTATCACTGCGTTTTTCTTAAATTCCTTCCACTTTATATCGAGTATTTTCCTTAGGCATTTGTTTTCAAGAGTCTAATTTCTTGTCTATTTCTTTAGTTGTTTTCCAGCTTTACGTGCATAAATAAGGGTGGATATTACATTTGAACTGAAAAGTCTTAACTTGGTTTTTGTGCTTATAACTTTTGAATGCTATATGTACTCAAGATTCTTGAACGACAATGCTGTTTTTGCAATTCTAATCTTAACTCCCTTTCTGGTATCACAATCCTGGTCTATGTAGCTGCCGAGATATGCAGAATATGCAGAACTTCTTCAACATCTGTTCCTTCTACGTATATTTGTCCTTCGTGGTTAATGAGAAGCTTCATTACTTTTGTTTTATCCTTGTTCATTTCAAGTCATATTTTACTAGCCATTGAAGACAGAGTATCTGTTTTTTCTTACATTGATTTCACATTGTCACTAATAAGAGTTATGTCTTATTCCAGTTGGGTCTCGTTTACTCAATCAATGCCAGTTTTACCTGTGCAGCATTTTTCCATTATGAAGTTTACGGCAATTTCTAAAAGCAAAGGAGATAATATACATCCTTGTTTCACGCCTCTTTCAATCTGGAACCATCCACTCATTCCTTCTTCTGTGTTGATTGTGTAAGGAGGGGAAAAAGTAAGCAAGCAGTGACCCGGTTTTGATTGGAAATCCCACTGGCCAGAGACGGCCACGTGTGAATGGAAAATCCCCAGGCGTCCGGTCCGGCGATGACGAGGTATATAAAAAAAGGGAGAAGCATAAAGGGGGATAAGTTGAGCTCGCGAAGGTAGCGACCAGTCGTGGACGAAGATGGTCAGTTTCCGAGAGACGGAGGCTGGCGTGTGTATTTTAGTTTGTGCGCCTTTGTAAGCAGTATTGAACTCATATTATTCAAGGAAATTTTATTTGTTTAATATATTTTTTTAGTAACGCCCGTTAGAATTATATGGACATCATGTGCATCGGATTTGTGATTTGTGATGCTTTATGGATCAGAGTTTTGTAAAATACAAGAATCGTGATTTTATAAAAAGGATTGTTTCGTATTCCTGTTATTTTATATGTAAGGTGTGAACGTATGGTAAGGTCATCCTTCCACCACTCAGCACAACGACGGCCAGACAAATATAAAAGATTGAAATAATAATTCACATCAATCTAGAGCCAAAGTGACATATTACCACATGTGGTGCCGTGACCAGGATGAACCTTCATTGCATATATATATGTTTAATATGTCAGCTGACCTTGTTACAAACCATTTGGCTGGAACAAAGGAGGTCACCGATTGCACAAACATCGATGAAAAGAGGTCAGCCAGAGTTAGATTTTAGCGATTGCGCATGGAAAATTCCACCACGAAAAGGTCAAAGCTCAGCGCCCACGTGCGTGTTACGTCACATCGGACAGAGGCTCCAACAAGTCTGTGCTTTGAAGAAAATTCCCGTGTGAGGAAAACCCGACTGGAATTTCCAGTTAGAGTGGAGCAGTCCTAGGCGGAAGAAATCTGTGTTAGTCTGGGAACGGGCAGGCTGGTCAGTAATTTCAGTGTAGAGAATCACGCATAGTGATGCAGTGCGAAGAAACACACAGTGTATTTAAAAAAAATTTTTTTTTTGAAAATGTTTCTACAAATACTTAACCGATAATCTTCGTCTAAAGGTCAAGAACCATGGAGTCTGCAACAAATAGCGACCCCAAACCAGAAGCTGACCCAATCACCATAATGACCGAAGCCTTGAGACAATTAAAGCTAACCTTCGCCACTCAAGGTTTACCCTGCCACATTGATACCTACGATGGCGATCCACAGAGATTCCAACAATGGATAGAACAGACGGAAAAATATGCGCTTGTACATAACCTACAGGATTCGCAAAAGAAAAACATATTCCTTATTACAGCCAAGGGGAGTGTTTCAGACTTTGTCTCCAGGCGAATTCAAGAGAACTCAGACGAAACATATGTGGATTTTAAGAAAGAACTAGCTAAAGGTTTCAGCAAAGGCATCGATCCTCACGCAGCCTTGAGACAAATAAGCAATTTGAAGCAACACAAAGAAGAACCAATCCAAAACATGGCAGAAACAATGATTAAACTGGCAAAACAAGCCTTCGACAACGACAAGATACATCAAACGGCCACACAGCATTTGCTGGCAAATTTTTTTATAGACGCTGTGTACGACAAAGCAATCAAAACAAAGTTAATCAAGAAAGACCCACAGACATTAAACTCGGCGATCAATACAGCTATCGAAATGGAGCAGTTCACAAAAAGACTAACATCCCGCATGGCCAACGGGGAGAACCCATGCCCGACAACTGAACCAATGACTTCTTCTTTACGCACCGACAGTGCTACACAAAGACAAGCTGCCTCGGAAAGCGCAAGTCAAAGCACGGCCACCGTGGCCCAGGTCTCTTATCAGGACACGCAGACAAACATAAGATATAAACCATGTTTCAACTGTGGTATTCATGGGCACATAGCTCCCCAATGCAGATATGAATCTACACCCGTATCAAACAGAAGTTCATGGAGGAGCACGCAGACTAACCAGGAGTATACACCATGCAGATTCACCAGACCACATGAGGACCGATACAGAACACCACGAGAATCTGCACCAAGATACAGAGTCTATAATCAACAGAGAAAACTCGGAAAACTTCAACGGAGGTATGGTAAACGGTCCACCCCACCTCTACAAGTAGCAACGGGCCGTATCACAGCACTGGAAAACGGCACAAACGCAACTTCCACCATTCCCATGCAGATAAACAACACCATCATCCACACACTCATCGACACTGGCAGCGAAGTCAGTCTGATCAGACAAAACGTATGGGAAACTATTCGCTCAAACACGGTATTACTGCCCAGCGAAGGCAAACTCTGGACTGTCGATAATTACGAATTACGGGCAAAAGGAATCACATGGATAAACATATGCATAGGAGGACAAAATCATAAACAAAAGTTTATGGTTGTAGACAGAATGTGCAGACCCGCCATACTAGGCAGAGACTTTCTATCTCACACAAAAGCAACGGTGGATTTCGGAAGCATGCAACTATCGATTGGAAATACCAAAGTACCTATTAAAAACGAATACGAGATTTGCTCAACGATCAGAGCTACTTGTGATGTCGCAATTAAACCCCAAACAATAATCATCGTACCAGCAAAATTGCAGAGACTTTTACCTGCATTTAAAGACACGGAGTTAATGATCACTATTCACCAGAACAGTGTATTACTTCACGAACCTTGTGCTGAAACTATAGACAGTATCGTTAACCCTGATAAACAAGGAAAATGCCTCGTGACTATAGCCAACAACTCCAACAGGCATTTTAGAATAAAAAAAGGACAAATCATAGCAAAAGCAGAGTTCGGCCTCGACATAAATAATATAACTAAACAACAAACTCAGAACAACGCAAATACCACCAGATCTACTGATAGAATCCAACAACTGCTTGCAGAAATGCAAGTACATCCAGAACACGAGGCCGCTATCAAAACGATAATATACAAGAATCAAGACATTTTCGCAAATAACGACTTAGAATTGGGCAGAACTAATACCGTCCAGCTGCACATAGACACTGGAGCCAACCCACCAGCACACACTAAACCATACCCTACGCCACTCAAACACAGAGGCATTATAGAGAAAGCAATCAAGGATATGCTAGAGGCAAAGATCATAGAACGAGCACCACTATCCAAGTGGAACTCACCGATAGTTATAGTAAGAAAAAAGGACGGAACACATCGCTTTTGCTGCGATTTTAGAGGACTAAACAAAATCACGACTCCCATCACATACCAGATGCCCAACGTGGAAGAAATTATGTCAGTACTCAACGGCGCAAAATACTTTACCACACTAGACGCTAAATCAGGATATTGGAGTATACCCCTAACAGATGACTCTAAAGTGAAGACCAGTTTCACATCCAGTTTTGGAAAGTTCATGTTTACCAGAACTCCGTTTGGCGTCGCAAACGCTGCAGCAGCATTCATGGCATTAATGGATGAAGTACTGTACGGATTATCAGACCACGCCATAGCGTACATAGATGACATACTGATTTTTACTAAGACATCGATTCAAGACCACATCAAACACATACAATCTGTGTTTGACAGGCTAAGACAACATGACGTCAAGTTGAAAATGGCCAAGTGCAACTTCGCACAGAACAAAATCAATTATTTAGGCTTTACCATCAGTAGCCAAGGCATCACACCAGATAAAGAGAAAGTAAAGGCAATGGCAGAGATAGCCACACCAAGGACAATAAAACAAATACGAAGTTTTATAGGAACAATATCGTACTACAGAAGGTTTATAGACAATTTTTCCCACAAGGCAGAGCCCTTAATCGCGCTCACAAGAAAATATAGCCGATTCTCCTGGTCGCCAGAATGTCAAAGGGCATTCGACACACTAAAAAACGACCTCATGCGACAGACTATGCTCGCATTCCCAGATTTAAATAAACCGATGATACTTTACACAGACGCATCAGCAACAACAGTAAGCGCCGTGTTGCTACAAGACAACAGCACAAGACAGAGAGAGGAAAATCTAAAACCAATCTACTTTCTATCCCATAGACTAAGTGAGTCACAAAGCAAATGGCACATCAACGAGAAGGAGGCATACGCCATAGTGTACGCGTTACAGAAACTCCACAAATATGTGTTACACTGCCAGTTAAGCATCCGAACAGACAGTATCGGACTTATAAACCTAATGAACGCCAAGCACAAGAACTTCAAAATACAACGATGGAGTCATTTCATCCAAGCCTACACTACAGACATTCGTCATATCGCAGGAGCACGGAACCTCGCCGACCAGTTTTCTCGGCCAGGAACAGAACAGTATAAGGACAACAATCACCAGACAGCAGAAACTGTCAACAAGCAGGATAACATGCTTGAAATAAACACCATCAACTCTTCATCCTTTCTGCCAACCGATTTCCCCATATACGATCCCTTCCCACAACCACAACCAATATCCGAAGTCCTACCAGCCACCACCGAACAGTTACCCACCCCTCCCATCATGGCAGATGAGCAAGACCTGGACGAGGAGATAAGACAATTAAAAGCAGATATGAAGCACAACCGATTACCAAGAAAAACCAGTGAAAAGTTCAGAATAGTGAATAACGTGCTATACAAAGTAAAAGAAGACGACGACGACTACAGGTTGAGAACCGTCACGCCCCAACATCTACAACAACAGGTGTTATCACAATACCACGATAATAACGGGCATATGGGGACGGAAAAAACGTTGAAAGCCATACAAATAGGATACTATTGGAAGAACATGAGAGAGGACGTAAACCAGCACATAGAGCAGTGCCAAACCTGCAAAACAAGAAACTTGTTACCTATAAAAAATCCGCTAGAAATATCCGATACCCCACCGGCATGCATGCTGAAATTAAGTATCGACTGTTCAGGACCTTATCCAATCACCACATCAGGCAACAAGTACATCGTGCATGTAACAGACGAATATTCCGCATGGACGGAGTGTTTTCCAACGCCAAACATCCAAAGTAAAACAGTAGCTGACTTGGTAATCGACAATATCGTCCCAAGACATGGAGTACCAATTACCATAGTCACAGACAACGGTCCCGAGTTTCGCGGAGAACAATTCCAGACTATGGTGAAACGCTATAACATTCACCATATCTTCACAACACCATACCATCCTCAAGCCAACGGGACAAACGAGAGACAGCATCGCACACTAAATGATATTGTTGCCAAGCTGGTAAACACGGAGGTCAGTAAATGGGACGAGTACTTGACCCAGGCGGTGGCAGCGATGAATATGAACATTTCTAAACGAACAGGATACTCCCCATTTTTCCTCATGTACGGGAGACACCCCATTCTACCCCTGGACGCCATCCTGAGACTACGAACACACTGCTACAGTGAAAATGATTCTATAGAACACACGCTAATGAGACAACATAAGGCTTTTATACAAGTGATAAACCACATAAACAGAACCAAAGACGCACGAAAGCAAAGGTACGATGAACAAAGCACAACTGAGGACATTTCTATAGGTGATCCAGTATACTTATTAAACCACCACATGACATCCAAACACGACAGCAAATGGAAAACGGGATTCTTTGTTCTAAAAAAAGTTATCTCCAGTATCATTTATAATAAAGAACCAACTGACAGGGAAAATACAACGAGTCCACGCAAACCATTTGAGAAAGGCCAAACAAGATTGGAATATCCCTACAGACGACAGAAACAATCAGCGCAGACAGGCTACACTCAGTATAGCACCCAACAACGATGACGACACCGACGATGAGATAGTAGTAGACTCTTCGGAATCAGAGACCGAACCTGACAGTACGCAGGTAGAAATAACGGAGGAAGAAGTCGCATCCACCCCACAGGTAGCAGTAGACAGCGAAGACAGTACCACTCGAACAAGTACATCCTTACTAGTACATGAAAACCAACCACCCGCCGAATCAGAAGACGGAGCTACAGAGCAGAGCGTCGAACAACGAGCAGCACCCTTGCCCACATTACACGACCAAGTACAGTATATGAGAAATACTGCAAGGCACACAAAAGTACAAAAATAGGCCAGACCAACACACCAACAGGCTAACCGGAGGAAGACGACACGCAACTACAGCAACATGTGTACTGGTCCCAAAAAGAAGGACATAAAGACTTTGAGTTCAGGATATGTAACTATTCTACAATGCATATATAAAATTTATTGTATTCCATACAAAAAATTTTGTAAACAAAACCAGAGGGAGTATGTAAGGAGGGGAAAAAGTAAGCAAGCAGTGACCCGGTTTTGATTGGAAATCCCACTGGCCAGAGACGGCCACGTGTGAATGGAAAATCCCCAGGCGTCCGGTCCGGCGATGACGAGGTATATAAAAAAAGGGAGAAGCATAAAGGGGGATAAGTTGAGCTCGCGAAGGTAGCGACCAGTCGTGGACGAAGATGGTCAGTTTCCGAGAGACGGAGGCTGGCGTGTGTATTTTAGTTTGTGCGCCTTTGTAAGCAGTATTGAACTCATATTATTCAAGGAAATTTTATTTGTTTAATATATTTTTTTAGTAACGCCCGTTAGAATTATATGGACATCATGTGCATCGGATTTGTGATTTGTGATGCTTTATGGATCAGAGTTTTGTAAAATACAAGAATCGTGATTTTATAAAAAGGATTGTTTCGTATTCCTGTTATTTTATATGTAAGGTGTGAACGTATGGTAAGGTCATCCTTCCACCACTCAGCACAACGACGGCCAGACAAATATAAAAGATTGAAATAATAATTCACATCAATCTAGAGCCAAAGTGACATATTAACCACAATTGCACAAACATATCCATTGTATAGGTCACTAGTGATGTTGACAGTCTTAGATGGCATTCCCTATATTCTTAAAATTCTCCATAATGAATCTTTGTGTATGCTGTCAAATGCCTTTTTAAAGTCTATGAAGTTCAGGATTAATGGTTTTTGCTTTTCAATATGTTCTTCAAGTATTATTCTTAGAGTAAAGATCTGGTCGAGACAGCTTCTCTCTTTTCGAATTCATGCCTGTTCTTTTTCTACTTGCTTTTTTTTTTCATTTCAGCATTTGTTTTAGTTCCTGTAATTATGGCTGTGCTGTAAGAATGCCATAATCCATCTATATCTGTCTGGTCTACCTCACTGAAGGCAGCGAACTGTTTGGTAAGTTCCAGATTAAAATTACTCTTAGTATTTTCATCCTGTAGACTATGACTGTTTATCTTTCTGAATATTGCTTTCTTGTGTTGGTTTTTCAGTTTTAGTCTTATTTTCCCTATACACAGGTTGTGATCACTGTTGACGTCTGCACCCCTATATGCTCTTACATCTATCAGAGATGTTCTGAATTGTGTTCTAATACGTTTATAAAGTGAAAGTAAAATTCCCCGAAGCTTCCTTTTAAAACATAGTTTATGTTGTCGATTCTGACGCCATACTGTCCATGCATGGATGTGCCCAGTCTCAAGTTAGTCTCCACGCCCGTCACCTCCGTGACTACATCCTCCTCATACTTTTTATCTTATAAGGATTCATTACTTGTCTTAGAAGCTTGAAACCGCGGAAAATACCTAACCCTCTACATACAAACTTATGACACACTTTAATTTTTAAAAATACATACTTTAAGAGATCAATACAAATTATTAACACGAAAGCAGAATAATGTAGTTATAGAAGATAGTACAGTAATAAATCGAGAGAGAGAGAGAGAGAGCACATTCACCTACGTAAGTACTCAAATCCAGGTGTATGAGAGCGTATGTAAATGTGTTCGCATTGTGGGCGCAAAGTTAGCAGTTTTATGAGCTCATGTAACATTAGAACGAATTTGTTTTTTCATTCGTTCTTATTAAACATTCGTCCAACTTCGGCATACGACTGTTTTCCTCTCGCCACTAAATAATTATTTTCATTTCGTAACGTAAAAGAAACTTCACGGCTTGTTTTAGATTTGGCAGAACTGCATTCAGCTTTTGCTTTTTTAAAGTCAATTTAGACATTAAAAAAAAATAATTCACTGCAGCGATACCCCGAGAGTTAAATAATATTTTCACTGGTATAATAACCACGTGACTAAGTGAGTGCGCAAGACCAGAAAATGACTGATCGAAAGATGACTCATGACACCGCTTAAACAAATAGGATCGCGAATTTATGGATTCACATTTATACTTTCTGTTTAATTTTTATTTTAATTTCTTTCTATCAAACCGCTGAATATTGGGATCGCAGATGGTGATCCCGTGGAATAAATCGAGTGGGGAAGGACTATAATGTGGAATAGACATTAGTCAGGCATGCATGAAGATAAATATAAGAGATATGAAGAGCAATCTCGAAATGCATTGTTTGGGTATTTGATGGAAAAACTTCATTAGCAGATTTGGTGGAAAAAATTAATTAGTAGATTTGATAGAAAAACTTAATTAGCAAACAAGGATGTTTAATAAGATAATACAAACCCGAACATCAGCTTTGCAATTTGATTGCGGTTTTCCTGAACCTTGCTATAGTGAAAAAGTCTTCTTTATTTTAGCGAGAATACATTTCATTGCTGAAATGACGAAAGCATTTGGGAAGGGTAGAAAAGCTTAAAATTTTCAATCAATATCGCTTTCCTTGCAGACTAAAAATCTTTGAAGTCCCCACATCAAGCAGGCCAATGGAAACTGAGTCTGTGTCGGCGGCAATGGTTAGCTGCTCATGCTGTGGTTAATGGTGTCACTGTGACGGATTCACAGAGTATGCTTCGTAAAATTGAGAAGAATTTCCTTAGAAAACAATGAGTTCGCTTGTTAAGCCAGTCAGCTGTGACAAGCCTAAAGTGGCCTTACTGTCCAGGGTAGACGGGAGTACATGGTAATGATGTGGAAGACAGACTTGCTGGATAGGCTAAAATAAATTGCAGACTAACAATGGTTAAGGCTGTATTGGACAGACTGCGGGATAATGAAGAGCGGGAATGGAAGAACAATGTGACTGTGAAGAGAGTGCTGGAGCTAGGATAAATTAAAGGTGCTAGCGGGAAATCCGAAGTGTGGTAGAAAACGCATTGTAAACATTTGACAGTATTGGCAAACCTATTCTTGGATGCATGCTGCGGCATGCGGCTGAGCATATGTGGGGTTGTCCCGAATGCAGTGAAGCAAAAGTTTGAACTTTGTTAAAAAAAAAAGATTTACTGATACGCGAGAACAAATTAAAAAAAACACAGTATCTAGTATGATTGAAAATAGTTCATGTTCTATGAGACAATGAGAAAAATGCCGATCAGACAGATGTGAGTCAGCTTTTCATGTTTATAACTATTCCTCAGGAAGTTTTCTGTTCTAAAGTTCTTAATGTATGCTCTCTTTATGTAATTCTCTTGTGATTTTGCTTTCTCTCACATCTCACTAAAGTGTTTTGTCTCCGATTTTTTCGATGTCTAATCCTACAAAACTGTGTTCTCTTACTTTATTGTACGAAAGTTTCGTTGTTTCCTATTTATAACAAATTTGTTCCAGCAACTGTGACTGATGATGCACCGGTGATTTTATGAGAATTAGAATTCATATGGATTCTTTAGGAAAGTAAAGTAAGTTGATACACATTTCACTGCATCATTCATCAACGAGCTTTGTGTAAACAATTAAACAACGAAGTTTTTTTTAAAAAGTAGTAGTTAAATTAACAACTAAGTGAAAACAGAGTTCTTTTACATCGACATCTGCGGCAGTTTTTGAGGACATGAACAGCACGATACAGGGACTTTGCTCCATCGTAACCACATGAAGTGGTCGAGTGTAGGAAAGTTTTCTGATTGAAGAAAAGATATCCATGCATTTTTTAAATCTAGTTTTTTTTTTTCACTGCACACTACACAGCTGGAAAAAACACACCAAAATATGGACCTTCTTACACATTTCCCACACACATCAATAGTCATCTCAAAGAAGTCCCCCTAAAGCTCTAGGAAACCAGTTGACGTCAAATTTAGTGAGAAGCGTGATAAACATTTTTCAAGCGAACATTGTAATATTTATTATTTTCTTTTGAATTTTAGATCTTATGGAAGCCTAATTTAAAATAAAATAAATCCACTAATCTGAACTAGAACTGACTTGAATTTAGAGATCTAGGTTAGCCTAGTTTAGGTTAGAAATTTTTTTTTTCTGAAGTTCAAGATATAATCAAAATATGTACCTAAAAATGCCACTTTCTACATTTCTTTTCTTCGGCCTTTGTACAAATTTGTCACAAGACACGAAAAGCTGTTTTTAAATTCACACTCGTCAGCTTTCCTCATTTTTAAGTAATTCAGCAAAACTAGTTGATTCACTCAAACTGTGGATACAACTGTGGCCACTGTACCTTAAAAGTTGGACACCCCTGGTTTATACTAACAACTAATTATTCGTTTTAATGAGAAAAACAGGACAATGTGAACTATACACAAATATACTTTGTTTCATTGTGAATATTTATTTATTTATCTATTTTTTTATCTTGTAACCCTGTTTGACTGTATAATAATCAATTCTTTTCTATAGAAATGTACACGCGTGCCAATGCTGGAGGACCTTGACTTTACGGACGACATTTGTCTACTATCAAGCAGCCACAAAGATATGCAAGATATAATAAACAAGCTAATTCAGAATGCAAACAACATAGGACTAAAGATCAACAAAAGACAAAATTAATGAAGCAAAATGTGAACAGAAATGTACTCAGAATAGATAGCAAGTTAGTGGAGGAGGTCAATGAATTTGTATACCTTGGCAGTAGAGTAGTAGA
Source organism: Achatina immaculata (assembly GCA_009760885.1). Lineage (NCBI taxonomy): Eukaryota > Metazoa > Mollusca > Gastropoda > Stylommatophora > Achatinidae > Lissachatina > Lissachatina immaculata. The sequence goes on along the minus strand of CM019716.1, from coordinate 63,522,654 downwards.
AAATGGAGACAGCACAGAAGACATCAACAGTAGACTTACTAGAGCAAACCAGGCTTTTACAGTGCTGCAGACTATATGGAAATCTAAAAAAAAAACTAAGCATAAATACGAAAATCAGGATATTTAAGAGTAATGTTCTAAGTGTACAATTCTATGGAAGTGAATGCTGGAAAATCACCAAAACCATAGAAAACAAGTAGAATTCTTTCCAGACTAAATGTTTACGAAGAATTAGAAAAATATTTTGGCAAAACACCATAAGAAATAACATCTTATTAGCAGAAATGCAGATGAAACCACTGACATAAATTATTGAGGAAAGACGCTGGCGATGGTTGGGACATATGCTCCGAATGGCTGACAACTCACTACCAAAAATACCACTAAGATGGACACCACAGGGGAACAGAAGTAAGGGTAGACCAAAAGAGACATGGAGAAGAACAACAGAGAGGATGTTGAGCAATAGAGGGCTCACCTGGGCAAGAGCAGAAAAAAAGGCAAAGGACATGCATTTGTGGAAAACCCTTGCGGAAGCTCCATGTGCCCTGGGCACTTAAGGTTCAGAGAGAGAGAGAGAGAGAGAGAGAGAGAGAGAGAGAGAGAGAGAGAGAGACAGAGAGAGAGTATACGTGTGCAAAGATTATGACTAAGATTTTCACTATATGGAAATAGATGCACAGGACCTTGTTGAAAGCAGACATGCGTTCACTCAGAGATAATAGTTTTCCCCTGAAGTTATAATGATTGACAGTGAAATATTTATGTCTGACTGTGGTATAATTAGTCAGTCCGTCAGTCTGTCTGTCTGTCTGTCTCACCTAGATCGCAGAAAGGATTTTCTTCCATTGCGAAAGAGCTGCTAGTAGTCAGTTCCTGAGGTCCGTATGACGGGAGCATATGGCATGGACCGCCAACCTCGAATCCTGTTCAGTTTTTAAAATCAATAATTATGTTACATATTTATAGATACCACTGACGATCTGCAAGACATTTTATTTACTGAACATTCTAGATAATACTTTGCCTTGCAACACTTGTTAAAATCCAAAATCCTGTCCCAAAACACCAAAATAACAATCTATAAAACTATAACAAGACTAGCAGTCATGTATAGATCAGAAACGTGGATTACAACAAAGAAAGATGAAGAATACTTGCAGATCTTTGAGAACAAGATCCTAAGAAGAATCTCTGGGCCCACAAAGGATACGAACAGTGGAGAATGGACAGCTAGAAACAACAGTGAACGGAACAGCTTGTTTCTTCTTCTTCGTACGCATAACATTTAATTAGGGATAATGCGTGGTGCCCTGATTTTTACGATGCGCCTTCAGGCTGGGCACCTCCGACTTCAGCATCTTTCCTTACTAGGGCAGACTGTGGTCTTGCTCGGACTGCCATGAAGACGGTGATGTAAGCTGGTCTAGCCAAAACTTTGTTTTCCAGCCTCTGGTGGCTGTACTTAAGCCCCTTCTCCACGTCAGACCTAATGTTCAACACTGGCTGGCCGGAAAGCTTTGAGACAGTTCCACAAAGACACTCCGACTTTGGGATGAGGAATCGATGAGTACTTCAGTGATATCCATTCTCCGCTACCTATAATCATAGTATGCTGGCTCTATTTTGTTTGCCTCATTCTGATAGCCATTGTTGTACAGACCTATAGGCTTGTCATGTCCTGAATTCATTGGTTTCACATCAGGAACTCCTCATCCCCGCAGGCGATCTCCATGTCCCTATCCGTCCACCATCCTGACATTACATTTTACAAAAATAACAATTACAATTAGTGTTGATTGTTACAGATTTCTGGGCTATAGAAGTAGGTCAAAGTTTTTAATCAATCAGATCTATGTTCCTATTTCACAAAGACTATGTTAAGATAAGTGAGTTCTAACACAGTTGTTCCCAGGTGAAACAGCTTATTTAAATTCCTACGAATTATAAATGTCTTGAAACTGAACAGATTACTCTGGTTGGAACATGTAGAAAGGATGGACGAGAACAGGCAAACAAAAATGATGTATGTATAAGAGAAGAAGGAAATAAGACCATGGGGTAGACGAAGACAGAGATGGAAAGATAACACAGAAGAGGATATAAAAGACATTTGTATCATCAAATGGAGTGAAGATTAGGAATGGAGGCTAACTTTATCTACAGTAATGAGCTTTAATGGCTCGGAAGAAGCAGAAGAAGAAAAAGAAGACCGCTCTAGATTATTATAGTAACAACTGCGTCATCATCATCATCATCATTAGGTGCCGTGCCGACTGGCGTTGGCTATTATGCTTCTCCAGAGTACCCGATCCTTCATGCAGGCCATCAGCTCAGTTGGTGATCTCCTCTCACACCATCCCGTCAGACTGTCCAGTATCATTTCTCTTGGTCTTCCTCTTGATCTTCTTCCTTCTATTTTTCCTGTTATAATATTTTCAATGCCCCCTCTTCTCATTGCATGTCCTATGAAAGTACATTGTCTCTCTCTTATCTTTTTGACAAGATTTTTTTTGTCTCTCCAGCTCTTTCTCATACATTCTTCATTAGTTATTTTTGCTGTCCAGGGGATTCGCAACATTCTTCTAATAAACCACATTTCTGCTGCTTCCAATGATTTTTGTGCAGACATAAATCTGGTACTGTGGTTGTCCATGATTCACTTCCATATAACAAGATAGGTTCAATATAGCATTTTAGGACTCGTTTTCTAACATTCATTGATAAGGATGTGTTGGCTAATATGTTTCTCATTCTCTGAAATGCAGTCTTTGCTTAGCCTATTCTGTTCCTAATTTCTGTTCTGCATTTCCCATCTGAAGTTATTACTGCTCCAAGGTATTTGAATTTCTGCACCTGCTTTAGAATAGTCCCGTTTAATTTTATACTGCATGCTGGTGGATTCTGTTTCTTAGATATAACCATAGTCTCTGTCTTTTTGATGTTGAAAGTAATGCCTTTCTGTTCATTTGCTTTGGCGACTTTATCTAAGAGATTTTGCAGGTCTTGTTGGTTCTCAGCTATTAGTACTGTGTCGTCAGCATACCGAAGGTTGTTAATATTGTATCCTCCAATTTTTATGCATGGTTCTGTGATGATTGTTCTTAGAATATTCTCGCTGTACAGAGAAAAAAAGTCTGGAGACAGTACACATCCTTGTCGCACCCCTTGTTTTATAGTTTGATATTTTCCAGTTCTATTTTCAATTCGAATTGCTGCTTCTTGCTGCCAGTATAGATGTTTTACAATCCTCAGGTCTTTGCCGTCTATATTGATGTCTCCAAGCATTTTAATAATTTCATTATGTTTCACCTTGTCGAATGCCTTGGTGTAATCAATGAAGCATAAGTAGAGATCTTTCTGTACTCCTAAAGCTCTTTCTGTTAGTGTTCGTAAACCATAAATGGCATTGTGTGTTCCCTTTCCTTCAACAAATCCAAATTGTTCATCTGCTATTTCCATTTTTATCTTTTTCCTTGTTCTTCTCATAATGATTCTCAGAAATAGCTTCGTTATGTGACATGAGAGGCTGATAGTCCGGTGGTCATCACATCCCTTTGCACCTGGTTTCTTTGGTAATGCTATAAACATGGATTTAAGCAGGTCACTGGGAATATAACCACTGTTGTAAATGTCATTCAGTAACTTGGTTATTATTTTTATTCCTGTCTCCTCTAGTGCCTCTATTTCTTCTATTGTTATATTATCAGGCCCAGTTGCTTTTCCTTTCTTCATGTGTTTAATGGCATCTATGATTTCATCTTCAAGTATTGGTGGTCCATCACAGTTTTCAGTATCTGGTGCTAATTCTAGTCTTTCTCCTCCATATAGCTCACCGGGATACTCTGTCCACCTGTCCACAATGTCTTCCTTTCCCATTAACATTTTACCTTCTTTTTATTTCAGGCATCCTGTAGTATATTTTGTTTTCCTGCCTGTGAGTTCATTAATTCGTTTGTGCATGTTTTTGCTGTCTTTATTATGAGAGTCCTCTATCTGTCTGCACTGTTCATTTAACCACACTTCTTTTGCTTCTCTGCATTTGCGTCTTATTTCTTTATTTATCTGGCTATATTTTTCCCCGTTATTTTTACTCCTAACAACTGCGTAGAGGTGAATATCCAGGTGAATATCCAAGAAAGCCAATATAAAAATTATTTAATATAAAGTTTAAAAGACTAAGATTAACAAATTCATTGCACATGTAATAAGACGTAAAAGGTTTTAAAAATTCATAGCAGCAACAGGAAAAAAGCAGAAAAAATGCTGTTAAAAAGTGGCATCATAAAAAAACCAATCAAATATGAGCATTTAAGACTAAGATCCGTCTGGTGATATGACTATCTGTGTTATCTGGGACAATATATGATAAGATTTATTGTAATGAAGATGTGATTGTGACAATAAAACAATGAAGATACTAACTTGTACAGACGTCCTGAGTTGTAACAGTTTGCGCACAAGTGAGAGCACAGAGAAATGCTAAGAAATTATTTAACGAGAGTCCAGACGACGCCATTCTGAAGAAAACTTTGACTGAGACTCTCACAGTTGTGTTCTTTACCTGGCCTCTGAGAATGGCAAGCAGTGAAGGCGAGATTTACAGTCTGACTAAAGCTTTAGAAACCTGGACTTCGTTTACGTAAACTAGTCTACAATAACAACTCTATGCAAATAGCCAACAACAGTGTGAGTGGATACAATAAAAACTTTCACAGTCAATACAGTCATGAAAAGAACATCCAGGGATATCAATCCTGTCCTTGTGTTAGTTATTGTGTCTTTTGTTCTCTATATAAATAAAGCGAGCCTGTTTTGTTTGTGTGTGTGAAAAAGTAGCGTGGTTATTAACAAAACATTTCATAACTTAGAAACAAAACTGCAAGACGTATGTAGGCAAGTTTTGTCTTTGGCTACCACCACCGCCACCACCAACACATTCCTACACACACACACACCCCACCCCTTCTCAGTGCACATCGTCAGACATCACTACAGCCTCCTTTCATTTCTTGTGAGTGGTTGAAGATCTAAGAAAACTGGGGTAAAATTGTTCTCAGTTTTGTTACAAAGCATACTATAAATGGAAATTTAAAACTAACAACACACAGGCATCCCTGCTTTTCAACCGACCGCTCTTTTGATTGTTTTCAGTTATTAACCAGATCCCATGCAATCGACTCCGTCATCTGCTATTTCGATCGATTTTCCCCCTTTCTATGCGGTTCGGAAATTAGTTCTTACTATAACCGATAATTCTGAAGGTTTTGAAGATCATGTAGAGGAAATCACTTTAGGTGTTTTTGACACGGCAAGGGAATTAGAATGGAAATCTAGCTGATGATGTTACAGAACTGCTTGACTCTTATAAGGCTCTCCTAAGAGATGAAGATCTTCTTCTAACTTAACATAAGAAAGAGATGTTTACAGGAGCCTCAGTCTGATGATATGGCACAGCCTAAGGAAACGAAGATTGAAGAAAAAGAGAGGACATCATTGGACATTGGGAAAAGGTCGACTCCATTTTCAAAAGAAGTGCAAAAGTACATACAGGCCTAAAAGAACTAATGATTTGTTAGAAAGAAATTCATATTAAAATGGGGGGGAAACCCCTATGCAACAAATTTCAATTCTTTCTTTTTTCCGGACGGTATTGCTAAAACCGTCAACAGTAACCCCTAATCCTTCAGATTTCGAGCAATCAACATCATCATCCTCATCAGCCCCTGTTAGTCACCGTCAAGTCCCCTTCAAAAAAATCCATTGAGATTTACTGAAGTTTCCCTTGAAGATGATCTTGAATGTTGTGATGATGTGGTGACAACTTTATTTAGGATCCCTAAATCATCATCATTCAAACACTATTAATTTATAGTTCAGTTATGCAAGATCAAAATACTGTAAACTAATTAAGAATTGGTGTTATCTCTCTTTGTATGTGTATATGAGTTACATTTATTTCTAGTTTACATTTAATAGGTTATTTGTGTTTCTTAACTGGGGAGAGTGGTTATCTTTTTAATGCTTTTAAAATACTTCCTACTATTTTGGTCCATGAGTAGATTTAGTGGTCCGCTGTCTAGTGGTAGTATATACTGGATATGGTAGGGTTGGAGTTATTTACTACATTTCTATTACTTAAATTCTCTGTAGTTCCCTCTCATTCTCTTTAATGTGCCCAGTAGGGGCTTTTGGGCAGTACGATAAACCCATTCTTTATTCTTTTCTCCTACTGGTTTTATCTTAATGTATGTTAGTACGATAAAACCTATTTAATTAATACGTATTCTTTTGAGGCTGTCTCCGCCTTGGACACCCCCCACAATAAATACTTCTCCTCCATACTCCATCTCCCCATCCCATATTTCCAGTCAACCTAGGCTGTTCGTTTCCTCTTAACCAGTTCTCTCTTGTACAAAATTACAAGTGTTTTTGTTCTTGCTTAATACATGTTCTTGGTTGTGCATTACTGAGTGTTTACTGACAATGTCTCGTTGTTAAGAAAATCACCATTTCTTGCAAATGCCAACCTTCTTACAACCACTTCACATTCTTTAATATCGGGAGCTAGGCTAAATTGCTGCCTTCAGAAAAAAAGGAAAGGTGCTCAATTTACATCAAGTCATGGTGCATCCCCCCAATTCGGCACGCTCCCGACAAAATTCCACCCAGATCCTTGCTTTCATAGTTAGTGTCCTTGATCTGCTACCCCGTCCTATTTTTCACCCAAAACTACTCGCATATATCTCAGTCACCACCAACAGCAAATTAATACGCATAAAACATCTTATATCAAAACACAAGAGAAAAAATATTTATTTATTTTATTATTTATAACACTACTTAACATTACAGAGAAATCACTATATAAATACAAGAATCACTCACATACATTTAGTTCTCGAAACCCTACCAATAAAACATGCATTGCATGTGCCTCATTGCCCAAAACTCTTCCAGTACAATTCGACAAAGCATCAACTTGGCACTACGGCTCCAAATGTTTTCTCCTCCTCCTTCACAAGTTCTCTACTCGTCTAGTTACAACTGACCATTGCATATTTAGCAACAATCTTATGTCTGGTCACTACCTGACATTCAGCTCGATCTCGTCCTTCCTATCTCCTACAAGGACAGCTGATAAAACTCCCTGACACATCCCCCATCCCCAGACCTTGCCTGCACTCCACATGTAACATAATACACAATTTATAAAAAAAAATAATTGTGATACAAACAATTATTTGCACATATTTCTGGCTCATTATACAATACAAAGAAAACAAGTTGAATTCTTTCCAGACTAAATGTTTACGTAGAATTAAAAAAATATTTTGGCCAAACACCATAAGAAATAACATCTTATTGGCAGAAATGCAGATGAAACCACTGACAACAATTATTGAGGAAAGACGCTGGCGATGGTTGGGACATGTGCTCCGAATGACTGACAACTCACTACCAAAAATAGCACTAAGATGGACACCACAGGGGAGCAGAAGTAAGGGTAGACCAAAAGAGACATGGAGAAGAACAACAGAAAGGATGTTGAGCAATAGAGGGCTCACCTGGGCAAGAGCAGAAAAAAAGGCGAAAGACAGGCATTTGTGGAAAACCCTTGCGGAAGCCCCATGTGCCCTGGGCACTTAAGGTTCAGAGAGAGAGAGATACAATACAAACACAAATCATTGAACATACAACTTGTCAGTTATGAGCCATACAGCTTAAAAAAACTGACTTAACATAAAACACGTGCGCGCACCTTACGCTTAGACAACACAACTTCATGTCATTAATCTTCTCGTAATATACTCATAACAACGCAATTTCAAGCATAATAGGAAATTTAAATCACACACTGAATTTTTCAAACTTCTTAACCATAAACTTAGCAACAACAACAACAACAAAAAAAACTGTTAGTGACACATAAAACACTGAAACACATCTTCCCATGCACACTTAACAAAACTTTACCTCTGGCTTACGACAAATTACGAATAATTAACTTCTACAACACATGAGGCGGCCCGAACAGCACCCTGAGATCATTGTTAACAGTTAAATATATTCACGTCTCGTAGTAGCAGGTCAGTATTCAGTGTGTACTAATTGTTTTGAATAGCAGGAATGCCAATTCTTTTGTCATAATTAGTTGCACTCTTTAGTCACATCCAGGAATCATTTATGTCTAACACTCTGTGTTCTGTATGTTTGTCCCTTTTCTTGTCATAATTCGGTTCTGCACTCTTTTGTCATGTCCAGGAATGGTATATATATATATATTCATATCTCATAGTAAGAGGTAAAGTAAGAGGACACAGTTTTGTAGGATTAGTCCTCGGAAAAATCATAGACAAAGCACTGTAGTGAGAGAAAGAAAAATCACAAGAGAGAACTACCTGGTTTCGAACCACAGAAACCGGTAGGATGAGCACCCGTCTAGCCACTCTTCGGATTTTTCTTTCTCTCACGTCTCACTAAAGTGCTTTGTCTACGATTTTTTCAAGTCTAATCCTACAAAACTGTGTTCTCCTACTTTACCGTACGAAAGCCTCGTTGTTTCCTATTTATAAAAAAAATTGTTCATAGTAAGAGATCTGTACCAAACGTACTAGGTTCACATTAATACACACCTTCACATATACACAATCACATACATATCTATAATTGTACACTTATCTGTTTTGTACTTGTGTAACTATTTTCTCGACTTTAAGTCTTCTTCTGCATTATGTGTAGTTCTTTACATACTTTCTCGATTTTATGTCTTATTCTGTGTAATTATATTATTGTATATATTCTCTCGACTTTATGTCTCTTCTATTTATTTATTTATACTACACTTATCCTTTTCTCGCGACTTTACGTCTTCTTCATTTATATGTACTTAACATACTCTAGCCTCACTAGACTGCAAATTACTTATACAACAAAAGATAAGATGTGCTCAATAATTCTGTGGTAACAATTATAAACTACAACACATACAAAACACTACAAACTTCTACTCATGTGAGTCAATGGGCCAATGAGATCACAACTCTTTTCATTCTTTTGCTCACAACAAATCACGAATTTCTACTCACACAAGTGGTTAAACACTGTCCACGAACAACAACATTCTTTCATCCAAGAATAGATCATTTCCACGCTGAACCGCCCCCTTCAGTTCAGCATCCAACCCATGACCGAAGACTTCTTAGTCTGTTAGGCCCATATACTAAGTTCCCCTTGGAACTTTCTATTCCTAAAACGAGCCTAGACCTGTCGTTTCATTGACATTAAGAATTTCCATACTTAGACAAGGTCAACTGGTCATCGCGTGAAGTTACCACAGCCTTGGCCTAGAATAACAAGTTTTGTCATTGAACTGTCTACGTGACAAACTATCGTTCCTTCCCTACAACACTGAAAGGTAGCTGTATGTTTATTTTGTTTATTCAGCATTAAGCATTTGTTTATTTTTGGAAATTTTTATTGATTTAATTTACACACGCACTTACATGTGATATTTATTATGTTATTTACGTTTTCGAGCACCCAAAATATATCTGTATATAGTGAAGCCAAAACTATAACCAACCACAATACAAGAAGCTATGGACTGATAACACAACCCGCCATCTAGCGACCACATGTCACAATCCTCACGCCAAGAACAAACCACCATCTTCAGATTATGCACGAGACATTGCCGACTGTCAGCACACCCGTATAGCTTCCGCCTATCATACACACGTGACTACAAACGCGAGACAGGTATCCAGACTCCAGAGTATATCCTGCAGCTCCCCCCCCCCCCACTAAGAAGCCCCTGTGAGTTACATTGGAAGACAAAGAAAGAAAGAAAGAAAGAAAGAAGAATTTGTTAGCTAAAAAAAAAAACAAAAAAATTGAATTCCATTTTTCGGGTAGTTCCGTGTTCGACCCTGCTCTGATCTAAAACCAGTCGAATAAACGAGTGACGCTTGCACGCATTCCTTTATACCTTTCATCATTGTTCTTTAAATGCCATTGCGTCATTTAACATGAGCAAGAAAGGAAAAACTTTCTTTTCGTAATGAAGCTGAGTAGCCATTTTTCATAAAGTTGCTTTGGTTTCTTCTCTATTTTTCCAATAATTTTCTCAGGTTTTTCTGTAACATATTATCTTAAAAGATGTGACACTTTTCTTTTGTTTGAATCATGTCCGTTGTCCCTACCCATATCTTGGTATTGCAAAGATGCGAAATCAGTGAAATTTTAACTACCGTATATTTTCTTGTGCTTTTCCGTATGTTCTTCATTTGCAAAATCTTTTTTTTTAATGTAATTAATAGTCTCCTAGCTGTCACTGCTGTTATTTACAAGTAGCTTAAGGTGTTCAAAACATATAATGAACTTGATGTTTGTTTCCCATTGTTGATGTTTATTGTTTGTCAGTGTTGATGTTTATTGATTGCCATTGTTGATATTTATTGCTTGTCATTGTTGATGTTTATGTGCCGTGCTTCTTTCGTTTTTTTTTTCAGTTGTCATTATCTTGGCTTTATTATCACTTACAAAGAGAGAGATTCTGGACTTCTCAGTCATGTAATTGTTCTGATTATATTTTATAGACCTTCTGGGATGTTATGGCCTACAATATTGGAAAAGTCCAGTTTATCATAGTCATGATAGTCTCAAGTATTTGTAGTTGTGCATTCTGCACACATGGAGAAACATTATGAAGAAAGAGTAAACCCGCCCATCTTACTCTGTTAGTATAGTACTGATTTCTTTTATTCTCGCTTCCTACTTACGTGATCATCATAGACAATGAAAGTAAACTTTTTGTGGTGAAATTCGAGATTTTGTTATCGTCATTATTGTCGTAATCATTGCAGTTCTTGTAGCTTTCTGGCGATCAATGAGAGTTTAAACAAAGACATACAAAAGTATGTAAAAAATAGGAACAAATGTGTTAAATTATTACACAAAGACACCATTTCAGTCCCAGTCGATCAAATTCATTCAACTGTATTCCATTTCTGTTGTACTTATCAAGACTTTCAAACTTGCTGGCTAAAATGACTGGAGAATTTCTGACCATGGTTTTTAATAGCTCGAAAGAAATAAACGCTGAATTCTAGGACAACAAAGTTTTGCACAAACAATCTGAAATTAATTTAATCATCAGGGAAAGTTTTATTAGGACATGTGTATAATTACTATCCCTGAGTGTTGTTTCTTTAACTATTGCAGTAGGTTCTCAGTAGTCACATCTTGAATTAACTAGCCAGTAGGTGGGTATTTATAGACTTCAATGATCACGTGCTCCAACTCACGCCATGTAAAGATTTGGCGGTTACACGGAGATTCGTTTCGGTGTCTGCTTCAAAGTTGTGCTTTGTCAGAGATGAACGACCAGGTTGAACCAAGGAAAGGTTGTGTGCTTAGCCTTGTAAGAGGGGTAATTGATAAGTTCTCGACCTAAGGTAGAAATACGTGAAACACAAAGTTGATATTAGGTGCATTTGTAGATCAGGTTAATGTAAGATTAAGCACGCAGTTAAACACAATGTTGATATTAGGTGCGTTTGTAGATCAGGTTAATGTAAGATTAAACACATATTTGATGTTAGGTGCATATGTAGATCAAGTTAATGTAATATTAAACACACAGTTGATATTAGGTGCATTTGTAGATCAGGTTAATGTAAGATTAAACACACAGATGGTATTAGGTGCATTTGTAGATCAGGTTAATGTAAGATTAAACACAAAGTTTCAAGAAATTAACTGCAACCAATTTTTAACAGGCTATTGATGTGGTAAGCATACACAGAGATTCATTATGGAGAATTGTAAGTCTATATGGAATACTATCTAAAATTGTCAACATCATTAAGGGCAACAGGTGTGAAACAAGGATGTATACTGTCTCCTTTGCTTTTTTAAATTACAATAGACTTCATAAAGAAAAAATGCTGCACAGGTGTACACAGGTACATGGGACCCAACTAGAAGATCCTGAATTTGCTGATGACATAACTCTTATCAGTAACAATTTGAACTCCATGCAAGAAAAAACAGATAGCCTGTCTTCACTGGCTAGTAAAATAGGACTTGAAATTAACAAGTTTAAAACAAAAATAATGAAAATTCCTTTCAATCAAAATGGAAAAATACACGTAGAAGGGACAGATATTGAAGAAGTCAATCAGTTTGCATACCTTGGTAGCTTCATAAACCAGGATGGTGAGACCAGAAAGGAAATTAGAATTGCAAAACAACATCGATCTTCAAGAATCTTGAGAACATATTGAATTCAAAAGTTATAAGCACAAAAACCAAGTTAAGACTATTCAATTCAAATATAATATCCACCCTCATTTATGCATGCGAAAGCTGTAAAACAACTAAAGAAATAGACAAGAAATTAAACTCTTTTGAAAACAAATGCCTCAGAAAAATACTCGGCATCAAGTGGAACGAATTCAAGAACAACGAAGAGATAAGACAGATGACTAAACAACAACCAGTCTCAAGGGTGATCAGGAAAAGGAGATGGACATATGTTGGTCACTTGATGAGAAGAAACGATCAGAGAATCCCAAACAAGCTATCAAGTGGAACACAACAGGGTAAAGAAAAAGAGGCAGACCGCGTGAAACTCTGAAGAGGACATTGTCAAGAGAGGCCAAATTAACAGGCATAAAATCCTTGATGAGGTTGAAAGACTCGCCGAAGACAGGAAAAACTGGTGAACTACCTTGCGAGCCTTATGTGACGTTTAACGGCACGGGAAGGATATAAGGTAAGAAGATATGATAAAGGGTGG